>JAHZTW010000008.1:709434-873743 GCA_020283515.1 Alliaria petiolata | reverse complement strand
AAAAAAAAAAAAAAAAAAAAAAAAAAAAAAAAAAAAAAAAAAAAAAAAGAAGAAGAAGAAGAAAGACCATTCGAAAATTCTTACTATATATAGTAGGAGACCAAACATGTTAGCCTATCATCAAATACAGACCTGTACAGTTTGGGAAATGTTCCAAACAAACTGGATCACGATTATTTGGTAAACTTATCGTCCACAAAACTATCATTCATACATATTCCATACGTTAACTAATATTCCAAACGAATAGTTTTTTTTTTGTTGTTCTAAGAAACCATTTGTATATCATGAATACAATAACCGTTTATCATGAATTATATCATTATTTAACTTTCTTTTTCTAGTCAAAATCAATTTGGTCTAGATGGTGGATATGCAATTTCTATACTTATTTTGAGCCATCATATGAGTAGAGTGGATAACTCTAAATTTGTGACTTGTTGAATATCAAAACGGATAAAAAGTATACAAATGAATCAGTAGTGCTCTTCTTCACTTTGGTTGCTTCCAATTGATCTTGGGGAAGAAAAAGGTACACAAGCACAATCCAAAACTTAAAAATGAGCCAACTTTGGTTCGATTCTAAAACGGCATTTGATAAACCGAAACAAAAATTGATGGAAGAGTAAAACCGGCTGAATCACACAACAGACACATACAAGAACCACAAAGTATAAAATCCTCTAGAGATAAACACATAATTGACGGATAATTAATTATGTACAGCTGCAAAAGATAAAAGAAAAGGGCGTCTTTTACCTCCGCTATAACAAATCCACGTTGCTCTCTGCATTTTAGGACGAAGAATCTATGGCTTCGACTTGTTGTCGAGCAAGGTACTTCTCTCTTCTCTCCTTCTGTTAGATGATACAGTACAAACTTTGGTTAATAAAGAAAAATGGAATCCATGGGATAAAGAAAGTAAATAAAAAAATGAACAAACCAAAGATCTTAGATGTTATTTATGTAACAATAAATTACCCATTCGTCTATGACAAGACCCTCCCCGACCACGCGAGGCCCTGTCTCTGGTGGAGGCTTCTTTCTTTCTTCAACTGCAGCTTCAGCTTCATCCAATTGACGTTTCAGTTTCTCCATCGCCTGATCATAAGGATCTTAATACTCCTTATAATTGGAAGGTTCAAACTATGTGGTCTTATCAGCATGAAAAAAATCTACTTAAAGCTTACAGCACTTGGGCGGTCCGCATCAAGAAAAATGACCCGAAGAACCTGCTCCACTGATACTTGATCCTTTTGCTCATCAAACTGCACGATAAAGTATAAACACCAGAGAATGCATCATCTAAAACATGCTAAGAACAAGATAACTCAGACCATCTAATGCCTAAAAGAACTCTCTGAGACGGAGACGGCTTTCTCTTCGACAGCCTATTCACCAATTGCACTGCATTAGCCTATAAGAGTTATGCAGCTTCGTATATATATTCCAAGACTGAATAAAATTGCTTCTGTATAAAGAACTATACTGATAGAGTTTTCGAAGGAGCTGACATAACATACCAACTCAGGCACATACTCTACTCCCGGTTTCACTTTTAGGCTCATAATCTTAAACTTAACCTTGCTCTTCTGGTTTAACTGCTGTTTCTCATTGTTCTCTGGGTGTTCAACGAACTTGAACACTGCATTTTGAACGTTTACAAGAAGCAATGATCAGAGGCTGTATAAACTAGTTAAAGTAAAACAGACCAAAGAAGACATTTTGCTTTCCACAAATATCATTACCAGTTGCAAAGACGCTCTCTCCTGGAGCCAAAACACCACCAGGGGGACGCATGTAGCAACTTTTTGGTGCAGTTGTTTGGAACTAAACAAGATGAGAGACATAGTGACTTAGATGATCAAGTGCCACAACTGTATCATCTTAACTACAAATAGGCTAACACAAGCCAGCAAAAAGCCAAATACTCTGCTATAACTATGTAGTTGCTTAACTTAATCCCAAAAAAAAGTATTCAAATGCGAGAATCAAGAGCAAAGTTGATTTGAATGACACATACAACTCGGTTACCTTAAATGCAGTATGAGATTTGCTAGTATTTTTAAGCTTGATTGCGCTTCGCACTTGTTTACCAGGTTCATCTGAAAACACAAACCATAATTCTAATTTCGTTCTCCAAAAAATGGAATTCAAAGTTGAAGATAGCAAACAATTCCATTGCCACTGATCTCAAAACTAGAGCATCGTCGCACGATGTCTTGGTTACGTTTTCAATTCGTAAATCCGTAGAGACTATTAACTTCCAGAGATAGAGAGAGATAGAGAGAGCTTCTAAAGATCCTATGTTCATTACTTCGATCTCTAACTACAAAATCAATCAATTTCAGAGAAATGAAACTATTTGAAGAGATCAGGGATAAATCGAATTAACCAAAGAAGACGTACAAGGGAAGTACAGATAACTGGAAGGATCTAGACGGAGACGACGGCGAGCCGGGAGAAGTGATCTCGCGACGGAAGAGAGAGTCAAGGCGGAGGACGGCTTTGGAACGCCGGAGACATCCGTATTCCGATGTCCATGGCGGCGGCTACGGTAATTTTGGCTTGGGTTCTGCTGTGTTGAAGACGAGGAAGAGGAGGTGGTGCTTCTCCTCTGCCAGAACGGGAATAGCCTGAAGAGCTTCTTCTCCGCACTCGGATCCTGGCGGTCAGTTATCGCCATCGGAAATCAATTCCCGGTGACCGGAGAACAACTTCGACTTCCGGATAATCTATCTCTCTCTCTCTCTCTCTCTCGCACTAGAGACAAACTGATGTTGAAATTTCAATTTTCGAAGAAGGAAGACTCGACAAAAAAGAATGGCGTTTTGTCTTTGGCTTTTTACGCCTGCGTGCGTCTGCGCGAGTCACGAGTTTTAAAACTCTAAAAAATCGGATTTCAGATGATTTATTGTTTTCGAGTTTATAAGTTTCTGTGAAGTCCGATGTGCAGTTGTTTAGTGTGCCTCCGTGTGAAAACGAGTTTGACAAACAAAAGTCCACCAAAGGAATTGAAATCTGGTGAGTGGTTGTTGTCAATTAATTTTCATTCGTTGCGTTGTATTTGGTTGGGAACTCCATTTTATTTACATTTTAATACCCAGAGTATTTTTGGTATATGAAATTAGTACGCATGTATGTTGTGACTAGTTTGTTACCCACGAATTGGATAAATGTTAATGAATAATCTACTTGTACTTCTATGTATTCCCTCCGTTTTGATTTAAGTGTCCTTTGGAGAAATGTATCTAGATGTGTTTTGAGTTTAATACATACAGATACATTTTCTCCAAATGACATTTAATTAAAAACAGAGGGAGTATTAAAGATCGTAAAAATTTGTTAACAGTTATGATCTTTGACAGTTATGATATGACAAACGTTTATACACTATTTTTTTTTGTTTTACTAAAAAAAACACAAATTTTTACGGGGAGATATAGTCAAATTCTCGTGTTCAAAGATTTTATAGAAGTGAGAACGTCACTTGCACTGGTGGATCCGAACAATAAAAAAACTTTTAAAGCATTTTTTTACTATAAGGTTATTTTGATTAAAATTATAAGAGATCCTGCCAAATGGAATTCAATATATATTATATAATAACTAAGTATATATTTGTTTATGTAGAATATTGCTGATTAATCTATTTTCATATAGTTTGGAATTTGGTATGTATTTAGTTTTATCAATTCATTATTTAAATATTGTCATAGGATGTTATACAATTTATATTTTTAATTTATATGTATAAAATTTACTAATTTAGTATGTTAATTTTTTTTGGATGAAATATCAAATTTATTGATCAAATCTGGAAAGAATGTTCATTTACAAGTTTGGTAAAAAAGAAAAAAAATGAAAGAATAAGCTTCATACACATAACATCCTCTTTTAACTATTGATGACTTACTTAAAACCATCTCCTCATGAGTCCCTAAAGCTTATGCTGAAAAAACAATTTCCAATTTAGTTATTCCAATGTAAGATCTTCTAAAACTTATGTATATAAGAACCTGAACCAATTTCATAAGAGATCGATCATGACAAAATTATAATGCATGATATTGTGGTACGTTGTATATAGTATTTTATTGCATACAAATATAAATTGCATTAGTGATTTTTTTTAATATTTTTTTGAACCAACATCAGTGAATTTATAAGAAATGGAAAATAACAAGTTGTAATTTATTGATTTACAAATTACTCAGTTTACGAGACTAAACTGAGTAAATACATACTTTTCAAACACGTAATTAAACTGATTAATTAAACCACCTTGTGATGTATATAAATACATACTTTTCAAACACGTAATAATAAACACACACTTTGGCAAGTAATGTTTTTTCCTTATTTCATATAGGTCTAGATCGGTTAATTAGTCGGTCATATTGTGTGTATAAATACATACTTTCATATCAATAATATTCAGAGAATCAAACCTAGTTCATACGATTTGGCAAGTTACTAACCTTAACTGAAGATATAATGTTGAATATTCGTGGTTCTTTGTAACTTTTGACTCTTATAGATTCCATGTGCTCTCTCTAACTTTGTTTTTGTATTCTATGGTTAATATTAGGATTCACACATATTCTTACAGAGGTATTTTTTTTGGCAGAAATTACGGAGGAGAAAGAGTTAATCATAGAAGATAGAAGGAGGAGAAACATCAGTGGTGACAAGAAGTAAAAGTGCATGAACCCTAAAGTGAGTATATATGTAGATGGACCGATCTTCTTTTATCTACTTTTTAAATGAATGGTTTAATTATTTGGTTAATTGTTTATAAGCTTTTAAAATACATTTTTACGGGGAGATATAGTCAAATTCTCGTGTTCAAATATTTTATAGAAGTGAGAACGTCACTTGTACTAGTGGATCCTAGCAATAAACAAACTTTTAAATATTTTTTTTACTATAAGGTTATTTTGATTAAAATTATAAGAGATCCTGCCAAATGTAATTCAATATATATTATATAACAACTAAATATATATTTGTTTATGTAGAATATTGCTGATTAATCTATTTGCATATAGTTTGGAATTTGGTATGTATTTAGTTTTATCAATTCATTATTTAAATCTTGTCATAGGATGTTATACAATTTATATTTTTAATTTATATGTATAAAATTTACTAATTTAGTATGTTAATTTTTTTTGGATGAAATATCAAATTTATTGATCAAATCTGGAAAGAATGTTCATTTACAAGTTTGGTAAAAAAGAAAAAAAATGAAAGAATAAGCTTCATACACATAACATCCTCTTTTAACTATTGATGACTTACTTAAAACCATCTCCTCATGAGTCCCTAAAGCTTATGCTGAAAAAACAATTTCCAATTTAGTTATTCCAATGTAAGATCTTCTAAAACTTATGTATATAAGAACCTGAACCAATTTCATAAGAGATCGATCATGACAAAATTATAATGCATGATATTGTGGTACGTTGTATATAGTATTTTATTGCATACAAATATAAATTGCATTAGTGATTTTTTTTAATATTTTTTTGAACCAACATCAGTGAATTTATAAGAAATGGAAAATAACAAGTTGTAATTTATTGATTTACAAATTACTCAGTTTACGAGACTAAACTGAGTAAATACATACTTTTCAAACACGTAATTAAACTGATTAATTAAACCACCTTGTGATGTATATAAATACATACTTTTCAAACACGTAATAATAAACACACACTTTGGCAAGTAATGTTTTTTCCTTATTTCATATAGGTCTAGATCGGTTAATTAGTCGGTCATATTGTGTGTATAAATACATACTTTCATATCAATAATATTCAGAGAATCAAACCTAGTTCATACGATTTGGCAATGGCAAGTTACTAACCTTAACTGAAGATATAATGTTGAATATTCGTGGTTCTTGTAACTTTTAACTCTTATACATTCTATGTGCCCTCTCTAATTTTGTTTTTGTATTCTATGGTTAATATTAGGATTCACACATATTCTTCTTACAGAGGTATTTTTTTTTGGCAGAAATTACGGAGGAGAAAGAGTTAACCATAGAAGATAGAAGGAGGAGAGAAAACATTAGTGGTGTGACAAGAAGTAAAAGTGCCTGAACCCTAAAGTGAGTATATATGTAGATGGATCGATCTTCTTTTATCTATTTTTTAAATGAAGGGTTTAATTATTTGGTTAATTGTTTATAAGATTTTAAAAGACATTTTTACGGGGAGATATAGTCAAATTCTCGTGTTCAAATATTTTATAGAAGTGAGAACGTCACTTGTACTAGTGGATCCGAGCAATAAAAAAACTTTTAAAACATTTTTTTTACTATAAGGTTATTTTGATTAAAATTATAAGAGATCCTGTCAAATGGAATTCAATCCCCTATATATTAATTGAAAAACATTTTTAAAAAGTAGACTTACTTTTTGAATTATTTATACTGGTGTCATTTTGCTGATGTGTCATCACCACACTTATTCTCTCATTATTTTAATACAAATTTCATTTTTTGATTAGACTAATTACATTATATGCCTTTATCCATTTATTATTTTTAATATAACAAAAAAATTATGTTTTACTTTTTGGATTATTTAAAATTGAATTTTAGGTTATGTGATGATTTATATGATATACATCATATTACACAATACATTTCTTAAAAATGAATAAAATAATAGTTTTAAAAAATATTATTTAATGAAGTATAATTTATACACAATTTATGATATATACAATACTTTTTTTGATTAAGCAAAAAATATGTTTACAATAAAAAAGACTTCGATATGTGTGATTTTAATATAAAAAAAATTATAACAAATTAAAAATATAATTTAAGTTACAATAAAAAATACTTCGATATGTGTGATTTTAATAGATATCTATATTTATAAAATTTTTTTTTGTTTATATGGTTTCTTAATAGAACCATATAAATTAACCAAATAATATAAATATTTAAACTTGAAAACAAGTTAAAAATATTATGTCAAAAAGTTGAAATATTAAATTATATTATTCACATATATATAAAACTGATTAAATTATTTTTATTTTAAACAATTTCAAAATCATCTTTAATAAAATTATTTATAGATTTTTCATCCTGCGCATGGCGCAGGTTATCACCTAGTATATATTATATAATAAATAAGTATATATTTGTTTATGTAGAATATTGCTGATTAATCTATTTTCATATAGTTTGGAATTTGTTATGTATTTAGTTTTATCCATTCATTAGGTGATCGGCACGCACCTTGTGCGGGGTAAAATTTTTTTTATATGGTATATATATGAATAATGTTGTCTATTGATTTATTAGTGTTTGCATACAATGAATTATGGTATAAGTAATAATATTGTATGAACATTTGATAGTTGAAAATAACTATAGATCAAGTGAAAACCAGTGAAAACCATTAAAGATTCCAATACAAATTAGACGATAAAAAATGGTAGATAAAAACTATAAAGATAATAACTAAATAAACCAACAATTATATGAAAAATACAAGTTAGGCAAATCCTTATGAAACTATTCAAAAATTTGTATCGTTAATAAAAGAAAAGGATACCTTGAAACTAATCGATCCCAATAAAAATTAATAAACTTAGGTAGCAAAAAAACGTTTTTTCTTATGTTGATCAAACTTGTTTTTCTTTTTCGAAAAAACTCTTATTAATCCATCCCATTACAAAATATTATCTCAGTTTTTACATGTTTTTTTTTAGATCCTAAAGAAAGAGAGATGTAAAGTATGAATAAGAGGGGTTGTTTACTTCAAGACAGAACTTGTTAGTCTCCATCCAGACTCCAAATTTGGATTTAACCACAGCTTTCCCAACTATAAATTTGCAGTACGTGGAGTAAGTGGCTTAAATACCAACAAATTGTAGAATTGATACCATTCACTTTCTTTGGAACCCTGAAAAATATACTAAAATTCAACCATCGTAAATTCTTTCTATAGCATATTGCTAAATTGTGTATTAAGTAACTAAATAGAGGAGTAATTGATTTTCTTATAGCTGTATTTCTGAATTTTTTTTTGAATAGTTATCTTTTAAACTCGAATCATGGTTCCATGTACGTATTACCTTCAAATATAATTACCAACAAATTTAGTAAAATATAAATATCAATGCTACAAAACTATTTATTAATGAATTCGTTAGTATGGGTATGAAAGACCTTTACAGGAGCTTTATATTCAAAAATCAAGTATACAGTACACTTTTTATATATACTTGCATAAGAAGCCACACACATTTGTATTTTTTATTTTTTTAACCACACAAAGTCACAAACGTTGTCATTTAAAAAATAAGGAAAATTTGTTATAATAGTAGTTTTTATTCAGCCGTATGTAAAACATATTAAAAAATGAAATCTAACAATTAGATTTTATATAAAGGTGTTCATTCTAATTTATAAGTGAACCAAAAACCTAAACGATTCTTTTAAACCAAACAAAAATATCGGATTCTAAAAACTATACCAATTAAATATATACAATTTCATATTTATTTTTTTTGTCGACATTTACAATTTCATTTAATCGAAATAAGTTTGTAGTACAAGACTTGACAAAATTGATGGTAGATACAAAAAAAAAGGAAAACTTATGATCAGATACCTAAAGGACTCGACCCTTGTTAAAATGTTGAGGCCAAGATTGAAAGTCTGTTTGTAAAAAGGCTCTCGCTGTCTCCTACAATTCTACAAACATCAACAACAACAACAAAAAAAACAAAAAAAGTTAAGGTTAATATATTTGAATCAAAACACATCATCAAACATTAAATTTTTTAGAAATATCAATACGAAAAACGTAAAAACATACCAAAATATATGTAAAAGAGCAAAAAAGAATAGCGTCAATACAACATGAAGATTAGTATTATCATATTTTGACTATATAATCCATTTAAAGCAAACACATAAAAACGAAAAGATTATTAAACCTACCAATTTTTCTGTTTTTGGTTTTGATGGTTAGCTCGCTCGCTCCGTTTGACTATATTTTCTCACGATCTAAATTTTTTTTTTATATATCAAATTCAAAGAAAACAAACAAATAACAACAACAAACCAAGATCATGTGCATGAACTAATCTAAACCTAGAAACGATAAAAAAAACCCAAGATTTGGATGAACTAATCTAAACATAGAAGATAATATAAAAAAGTGGCAGAGATATTACACTATTTATACGAATAGATATTTAGGCTTTACACCGTCTTTTTATTTCTCATTTTTTTTTATCTTCATAAACGAAATGGAAATTATACTTTTAAGATTAATCTAAATCTCATAAACATAGATACAATTTTATCTTCATTAAACGAAATAGAAATTATCCTTTTCGGGTAATTCAAATCAGAATATATACACTTTTGGATACCATCACAAATCATAAGAAATTTTACATTTTCAAAACTAATTAAATTCTAAAAACATACTCCGTCCGTTTCATAATAAGTGTCATTTTGAAAAAAATGTATCTGCAATGTAACTGGATGTGTTTTGAGTTTAATACATCCAAATACATTGCAGATACATTTTCTTCAAATGACACTTATTATGAAACAGAGAGAATATATATTAGAGTAACTACGACAAAATTATCCAATCTAGTCTTTGTATTCTTTAAGGGTAGTAAAGTAATATTTTGTGAGATTGAATGAGAAAGTTCCATTCACCAAAATCACTTTAGAAATATAAATATACAACTAGCAGTTGGTTCTTAATTGCTTAGATCTTATCTTCCAAATCCTCGTAGCTTCCTTTTCCAACATAAACGTTTAAAATCTTCCATTTTATTTGCCACTTCTCCAAGTATCTTGATGAGTAAGAATAAAAAGGTTAATAAAAGACAAAAAAAGAGAGATTTCAAATTAAAAAAAAAACAAAAAGATTTAAGAGGGTTTTAGTATTTTTGTTATTTTCTTCCTAATTACAGCTACAAGATGAACCAAATCGCCTGTGCAAGATCCGCCGGTCACATCGCCTCTAGGTCTATCAACTACATCCGTCCACTTTACGCAGCTCTGCCTCTAATATTCGCCGCCACCTCCAGGTCCGCCACCGCCACCACCACCGTCCGCCAGTTCAGCACTCCAGCGCGTACTATCAACAGGCTTCAATCTCCCGCAGCTCGTCAGACGCCACTGTCCTCCGCCGCCACCGCCATCGTCCGCCGCTACAGCAGCTCTCCCGGTCATGCTTTCGACAGGTTCTCTTATAAGCTCAGGGATTTAGATTTCAGTAGGGAATCTTTAGGATTGATTGTGGTTGAAATGTTTATTTGTAGCTACCAAATTACGCCGCCGACGAACTGGGGAATCCAGATTGTGCCGGAGACGAAGGCCTGCGTGATTGAGCGGTTCGGTAGATTCGCCAAGACGTTGACGTCGGGGATTCACTTCCTTGTTCCTGGTGTGGAACGGATCGCTTATGTTCATTCCCTCAAGGAGGAAGCGATCCCGATCGGGAATCAGACCGCGATTACAAAGGATAACGTCAGCATCCACATCGATGGTGTTCTATACGTCAAGGTTATCATCTTCTTTTCCCTTTTCTCCATTTCAAGTTTTGAGGCATTTTTTTGTGTGTTTTGATCTGAGCCGCTTCTTGCAGATAGTGGATCCTAAGCTAGCTTCTTACGGCGTTGAGAATCCAATCTATGCTGTTGTTCAGTTGGCTCAGACTACAATGCGTAGTGAGCTCGGTAAGATTACTCTTGACAAGACTTTTGAGGAACGAGACACGCTCAATGAAAAGATAGTGGTTCGTTCTCCTAATGCTTCTTTGTTTCTGGTTCAACATTTTTTGCGCCTTACTGTACTTGAGCTCCGTCTCTAGAGTCATGGTCAGTGATGCTATTGTGGAATTTTTACTAGGTGTTATCTTAGTACATGAAACTGCAGTTGAGATTGTTTAGCTGTGTTGTTCATTTCGTCATTTGCTGGCTATGAGTTTGAGTTGACTTTTGTGAGATAAGAGCATATAGACTATATAGTATTCCGCTGGGGAATGCATTTGGTAGTTTATGTGTTGGATATCACAAAATATATGAAGGTTTTGAGATGAAATCATTATTGCAGGAAGCCATCAATGTTGCTGCAAAAGATTGGGGACTTGTGTGCCTTCGTTACGAGATAAGTGAGTAGTTTTTTCAGCTGACTCTTTGATTGGTGTTATCTGGATACCATTTTTGCCTATTTCTAAAAACACTTGTGTGTATCCAGGGGATATCATGCCTCCTAATGGAGTGAGGGTGGCTATGGAAATGCAAGCTGAAGCTGAACGTAGAAAGAGAGCTCAGATTCTCGAGTCCGAAGGTAAATTTGCATGGCTTATCCTTGCAAACTTTATGTTCTGTGATTGAAGGAACAGTGTGCTTGTTACGGCTCATTTCATTCAAATTCTTGGCTCAAAGCTGCTACCCACTTTCCTTTCTGGTTTATTTTGCATTTGGCACACAATCAAGCCCTTCTCGGTTTGTCTGCTAATAACTTGTTTTACCAACTTGACTTGAATAGGAGAACGCCAAGCCCATATCAATATCGCTGATGGTAAGAAAAGTTCTGTAATCTTGGAATCAGAAGCTGCAAAGATGGATCAAGTCAATCGAGCATCGGGTTAGTATTAATTATTTCGTAAAGCAATCAAGTTCAAAAACATGAACGAACGCATCACAAAAAAAGATGTCTAGTATTTGTTTCATCACATCACTTACTTTATTTTATTTGTATTGTTGATCTCCAGGTGAAGCAGAAGCAATATTAGCTCGAGCACAAGCCACAGCCAGGGGACTGACTATGTTATCTCAATCCCTCAAGGAAACCGGTGGAGTCGAGGTTAGTACATGAGACTATATGCATTGGTTTCTATAATTTTGAGCTTAATTGATTGATTACTTTGGTGCGCAGATTGTTAGTCGTTTATTGCTAGTTAATCTTTCAAATGTAGCTTAATTACATATCAGTAGCCAAATGCAATTAATTAGAGATTTCCGTGGCTTGTTGAGTTTAAAGTTTACTTGTTTTGCTTTCCAAAATTGGGAGAACTCATGCTTAATCATGTTGCAATACGCAGGCTGCGAGTTTGAGAGTTGCGGAGCAATACATTCAAGCTTTCGGCAACATCGCTAAGGAGGTAAACAATTACTAAACGCAACATACTGTGCCAGATTCCACTGGCTTTATCTGATCCCATCTACTTTCTAATCTGACAAGAGTAATATTTTTCTTCTTGTCAGAGTACAACAATGCTGCTTCCGAGTTCTGCTGCAAATCCTGCTAACATGATTGCTCAAGCTTTAACAATGTACAAAAGCCTCGTCCCCAATGGTGGTATCCAGGAAACTTCATCCTCTTGCGACGACGTGGTTACGGAAGCTAAACCTTTCAGTCTTCTCCATCGTACCTAGAAGCCATAGTAGCTTAATTAGTAACATCAAATCTTTTGACCTGTGAAAGCTTATAAGCCAAAGTTCTGCTTCTTCAATATGAGAGAAAGTTATCTTACCTTGTAGTCATTTTTTGCAAACTAGAAAACAGATCTAAACTCTAATTATGGAAAGGGATTTTGCACCAGATTTGGTCTTAGTGTTTGGCTTTTTGATCTTTATTTCAATATCAAACTCTTTTTTGGTTAGTTTTTGTTTCTCTATTTGGTTGTTATTGACGAGACTCTATTGATAAGTTACATCAATTCATTCTTCTTGTCACATGATTTTATGTAATCTATGTTTGATTTCACACTAATTTTTTTTGTCCAAGCATGTTTAATTTTCTCTTTATAAAGGAAACGCATTAACAATCTTATCTTAAATTCAACACATGTCGTTATTTTATCTTATAATTAAACAACGAAAAACAGGATTTACATAATAACAAGAAGATATATAGATTAACGTCATCAAGTCCTTGGCTTTTGCTTCGGCTTGAAGGCAAGATAAATTCGTGATAAACACTCATCCCACGAAGTTCTCAAAATAAAGAAAAACAAGCCCATAAAGCCCAAAATCGATCTCTGTTTTGCCACTTCCCCAAGTATGTTCTTGTGTATATAAAGTCATCGTACAGCCAAAAAAAAAAAAAAAAAAAAAATTCAAAATTAAACCCCAAAAAAAAGAAAAAGATTGAAGAGGTTTATAATTCCCTCCCCCCAATTTGACGAGTTAGTTAAAGCAAGAGCTACAAGATGAACCAAATCATCCGTTCAAGATCCGTCGCTAACGCCGCCGTGAGGTCCCTCGGCTACCTCCGTCAATCTTCCGCACTTCTTCAGACTCCACTACTCTCCGGCGCCACCGCCACCACCACCCCTGTGCGCCACTTCAGCTCCCCCGGTGATCCACTCAACAGGTAATTTAAGCTTAGGGATTCGTATACGCTCTGTGAAATTCGGAATGATTAGTCGAGATATTTGGATTTGAGAGTTTCCGATTTCAGTAGGAATCTTAGGTGTTGATTGGTTTGGTCTTTCTTTCTCGTAGCTACCGAATTAAGCCGTCGACGAACTGGGGAATCCGTATTGTGCCGGAGAAGAAGGCGTGCGTGATAGAGCGGTTCGGTAAATTCTCCAAGACGTTGAAATCGGGGATTCACTTCCTTGTTCCTGGTGTGGATCGCATCGCTTATGTTCATTCCCTCAAGGAGGAAGCGATTCCGATCGGAGATCAATCTGCGATTACAAAGGATAACGTCAGCATCCACATCGATGGTGTTCTATACGTCAAGGTTATGCTCATTTGCTTTCTTCATTCCAAGTTTTGAGGCATTTTTGTTTCAGTTTTTAACTTTTTAAGGGATCCCTGAGGTCTATCTCGTGAGTGTTTTTTTTTTAATTGATCTGAGCCGCTTCTTGCAGATAGTGGATCCTGAGCTAGCTTCTTATGGCGTTGAGAATCCAATCTATGCTGTTGTTCAGTTGGCTCAGACTACAATGCGTAGTGAGCTCGGTAAGATTACTCTTGACAAGACTTTTGAGGAACGAGACACGCTCAATGAGAAGATTGTGGTTCGTTCTCTTTTGCTTCTGGTTCAAGTTTTGAATTGAAGATCTAGAGAGTCTTCGATGTCATTGGTCAGTAATGTTAATGTGGATTTCTAGTGGGTGGTTCTATTAGTACCTAAGATTGCAGTTCAGACTGTTTAGCTGTGATGTTCTTTTAGTCATTTGCTTTGCTGGGTCTGAGTTTGAGTTTTACCTTTTTGTTAGATAAGAAAGTGTAATGGGGAATGCATTATGCATTTGGTAGTTTATGCGTTCGATATCACAATGGTATGAAGATTTTGAGATGGGATTGTTCTTGCAGGAATCCATCAATGTTGCTGCACAAGATTGGGGTCTTGAATGCCTTCGTTATGAGATAAGTGAGTAATCTTTCTGTTGACTCTTTGATTTGGTGTTAGTTGGATACCTTTTTTTTTGCCAAGTTCTGTAATACACGAAATGTATATCCAGGGGATATCATGCCTCCCGATGGAGTGAAGGCTGCTATGGAAATGCAAGCTGAAGCTGAACGTAGAAAGAGAGCTCAGATTCTTGAGTCCGAAGGTAAATTTGCATGGCTTATCCTTGCAAACTTATGTTCTGTGATTGAACAGCGTGCTTGCATTTCATTCAAACTCTTGGCTCAAAGCTACCCACTTTCCTTTCTGGTTTATTTTGCATTTGGAACACAATCAAGCCTTCTCGGTTTGTCCGCTAAGAATCTGTTTTACCAACTTGACTTGAATAGGAGAACGCCAAGCCCATATCAATATCGCTGATGGTAAGAAAAGTTCTGTGATCTTGGAATCAGAAGCTGCAAAGATGGATCAAGTCAATCGAGCATCGGGTTAGTATTAACTATTTTAATCAAGGCGAATAGCTCAAAAACTACGAAGGGCGTCATAGTAAACAAGTTTTTTTTGTTTCTCCAGGTGAAGCAGAAGCAATATTAGCTAGAGCACAAGCAACAGCCAGGGGACTGGCCATGTTATCTCAATCCCTTAAGGAAACTGGTGGAGTGGAGGTTAGTACATAAGATGAAGCAGTTGATCTAAAGTTGTTTTCCCATAAATGATTCTGAGCAGAGAGACTTCCGTGGCTTGTTGAGTTATAAAGTTGACTTGTTTTTTGCTTTTTCAAATTGGGGGAACTCATGCAGGCTGCGAGTTTGAGAATTGCGGAGCAATACATTCAAGCTTTTGGGAACATCGCTAAGGCTGGTACAACAATGCTGCTTCCGAGCTCTGCGGAAAATCCTGCTAACATGATTGCTCAAGCCTTGACAATGTACAAAAGCCTCGTCCCCAATGGTGACAAGTGACAAAGGCTGCTAAAGCGTGGGGGTAGAAGAACTAGGAACAATAATAATTCTTTGACCTGAGAAAAGCTTATAGCCAATTTCAGTTTTTTTCGTATGAGAAATAGCTATCTTACCTTTATATTCATTTTGCAAACTAGAAAAACAGATCTAAATTCTAATTTCTGAAAGGAGATTTGGTCTTAATGTTGGTTTTTCTTCTTTTGACATTTTCATTTCAAGCCTTGTTGTGTTTTTTTTTATTTTTTTTATTTATATTTTTCCTTTGTTTCTAATTTCGTTGTTATTGTGGAGAAGAGAAACTGTGGCTAATCTAAAATGTATAAGAACGGTTGAGAATTAAGGCTTTGTTCTCCTCCTGTTGTTGAATTGGTCGTTGACAGAGAAGAGCCTCAAAGAATCTAAAGGTGACATGAAAGAAATTTAGTCTTTTTCCTGAAATAGCTTTGTCTTTGTATGTCCGTACAACCACACTATATATATCTCGTTGTTGTCTTCTCCTACATTTGCTCAGCCTCTAATAAGAAGAAGAAAAAAACAGTTTTGGCTTTTTGAAAAAGGATCAGAAAAGGAGGAGGAGTTTCATCTTTTTGGCTCCACAGTTCTTCCCATTGTAATTTGGTTTTTGTTTCAAACCTTTCTCTTTCATTAAAACACCATGGGAGGCTGTGCGAGCAAACCTAAGGAGTCTGATATCCTTGAAACCTCTGCCGTGACTGAAAACGCTGTCATCGAGTCCAAGAACGTCGAATCCGAAGCTGTTTCTCAGGTTTTTGTGGATCGTTTTCATTTGCTTTTTCATCATTAGAGACAACCTTAGATATGTTCTGAATAGTATGCATTTTTGGTTTCTGAGCTAAACGTTTTGGGTGAAAGATGTGTGATTCTTATCTTCTTGATTTACAGGAGAAGGCAGATGAAGTTGTTGCAGAGAAGAAGGAAGAGTCTGCTGGAGATGAAGCAGAAACACACAAGGAAGCTGAGCTAGCCAAGCCTGCCGAGACTGAGCCAGCCAAGCCTGCCGAGGCTGAGCCAGCCAAGCCGGCCGAGGATGAGTCAGCCAAGCCGGCCGAGGCTGAGCCAGCTCCAGAGGTGGTGAAGACCGAAGAAGCTGCGGTCGAAACTGTTGATGAGAAAGCTTCTGGTGAGACTGAGCCACCGAAACAAGAGGAGGCTGCAACAGCCAATGACACCAAAACCAACGAAGAGCCTCTTGTAACCCTTTGATTCTCTCAATTTCAATTTTCTCAAATCTCAATTTGTTGTTAATTATCTCAAATTTCTATGTTTTTCCATCATCACTGTTGTTGTATTGCTATTGTTGCCACATGTACCTTATGAATCAATAGACTTCTTGTGTGATTTGTGACCTCCTCAAAATATCAATCACATTGTGATTCTACTTCATGTACAGCTTCTGTTCCATTTTATTCCCAATTTATTAATGATCTTTTGCAAAACTATGTGTAAAAAAAAATCATAACTTTATTCATTTCCGTTTTGTAAAATCTTATTTGTCAAGATAAGGTGCCAAAATATGATGAAATTGGGAATTTGGGTTGATTGAAATTGGCTTTTGTTACAATTCTTCTCTCTGATATCAAAGGGACAAAAAAATGCAGACGTTATCGATAGCATTCTGCAACTGTGCCCTAGTGGTTAGAAGAAACTCTATCGGGAACAAAAACAGTGTTAATCTGAGTTTAATCTCTTCTTCCTCGTCTTCTCCTGCTCCGACTCTTATTTGCCGATCAAAGTCCAAATCCCAAACCGATAGCTTGAGAGTGTTGGAATGGGACAAGCTTTGCGACGTTGTCGTTTCTTTTGCTCGCACTTCTTTAGGTCGCGAAGCTACAAAGGTTTTGATTTTCGAATTTTCGTCTGTAGCTTTGGATTCTCTCTCTGCTTTGAACTTACATGGACATTGTTGGGTTTTCAGAAAAAGCTTTGGTCTCTTGACCAGAGTTTCGACGAAAGTTTGAAGCTTTTGGATGAAACAGAGGCCGCCATTAAAATGCTTCAACATGGTTCCTTCTGTCTTGACCTCNCTTGACGAAGTCGGGAGTGTACTGGAGCTGGAACAAGACCTCGGCTTCATTCGAGAATCAGTTGTCTCAAGAAGCTAGTGATGTCGAGAAGGCTCGTAGGGTTTGGGAAGTCAGCGAGAAGCTCGTAGGCTTGGCCTAAAAGTTGAACAGAGTCTCTTCCTCTGTGTTTTAAGTTTTTTAACCTTTGTTTTGGCTCAAGATGAGAAACAAAAAAAAAGAAGAGGAGAAACGTATCTATTTGAGTTAGTAGTTGGTGATGCATCGATAAAGCCTTTACCAACTTTTGAGTTAGTACTTAGTAGTTGTGTGTTGGCTATTTCTATTGTATTACACTGTTTTGGGCTAAATTTAGTTCGCTTTGTCCTCACCTGCATGGCTCCATGAATTGAAAGCAAAAGCTATGTGTCTTAAGATCTCATTAACTTTGATCCATTGTATTACACTGTTTAGAAACGTTACAGTTTTGATAATAAAGGGGTTTTATTGCTCGTTGACGTTGAGCTATATAAACCCTTCCAAACCGAGGCTTGAATGTAGATGACTGAATGGTACGTGACAAAAGAAATTTCATCTGTGTCCAAAACTCGAAATACATCTGTGGGAAAACCATACTGGCATAAACTTATCACATATCGTTTAAATATTTTAAAACTCTAGATTAAGTTTATGCCAGATTATGTTTTTTTGTTTAAACTATTCATGCCGTCACTCTTCCCTTATGACCCATTTTAATTTTATTTTCCTTTAAACGAAGCAGTCACAAAAACATGCCAACAACTTCTTCTAAATTTCAGTTTTCGATTTCGAACGTAATCTCCGGAATAGCTTCCATCATATGTATAACTTCCATGATGTGTATATATAATGGAAAAGAAAATATAAGAATTATGTATAGGCGGTGGATTGATCATGAAAATATAATGGAAAAGAAAATATAACTTCCATTTCTCTTATTAGCTTCCTTTTTTTTTTTTTCCTCATTAGCTGCTCTCTCTCTCTCTCAAAATATTGAACTAGGATATTGTAGGGCTTTACCCCGAAGGGAGCCCTTCCAGAAATTCTGGTGAACCCAAGACAAGCTTAGCCCTTCCAGAAATTCTCATAAATAATAGTATTTTTATTAATCATCTCCTTTTTTTTGTTTATGAGATTAATTTGCAAAAAATTTGGTAGAAGTCATTTTGCATAACAATAGTATATTTCTCGCATATGTTTTATCCCTTCAAAACGTCGTCGTCTCTTTCCTCTTGTTCTTAATGATGAATCTTCAATATCTTCTGCAAAACTATATATACCATCCGTGCTTGAAGACATTTTCATCAACACTAACAACGAATATCATTCTCCGAACACATTCACTAAAATCAGGACTCGTACTAACACAAGATGATCGAATGGTGCGGGACGAAAGACAAATGTCCATGTACCTCAGATTATCCTGCTCAATAATCAATGGTAAATTCAAAGAGTGAGATAACGCCTACCATTAAAAAAACTAGGTCACTTTAAATGTCTTTTGAATCTTCAACTGGTCAAACTTGTTATATAAATATTCTAACTAAATAATTAATGGGAGGTTTTATTTTAAATAAAATCCATTCCAAAAATAGGCGCATGCCGCTTGAAGAGCAGAGAGAGGACACGGTATTCTTTAGTAAAAGGCGAAAGAATAGTTCGCTTTGCCCTCACTGCACGGCTCCTTATAGATTTCTTCTTCGTCGTCTTCTTATAGTTTAAGTTTACTCAATTTTTCTCTAAACTGTAACCGATGTGGGATTAGAAAGAAAAACCTATTCATGGGTTAATTTCGAAGAATATGGGCTGTAGCCTATTTATTTGTAAGCCCATCCCAAATTTGTTGTTCCATATTTAATTTGCCACGTTGGAGCAAGTGGACTATTTGGCAAAATACAACAAAGACGAAATTCTGTAAACCGGAGGTTCCATCCAATCTAAACCGAATGGGTCTCTAGCTTCCAACCGGTTTTCTTAGAGGCTGGCCAAAGAGTTTCAGTTACTTGCTGTGCACTCAACCTATGGATTCATTTGTTAAAGGCGGTGAGTGATTCTAGATTTTAAAAAGTTGGGGTTGTACTGCAGCTGGAACAAGACCTCTGCTTCGCTCGAGAAACCAATAATCCCAAGAACAAGAAGCTAGCGACATCGAGACGGCCCATAGGCTAAAAGCCTAAACATCTGTATCTTTCTTCTGTGTTTAATCTTTGATTTATCTGTAAAATGAGTGAAAAAACGATAGAAGAGACTTCGTTAAAGCCTACAACAACTCGAGTTATAGTTTCTTTACCAAAAAATAAAATAAACAACAACTCGAGTTAGTAGTTGCGATGTGGGCCGTTGGCCAATTCTATTTGTTACTAAACCAATAATTTTAAAATAAATATTTGCTTAAAATCTAGTGTTCTCCTATAAGTGTATAAGAAAGTTAATCATAAAATAGTGTGGAGATAGTCAATAGTACGGATAAAATTTGGTTAAGAGTTATTCAGTTCACGAAAATAAAAGAAGGGAAGAGAAAAAAAGGGATGAAATTCAGATTTGGAATATGGGAAATTTGGTGAAATAATCATAAAAAAAACTATAATTTAAAAACTAACCAATTTCCCCCCTTTTCTCTCTCTAACTCTTCCTATCTCTCTCTACCCCATTTGGCTAGTTTCTAAATTTTGTTTTTTATGGTTATTCACTAAATTCACCCAATATTCAAAAAAATTGTATTTTTTTCTCGAAGTTTGTTAACTGTATGAATAAAAAAGGGATCGACTCAACTCGAGATAAAAAAAATGCGGAAGAAAATTGTGTATAGAACCTTTTGTTGTTATAATGTGAAAAAGTTATAGATTTTGGTCTTAATCTATATATATAAAGTTAAATTTTCTCTCTTCTCATGCTGCCACCTCAGCAATCATTTTATATATAAAGTTAACTTTTCTCTCTTCTCATGCTGCCACCTCAGCAATCATTTTATTAATTAATTTATTAACTTAAAATAATTTATTTTATT
Source organism: Alliaria petiolata (assembly GCA_020283515.1). Classification (NCBI taxonomy): domain Eukaryota; kingdom Viridiplantae; phylum Streptophyta; class Magnoliopsida; order Brassicales; family Brassicaceae; genus Alliaria; species Alliaria petiolata. The sequence continues at coordinate 853,337 of JAHZTW010000008.1, read as the reverse complement.
TATTATGCTTTCTGTTATTCAATTTAATTCTTATAATAATTAACATGCATTAACATTAAAATTTGAAAAGACATATATTTATAAAACATATGTTTATAATTAAAATAAATAATAAAAAGGTTTTTTTAAAATGGTTATCCTAATATATTTCAACTTTTATAAATATCTAATTAGGTTAAGTTGTATCGTTAATATTATAAAAAACTACGATATCAAAAAATTCTCAACATTTAAAAATATAAGTTATCGTAGAGCTAAATTTATAAAGAAAAATATAAATTTCTAAATCCTAACATCTAATAAAAAGATAAATAAGTAAAATTAAGGTATACTTGAACCAACAACTGAAAATTTAATACACATTTTAATGAATATTTAACACACATACTAATTATATATTTTATTTTAACATTATAAAAAGAATTTCAAAAGACACCATTCATATTTTAAATTAAACCAAACATTTATATGAATATAATTCAAACAAATAATAAAATGGTTATCCTAATATATTTCAACTTCTATATATATAAAGTTAACTTTTCTCTCTTCTCATGCTGCCACCTCAGCAATCATTTTATTAATTAATTTATTAACTTAAAATAGTTTATTTTATTTATTATGTTTTCTGTTATTCAATTTAATTCTTATAATAATTAACATGCATTAACATTAGAATTTAAAAAGACATATATTTATAAAAATATGTTTATAATTAAAATAAATAATAAAATAGTTTTTAAATGGTTATCCTAATATATTTCAACTTTTATAAATATTTAATTAGGTTAAGTTGTATCGTTAATATTATAAAAAAACTACGATATCAAAAAATTCTCAACAATTAAAAATATAAGTTATCGTAGAGCTAAATTTATAAAGAAAAATATAATTTTCTAAATCTTAACATCTAATAAAAAGATAAATAAGTAAAATTAATGTATAAATAAGTAAAATTAAGTTGTTAAAAATACCATACTTTAATAAAAATATGTATAGAATGAAACGTCAAATTAGTAAAATTTATATATGATTAGTTAATTTTCAAAAAAACAAATTAAAAATAAAATAAAATGGAGTAATCATGCTTATTATTCCTCACTTCTCCTTGCACCTCATCCTCTTACATTTGACAACACATAATAGGGACAAATTTCAATATCAACCTCACTCAGCCCAATTTAAAATCACTCTGACTTCTTCTTCTGGCGTAATCTCCGCTTCCTTCTACAGCCATGGAGGCCCTTCTCGATAGCATCACGGTTCTGCCATGTAATATTAATAGAAGTTGTCATCTAGAAACATTTTTCTCAAATTCATAGACTATTAATTACTTTTAATTTATAGACCTTGCAAATACGCAGGAGAAAAGAAAAATTTGACTACAACTTTAGCTGAACACAAAATTAACTGCAGAAGATAGCACAACCTGATCTGGCTCCCTTCTTCAAGTGATCAAATACGGTTCAAGTATAGTTATATAAAGATAGGGCAATTGAGAGTTGGTTGGGGATAAGAGATTTGATTTGGGTCCGGAGTATCGTCTGGATTGTTGACGGTTGAGAAGTTGTATCCATTGATTATCATCAGGCGTGAAGCGGATGACCTTCTTGGTCTTCATTTGCTTCTCGCTCGGTCTCTGGGAATTGAATTCAACTCATTGGGTCGAAATTCATGTTCTTTTCAGGCAATTACGAGCCCAAACATAACTGGGTTCAATTAATGATCAATTGTTGGGTTTCTTGCGCTATTGGGCTACACAAGGGGCTATGAGCATAAAACAAGAATTGTGACCGGTTATTAATTTTTAAAATAACTCATGCATTACAATGATTTCCCCTTAGCAGAAAGGGAAAACAAAATTAATACAAACACTCCTCAATGTTCGCTTAAAAATTAACACGAACTCTATCTGAAGAAATATGCAAATTCATTTCCATATAATTTAAGTAACACAACACAATGAGTAACAAAATAAATCAAAACATGGCCATAACATCAAACACATACGAATATTCGAGAATTATCAAGTATTAAATAACATTAAAAACAAAACATAAGTAATTAATATATATGTGAAAAATCCTGCTGCAAAATGAAAGTAAGAAAGCATAGATCAAGATTTGACGTGAGCGAATATTATAAGAATTAAAAGATATATTCAAAGAATAGAGAATGTATAATGAACCAACACAATAATTGAATAATTATACTATAGAAAAATACAACTAAAGATTAGTGACAAAAAACTTCCGCGCGAAGCGCGGACCAACCCCTAGTACATCATATTTTGGTCTTAATACATCAGATTTTGGTCTTAAAACGTTACAAATTTTGGTCTTAAAACGTTACAGATTTTGGTCTTAATACATCAGATTTTGGTCTTAAAACGTTACAGATTTTGGTCTTAATACATCAGATTTTGGTCTTAAAACGTTACAGATTTTGCTCTTAATACATCAAATTTTGGTCTTAAAACGTTACAGATTTTAGTCTTAATACATCAGATTTTGGTCTTAATACATCTTATTTCCTCAATCCAACGGTAACGTAAAGCGTTATAAGTTCTATGTTTTATTAGCTTGTCATAACGGACGATCCTCAAACTTTTAACTCTCTCTATAAATTGTTTGTTTCTTTAGATACCTTAAAGCATCTCGAATTAAGCAATAATCACCATGGAAGGTAGATCCAAGTTATTTTCTACACCATTACAATTGTGACTCTGTTCTACTGAGGTACGGAACAGTCTGAGGCTCAGGCGATCTCTTTCCCAACCTCAAAAATAGTGATATTGATATTACCACTGGGCTTCATTGGAAGAAGCTTTTTCCAATAGAGCTTTTTCCAATGAAGGTGGGTGATAATATCGATGTCACTATGCACAAAATTAGGGGTGGGCATTTTATTCTATCCGGTATCGATCCGAAAATACCCGATCCGAACCGATCCGAATTCATCACAATATCCTAACGGGAGTAAACGGTATGAATCAGTTATTTTCGAGTATTTTTGGTTATATTTGGTTACTTTTGGTTATTTTCAGATAAAAATACTTGAACCCAGACCGAACCCGAAAAAACCGGATCCGAAATAGGATATCCGAACCAATCTACCCGGAGGGTACCTGATGGAGCGGTATCTCGCTGATCAGTACCGAACCGAATCCGATCCGAAATGTAATAATACCCGATCGGTACCAAAAGTTAGACTCCCGAAATATCTGAAATCTGAAATACCCAACCCGATCTGATCCCTACGCAAAATCTTAACAGTATTACGAAATTAATTAGGGTTACAACTATATTGTCAATTCTATGCGCAAAATCTTATTACTAATCATTTGTACTTTATTTGTTGTATGTCAAAGTCTTAACAATTATATAATGTTTTTGATTGGGACAGATCCCGATTGAGATCCACACTATTTTCGCTTGAAGGACTTAGGGCATAAACCCTAATTTTGCATAAACCCTAATACTAGATAGAAAGCTTCGCAGCCGTCGCTATCTCATCATTTAACTGTTTGTCTTCAATGGAGAATCTGAAAAACATCGACAGGTGGGCAATCGAGAAGTTCGATCCGGCATGGAATCCGACTGGTATGCTCGAAGTCAGCTCTTTCTGCAGACTCTATCCTCCATACAGAGAGAAGTATCTTCAGGAGTCTTGGCCTAGAGTTGAATCCGCTCTCAAGGAATACGGCATCGCCTGCAAGCTCAACCTGGTGGAAGGTAATATGACTGTTTCAACGACGACCGAGACAAGAGATCCGTACATCATTATCAAAGCTAGGGATATGCTTAGGCTTCTATCGAGAAGTTTCCCCGCTCCACAGGCAATTAAGATTCTGAAAGATGAGATGCATTCTGATATCATCAATATCAATATCCGATATTTGGTTCGAAAAGAGGTATAGATTCAATCTTGGCCAAGGAAAAGTCACCAATTTATGAGACTAAAGTAATGGGGTTGTAACAAATTCTACTAAAATACTTGATGTCTATCGTTGCAGCAGCAAAGATTTGTTAAAAGAAGGCAGCCGCCGCTTTTGTGTCCTAAATCTTCTACCTTGAAGGTGTGTGTGTCAGTGTGTGTTTAAACAACTATTGTATTCCTATATATGAGACTAAAGTAATGGGATTGTAACAAATTCTACTAAAACACTTGATGGCTATATTTGCAGAAATGGTTTGTAAAAAGAAGGCAACGGCTTTTGGGTCCTTATTCTTCTACCTTGAAGGTGTGTCTGTGTGTTGAAACAACTGTCTGGTTCTAAGTCATATGCTTAATTAATGGAGATGTTTAGAGATAGTCTTAGAAATGATGATGTTTAATTTGACCCCCCCAAAAAAAAAAACTATTGTATCTCCTATATATGAGAAACTTGCTCGATATTTGTTGTTTGTGTTTTTGCTTTATGGACTAACAATTTTGATGCTTGCAGACGCTGAAATTGGTAACCAAGTGTTACATTGTAGTTCAGGTAATCGTGTGTTTCTTTTGCAAATGTCTCACTACATTAGCACATTAATATTTGTTTTTAATTTCTAATTTTATTTGACTGTTCCTTTGGGATTTGCTGAATCCCAACAGGGAAGTACTGTAGCCGCAATGGGTTCTTATCGAGATGTCAACAAAGTCAGAAGGGTTGTGGAAGATTGCATGCAGAATAAACTGCATCCTTTATACAATATAAACGTGTGTATGAAATAATAATTTCTCTGATTTTCCTTGGTTTCTATATGTGTTTCAGTTATCATTAGACTTATGTTAAATTGGTTCATATGCTCGCTCCTACGTCCTACCTACACTTGGTTATGCAGATTCTCATGGTGAACAAGAAACAGGGATTAGGTCGTCGTCTCATGAAGGAAGAGGAACTGGAACTGGCAAATGGTATGAATCGTGGATTAGTGGAGAGAAATATTTACTCTCATTTCGACAGCAGAAACCCAAGTCGCCTCTTTTATTTTCGACGACGGTAGAAATTTTTTTTAATATATCGCCCTCTAAAACGATTTGTTTGTCGTCCCTCAAAACTTTATTATTTATGTATATCGCCCTCTAAAACGATTTTATGTCGGATAATCCATATTTTATTGTTGCTCGCATAAATTGTTTTAGGGATTTTTTTTTTTTATGTTTCAGTTTACCAATGAAAATTCTACTTTAGTTTATTATATACTTGAGACAAAAGAAACTTTGAGAAATCCAGCAACCAAGTTTAAAAAAAACATGAATATGAACTGAACTCAGATAACAATGAAGTTCCTAAAGAGAACTGAGAACCCAAATCAACATAAAAAAAAGCTAACAGGCTGCTTATGAAAATGGTGAGACATTCGAATCACTCGAGAAGTAACTCTTGGAATCTCTCTGCTTTCAGTATTAGAAAATCTAAGATACAATTTTTATAGTGCAAGTTATACAGAATTTTGGTGCCACCTTTGATGCATATGACATTATGTACGTACAAGAGTGTTTAAAAATGAAAAACGTAACTCTAAAAGAAGATAGATCGTTAAAAGTTCAGTCTCTATAGAACCTTGTTGGTTAATAATCTTTGGTTCTTCTATATCCAATGAAGAGCTTCACTGAATAGTCAGTTCATGCGGAGAAAGCAGAGAGGTTTGCTGCTCACTGGTGTTTCTCCTTGTACTTGCTTTGTGATTTTGATATTTATGCTAGCTTATCCATAGTCAAAAAAATAAGTTTCTCGCATAATCTTATATAAATCTATCTATTTTTAAGAAGTCTATAAATTAAGCAACACATATTAAAATATTTATTCTCATTTTGCATCAACAATACAATAAAATAGAGTCGTGAAAAGATTTGAGTATATGAACAAAACCACCAACACCAGAAATTTTGAGTTATTTATTAAAAATAAAATAAATGACCAAGGAAAAAAAAGGAACCTGTCAGACCGCCGTGCGACCACCCCGGCTAGGATTAGACCGAACCGAGTAACGATCCTCTACAGCACCGGATGCATCTTAGAGATGATCGTGGCCGTTAATCACGCTCCGATCGCACGGTCATGGTTCATCAACCAGGGTTAAGGGCCTGTCTCCTTAGAAATCAAGGATACAGAGGTACGAGCCTATAGAACAGATCCTGTTCAAGTAAGGTCGTGACCAACATTGCTCTCTCTGCGTTATATGTACAACGAGATTTGTCTTTAAACTAGCGATGTGGGATATTAATCTGTATCACAAAAAGAAAACTTGGCTAAAGCGATATATTTGGGCGAAGAAGGCCCACTTATTCAATAAAGCCCATCTCTAACTAACTCACGGATTTACAACACTTTTTGTCTTTTAAGATAGTACAGTACAACCTCTATAAATTAATACTCGATAAATTAATAATCACTATAAATTAATAAATTATGTCGGTTCCAAATCGGACTAGTGTAAAAATTAGCGAATTTCGATAAGATAATAAGATAATAATTTTTTTGAAACTACTATGTAAAAATATGGGCCCAATATTATATAAATTAATAATTATATATTTAGGTATATATAAATAATATAATATAGTAAAATGTGATTATATTGTTGTTTCAAGTTTATAAATGTTGTTTGATTCATCTTTCAAATTTATTGATATGATATTTTTTGAATGAATTTTACATTGTTGAAAATATTTTTTATTTATTTTGATGAACATTAAGAATTCGAACCGAAAAATATCTCTATAAATTAATATTTTATTAAGTTATCGATAAATTAATAACTCTATAAATTAATAAAATTTCGAACTCGCAACATTATTAATTTATAGAGGTTTTACTGTAGTATTTAATACTCAAGATAAATAATCCTTGCTTAATTAACCAATTCATGGAAACTGGATCAACAAGAGTTATAACAGAGTTGAGCATATGAACGAAAACCAAAAGAGAACAAGAATTTTCGTATTAATAAAAGGTAGTGAAAAGATTTGTTTGCAATGTTCACCAGAGAATCAAACCAAAAGTTGCAACAAGAGTTGGTCGGGAGAGACCAGACAATGCTAAGTTACATCTTTATTCATAAACTGAGGCACAAACTAACCTCTGAGCAAGAACATTAAGGAACACATACAAAAAAAGCTTAGCTACTATATCAAAATCAAGGCAGGTAAAGTATTAATGTTGACATCTAATTGAGAAATCGTGATATTTAACTCTCAGCTTTTAAACTATTGTAACTTCTCAATGAACTCAAACTCAGGTTCAATAACTTTTTATTGTTTCTTTTTTGTCACTCAAGTCATAAACAAATCACTTCAATATTGTCCGCCGTCTTAGAGAATCTTTCGGCTGATACTGTCAAAAGCTTATTAAGAGACATGTTCTCACCTCTGCTCTTCAACTTTTCTTCATACCGGTGCTTGATCCTGCTATCAAGCTTGTACCCAAGAAACGCGGGGAAAGCAAGAAGCTCTTCGACGTCACGACCCATGTACTCGATCAAATACTCCAGTTTCTCCTCCAGAGAACTATGATTATACTGCAGGACCTGAGGATGCTTTGTGCTCATTGCTAGAATGTCTTCAAACGAAAGACCATAACTCAAGTACAGTCCAATTGCCCTCTGCATATTGTCAGAGCTTGTCCTGGTCACAGCTCCCATCGCAAACGCCAGCTCTTTTGTTCTATGCTTGTATCCAATCTTCACCAGGAACCCGAGTTTGTGCGAGAGATTATCTTCGGATAGAGCTAGAAACAACGGCGCTTTACTCAAGAACTTGAAGATCCCGGGGGAATCAAAGCCGCATTCTTTCAGAAACTCTAACCTCGGCCTCAGTTTCCTCTCTTTGCTGGTGCTGATCACATTAGGGAACACATGAACGATCTTGAACACTTGCTCGCTCGTCAGGCCAGCAAAGGACTTGAGGAACTCGACGTGGCTGTTCATATGCTCAACGCTGTAACTCAAGATGGCAGGGAGTCTACGCAGCACGGTTCCAGTGGAGAAATCGTCTTCCCCGCTAAGATTCCTGATGAACTCGACCCTAGGAATCAGCTGAGCATCCAAGTCACTGTTGAGAATAACAGGCCGCCTCGCGATTATACCGATTCCACCGAAAGGTTCCAAGAAACTAATCAATCTCTCAATGTCTTCAACGGATTTCTGATACAGCAGTTTATTCAGGTACACTTTGCTCAACACGTGAGAGATCTTCTCTTTTGGTATCCCATTGTGGATAAGCAATCTCACCTTCTGATTGAAACTAAGCAAGAAGGATGTGTCTACCACGGAGAGTAAACGCTCCACTAGCTCAGGCTCAAGCCTTCCTTCGAGTTCATCAACCAAGAACGTAATAACGAGATCCAATTCCTCCGAGTTCAATAAATTAGGGCACTTTGCGATCAAACCCTGAAGCGCGAAGGCATCGATTTTCAGAGTCTGAAGAGAAGCAACTCGGTTACCGATTTTATCCAAAGACGTCGACTTTATATCTGGGTTCTTGGCTAAAATCATCTCCGTCTCTTCTTCTCTAAACCCAATATCTCGGAGTAGCGAAAACAGAGACTCTGCCAAGGAAGAAGAAAGCAGCAACTGATAAAAACGCACAACAAGTGTTTGCGAATATGCTTCAGGGGAAAAAAAGGGGCATATCAATATGGGCAGAGAAGTATAAGCTTCACCTACCTATTCCGCCATCAATCGGAGAGCTAAGGCAATTACATCGGAAGATAAGACCAGCTTCTCGACGATCTAAGCAGCCGACAAGCAATGGTCGTAGCTCAGTCTTAAATGTAGAAGCAGGGAAGCTTCCATAGGAACAGAGAGCTGTAACCGGCGGGAGATGAAGCCGGAGACTAATCGGCGGTGAGAAAAGGGAAACGGAACAAGAGACGAGGGGTAAAATCGCCATGGCGATATCCAAAACCAAGGTTTCTGATTCTGGGATTCACATCCAGATTCAACGGTCGTATTTGATTCCGGCTGGGTTTTGATTGAAGGGTAACTTTAATTATCAAAGATGTATTACAAAAAAACTGTTTAATGGCATTGGCCTATTGGGCCTGGAGATAACAAGTCCAATAATGTTCAGCTTTTAATATTATCATCACTAAAAAAATGATTCTTCTTTTTTTTTTTTTTTTTATCTGGCCTAAACTGTTTTTTTACTTTTTTTTAAGTCTAAGATATCTTATCAGTAATAAAATTGAAGAAGATGATAAAAATTAGGGATAAGCACAGATTAATTTCAAGGTATCCGAATCCGAAAAACTTTTATCTAAATTCGGATCCACACCATTATTTACAGATATCTGAATCTAATCTATACTACCAAAAATAACTAAATATAATTAAAATAATATTATTAAATTGTTTAAAATAATTAAATATTCATATGATAAAAATTGGTGATATTTTAAAATATTTTTTTTTATCATATGAATATTTTTATATATATTGAGAAATTTATTTATAAAAACAGATCCGAATCAGGGTATTTCGAGTATCTTAGTTTTCATATCAAATCAAATTATCGAAACGCGGTACATCATTGAACTAGATCCCTTAGTCCAACTAAGTCAAGTCTTCCAATAAAAAGTCAAAAATAAAGGTTCCATACACTTATTACAAGTTACAAAATTGGACATTAAAAACGTTACGGTATAAATGTAAAAGGCCTAATAAAAACCCCACGATTTAATTGAGGAAAGAAAAATAAACCCTAAAAAGGAAGTAATTTGGGGAATTAGAAATGGTCAGTAATGGACGGTGGTCGTCGTTTCACACTTCTCCGTCCACCATTTTATTTCCCCTCTTCCTCTAAAAAGCAATGGCCTTTCATGCTCCATCAATGGCTGTTTAGCTTGCGAAAGAAAACCCCAATTCTATATTAACGTCTACAGCAATAACCAACCCTTTACCCCATAAGTTTTATTCGGCTCCTCTTCTCACCACTCGTGTCCTTTTCTTAATTTCCTCTCTCGTCTTCCCTCTCACCGCCTCTCTCGTGGTTTTTTTTTTTTATATTTATCCAACAAAAAATCGGTTTTTTTAATCCATACCCTTATTTCGAGTGTCTCTCCCTCTTCTTCTTTCGAACACTATGGCTTTGCTCGTGAGCATAATCTTAGGGCTAATCGCGGGATGGTTAGCTTTCGTTGTTGGATTGGTCATAGGATGGACATGGAAACCGAGATGGGCTTCTTCTCCTTCCGATAACCGCAAAGTCAAATTACAATGTTCTGCTCCTAGATCTTTTGATTTGTCTGTGCCTTCATCTCCTTCTCCTCGTTCCGTCTCTTCTCCGTTAAAGGGTTTTGGTTCAGCTCCTTGCTTGAAGGCTCTTGTTTGTGAAACATGGACCATGGCTTTAAGACAACAGAAAACAATTTCTCCTTTTTCTTCATCATCATCATCATCATCTGATTCTTCTGAACATGTAGATGTAATTGCTGGGTAAGCTTAACTTTTGAGGATGGTTTTACTTCTATAAAAGGTTTTTCCTTTGGTTTGTTTGTTGATTTTGTTTGTTTCTTGTCTTTGTAGAGGGAAGAAAACAGAGGAGAAGCTGCCTAATACCGTAACGGAGTTAGATTTGAGACATCTTGTGCAATTGGTTGAGAGGAAAGATGGTGGTCATGCTTGGATTCAGATTATGGATCGTTTCACTCCTGGAATGAGATATCAAGCTTGGTTAAGAGAACCTAAGGTAACACTTGTTCTTGGTTCTGAGAGAGAGAGATTTTTTTTTTTATCTTGGTCTTGATGGATTGGTTTTCTCATAGTGTTTGTGTTTTGTTGTTGTTGTTTAGAATGGTCCTACTGAGTATAGAAGCAGAACTGTGTTTGAAGATGCAACTCCTGAGGTTTTAAGAGATTTTTTCTGGGATGATGAGTTTAGACCAACTTGGGATACAATGCTTTCTAATTCCACTACTGTTGAAGAGTGCCCAAGTACTGGAACCATGATTGTTAGATGGATACGCAAGGTTAGTCTCTGGCTTCACTTTTTGTGATGATTTGATTGCTTTCTCACTGTGGTTTTTGTTTGTTGACTCTTATCCTTTTTATGTGTCGCAGTTCCCGTTCTTCTGTAGTGATAGAGAGTATGTGATCGGTCGCAGGATATGGAACTGTGGCAAATCTTACTACTGTGTTACAAAGGTATGTGCTAAGTAACAGAATGGAACCTTGTACATTGAAGTGAATCTATGTGGGCTAAATTGAATTGCCAAATTTAGGATAACTTACCTCTAAATCCGTTAGATAGAGAAGAAGCAGAGTGTGAAGTAGTTGCAATGTTGGTGTCATAAATCAAAGTCTCTATAAGAGGAAAAGATTCAATCTTTTTGTGCTAAAACTCTCTTAAGATCGTCTCTCGTTGTTATCTTCAGGGAGTATCGGTTCCTTCTATACCCCGCAACAACAAACAAAAACGCGTGGAATTGTTCTACTCGAGCTGGTGCATTCGACCAGGTAAAATTCAGCATCAACCACTTTTGTGATTTTATCCAAGAACCGAGACAGCTTAACAAAAGTGAAATGCTTTTCTCTTTATGCAGTGGAATCAAGAAGAGAGGATGGAGTAACAAGTGCCTGCGAAGTTCTTTTGTTTCACCACGAAGACATGGGGATACCGAGAGAAATCGCGAAGCTCGGAGTGAAACGAGGAATGTGGGGAGCTGTGAAGAAGATGGAACCCGGTTTACGCGCTTACCAAGAGCAAAGACTCTCTGGAGGAGGAGGAACCAAGCTTTCTCGGCCAGCTTTCATGGCTCAGATCAACACCAAGATCACATCGGAACATCTCGTTTCGCTCAGCAACGGCGCATCTCCCGTCGCTGAAACTCAGGTCACATTGAACCGAGGAGATCGAGCTGCGAATTTAAAGAAACTGTTGATTATCGGTGGAGCTGTTGCGGTTGTTTGCACTTTGAGCGGAGGGGCTTTTGCTCCTCCTGCGTTTCTTTTAGGGTTTGGGAGGAAGCTTGTTAATGGTGGAAGAAAGCGTCAGGTCCAAGGAACAACAACAGCAACAAGTCAAAGTCAAACTACTTCTCCATAGATTCGTTTTTGGTAGATTATTGAGAATAATCCAGTCAAAGGCAGATAAATTGTAGATTAGTTTGTAGAAATGGAATAAGCTGTTTTGATTAATCTTTATATACAAAAGAAGCTATTTTTTTTTACAAGTAATCAATAAAAATTTGAAAAAAGTATTAATCTTCTTTGGTTTGTGATCATCAAAAAGGAAGAATTGTTTCGAAACAATGAACACCGTCGAGCTCTGGGGCTATCCTCATCGGCTGGATCTTCTTCTTCTTATTCTTTCCATCGTCTGTTGAAATCGGAGTTTTCCAGGAGTTCTTCAGCTGCTCCGTCGCCGGAGACTGGTTATCGCCGGAGCTCTGTTTTTGACCGCCTGGGAATTCCATCTTGAAGCCGTTTGATTCAGCGTAAAGAGCATCAATTGGGCTAAATAACGACATCATCCTCGAATTATAAACTGCTGTTTTTATCGAATTTGTTCTACCTTTTGTGAAATTTGGAATTTTTGTTTCTTTACGAGATGAAGGAAGAAGGACTGGTATTATATACATATGATCGGAAAACGAGAAGGGAAGCTAGAAAAGTCTAGAAAGAGTAAAGAGAAGTTCGATAAGTTTTGAGTTTCTTGAAGAATTCGTTAAAACTGGTTTTGGTCGGTGAACGAACAGAGTCCACGTGGAAGATTGTCTGTGAATGTGATTGATATTGTATTTGTATCAGATAAGGTTTTTTGACTTGATTCAATAATATGTATTTTATTTTTCTTTAATTAACATAATTTTGTTCCCAAGTTAAAAAAAAAAAAACACAATATCAATAAGAGATCGATGCAAACTCTAAATCAATTTCTTAACAAAACCATTATTAAACAGCATAGTTTATTTAAAACAAAGGTGGGTGAAGTAGACGTAGACGTGAGAGCAATGTTTTATATATAAATCATTTTTGTTTTTGTTTTCTTAGATCTTCTTGAGAAACTCAATAAGGTAAACACCAAAGGCGTTGCAGACAACTTTGATGCCTTTGAAGCCTGATGCTTTAGCTAATGCCTCAAACTCTTTCTCAGTCCGTTCTTTGCCTCCGGGATTGTGAGCCAACATAATGCAATCGACGTGGACTACTTGTTTGGTCGAGAGGCTTGAGTCTGGCGTCTCCGGAAGTATGCACTCTGCTAATATCACTTTCCCATCCTCTGGAAGCGCCTCGTAGCAGTTTTTCAAGAACTTCACGCAGTGTTCATCGCTCCAATCGTGGCATATCCACTGTTACAATGAGAAAAATCGAACGAAAAATGTTTTGAGATTCGTTTCCTTGGTGAATTGCTTATCATAGGAGCTTTGGTGATTACTAAATACTAACCTTCATGAAAATGGCATCACCTTTGGGGACACTAACAAACATATCTCCTCCAACATGTTCAATACCTTACATTATTCAACAATAACCCAAATCTCTCAAAGTCTTAATCATATGTAAAAGAAAATCTGATTTTGCAATGTAATATACCGGCATGAGGAGTAGCTTCTTCGATGACATGAGGGAGATCGAAGTTGATGCCTTTGAGGTTAGGGTACTTAGAGACAATCATTTTGAGAGTAGCACCAATGCCACCACCAACGTCGACCAAAGAAGTCAAGCCCTCGAAACCATTATAGGTCTCGAGAATCTTCTTCATGGTGATGGTTGAATGGTTCGACATTCCATTGTTGAAGACAGTGTTGAATCTAAGGTCCTTCCCGTGGTACTCGAACGCGCTCATTCCATATGCCTTGTTGAATGGAATCCCACCATCAAGAATTGCATCTTTCAAATGGTACCTGCGTCAAGACTCTTTTGGCATGAGTTCAACACAAAAAAAAACACACTCTTTAAGCTTATCCTAACTCTTCAACTTTTGTTTTCAAATTCTAAACCCTCAAATTTTGGTAAATAATACTACTAATTAGGATAATCTGTTTTGAATCTGACCTCAAGATTGAACTCTATTTTATATCCACGTCCAAATTGATTATAGTTGGTTAGTTTGATCACAGAACCAGCCGGTTCAATTGAAGAAAATCAAAACCAAAACCAGAGATTAATTAAGTTTTTTTTTGTTGTTGTTGTTCAAATGATTAAATAAATTTCTATTTTCTTAATTTTTTTTGTTGCTCAATAATCCGAAGACCGATTCTCTTCTTATTCTGTTGGGCTCTTCCTATTTAATTTCCTTAAATTGTTACTCAATAAAGGGAAAAACGATTACATCTTTCTCTATTTAAAGCCATGAAACAAAATATATACAGAGAGAGAGAGTGTGTGTGTTGTCTGCAAAAATAGCTCTAGATTGGGACCACCTAAAATATTTGTTATTAAATTTTCTTCTAATTATTTGTATAGTTTCGGCATGTAACTAACAAAATTTTCAACCATAGTGCTCGTTTAACCACTAAAAAAAATCGTATATAATATAGTTTCTTAAGTGTTAGTGGCTCTCTCTCTCTCACCTTGTCTGTATTTGTCTGATTGTCTTTTGACACTTTGTGGCTCTCTCTCACACCTTCACTTTTGCATTATTGCATTTTAATCACATCAACCAAGAAGCATAGCTTATGAAACAACAACATTCTAAAAAAAAAAAAAAATTCTAACTTGATTTAACCATAATATCGATCTATCAAACGCCCGAATCTCTCATATGGTAATTTTCTAAGTAGTAACGAAAAAAACTTACCAGCTTTCCATGAGAACCTTGTCTTGGTTCATAAGACAAAGAGCAGCTATGGAAACACCATCTTCATTCTTGGTCAAGTACTTGCAAACCGGACCAAGCCCGTACAGCCTCTCGACACCGTCTCCGCCGGGTAGTGTACGGTTGGAGCAGGTGAGGACGGAGTAAGCCGTAAGAAGACGGAGGATACGGTCGAGCATGACCGGAGCTTCGGGGTTTTTGGTCGGAAGATGAGAAGCGATCTCAGATGGAGACATCGGTGAAGAGTTCTTGGCCATGATTTCGAGAAGATCGAGCTCTAGAGCCGCTTTCAAAGCCATCGGAAGAACGGAGGCGCTCGCTAGCTGCATGGCGAAGAGGGCGGCTTCGTCGTCGGTGACTTGTACCGGAGTTATCTGTGTCTCTGCCGTTGATCCCATTTTCTTTAAAAATCTCTAAGATACTTTTAGATTGTTCTGTTTTTTTTTTTTTTTGAGAGGACTGTGTGATGGGTGAGAAGTAGGAGGTTAAGAGGTTTATTTATATGAAAATTGTTATAATAATAGGTATAATGTATCGTATAGATAAATAGAAATAAAGACAAAAATATTTGTACCCGTAAAATAGGAAGACACTTGATAAAGAAGCGAGAGAGAGTTTATTACTCTTTATGGTTTATGGTTTTGATGTTTTTTAGGTGTGTTTACAAATGAACGAAATCGTTCGTTTATATAGAAGAGAAAAAGAGAAATTTACTGTGCGCGCATAGTGATGGTGGGCTCCACTTTCGTTTATATTTGACGCCGCATATTTTGATAAATGTTTTGCACGCCTCCTTCATTTGATGACTTTTTACAACAAAAATATATTAAAAGAAGGTAGACGATTGGCATATTTTAACTCACAATGCTGCCTGCCTTAATTATTTAGTCCAATACTCCAATTGAAATCGAATCATATCAGTTTCTTTTTGTATTTTATCATATTAATAAGAGACCCTGGTAGGACAAGGAAATTAAATATTTCTGAAGTAAACAAATTATTACAATCCGTTCTAAAAAAAAAAAAAAAAAAAAAAACAAGTAGCCTTTGTTTTTTTTTTTTGGGAACTTTGTAGCCTTTTTTATATATCTTCATACTTCATCTAATATTGAAAACAATGATTCATTATGCCTATATCGACTTCTGGGGATCGAAAATTAGTCTAACATAATATGATCCTAAAAGAGAAGAAAAAAATCATATCGACTTTTCTAACATATATACGGCATATGTTAAACACTTAAACTTGCTACAAACCTATTAAGTTTGGTAACAAACTAACAATAACAAGTGCTATGCCATTTTTAACAAGTACTACGCGATTCTGTGTACTGCTAAATTTGATTTTTGACAAAACAGATTATATTAAAAAAGACAAAACAGATTATATCTAAATTAATCATAAATTTTAGCGTCAGTATGCTAAATTTTCTATAAATCTGTAATTCAGTATTTTTAAGAAAACAAACGCTTAAATTTGTTAAGTGTGTCATAAGTCTACTAACATAGCTGGTTTTGTGACTTTTATATATATAATTAATTGTATGTCTAAATTATCACAAAATCGTTGATGTTAAAAAATGTCATCATCAGATCCCTCTAACAACAAAAAAACCTGCCACGAATCTGATACAATAAAGCCGACTTTCATAATTGATCACAGCATTTATCTCAACGAAGAGCATCGTACTACTACTATTATAATCCTCTAATGGTCTATGAACTACTCACACGGAGATAGCTTGAGTTCAATCTGACAATCTCTGAGCATTGAGAAACCAGTTTCCAATTTATGATTGGATCACAGATTTTTGTATTGGAAATCGTAACATTTCAAAAACATCTAATGAGGTTTATTGAAAGATCATACAACTACAACTATATTAAGGGACGAAGAACAAAATATTATGCCGGATCTCTCAATTTTCAAAGTTCTATAAAGACAAAAAAGAAGAAAAATCCAAAGTCCTATAATACAGACTATTTTTAACCCCCCAAAAAAAAAGTCCTACCTACTACCGTGTTAAGTGATACGTCATGATCGCAGAACGTTCAATATATCAATAAAATAATAAGTAAAATAGTGTTAACGATGTAACATATCACCTTTGGTACCTAAATGAATTGCAACTACAATATATGGAAAATAGATATGAGTTGTA
The DNA here is from genome assembly GCA_020283515.1 of Alliaria petiolata. Classification (NCBI taxonomy): domain Eukaryota; kingdom Viridiplantae; phylum Streptophyta; class Magnoliopsida; order Brassicales; family Brassicaceae; genus Alliaria; species Alliaria petiolata. The sequence goes on along the minus strand of JAHZTW010000008.1, from coordinate 836,430 downwards.
CATATTTTTGGTGGGTTGCTCGACATGAAATTCACAACTAATGTGATTTGGTACATTATTTTATTCGTGTTATATGATAAGTATACATATGATAAGTATACAAACAAACGTAGAACTCATATGATTTTCTCAAAGCTCGTTTTAATTTGTTCGTTGATTTTTATGAACGAAATGAATTCCAAAACTTACAAATAAATAGTTTAAATAATAAAAGCAAGCATCAGGTTTATAGCAGTCACTACCAAATACCGATCAACAATGCAAAGATTGCAAACGGATTGGAGTATGAGCTAAGAAAGTTAAATGTACCAAATGTATGGTGGCTAATGGTAGTATAAAGTGTTGGTTTTTTGTGGTTTGAGTTTAAATCTTTTTTGGTACGGAGAATTATTTTTTAAATAAGAATTTCCAAAGGCTGTTTCCGGGTACTAGAAGAGATTATGTTCAAAATACCCAGAACTCTTACAGTCTTAAAAAAAAAAAACTAAATGTAACTGAAATTTTTCTCCACTTATCTTCTACTTTTTCTTTGATTCAACCATAATTAAACCCGCTGGATATGCTAAAACAATAGTATTTAGTTTTATTCAAACATGGCATTTCATAGTATGCAATTTTAAGTATTAAAAAGTAGCAGTAGTCAATAATTCAGGGTATCAAAGTTTCTTTGAATTTTGAGATAGGATATTCAAATTCTTCTTCTCCTTTATTATTAATTTCACGAGACTAAGAGTTTTGAATGTCATTAACCTAAGAGTTTTTTATTTTATTTTTAATGACAGATATATATGTATTTTAGCACACACAAAAAGACAGATATATACGTAACCATTCGATATACACGTAAACATGTGGGAAGGAAGGTACACATAAATTAAGAACAAGGCAGCAATCATACAAATTTATTGAGCGATAATATATTGGTGAGATACAAGTACAAGAGTGTTTGACTCTATATACTATCAAGTTATCAACCAACCATGTAGTGTCCCTTTACAGTCCGATTTAATACTTCCTCACCGGTCCATTTTTGTGTGCTGCTTCGTCTTTTAGCCCAACTTCGAAAATCTCCGTAAATTGTTACGAGGGAAATTTGTAAAACTTTTCTGAAACAACCTTCAGCTTACAATAAATGAAAAACGACCTTTTAACCAATTAAAACAATCGCAATACGGTTCCGAATAATTCTTTCTCAAAAAAAAAAAAAATACAGTTCCGAATAATTGAATATGAAACTCATGATGCTGCAAATGGTGTGGCGTTTCTCCAATGTAGAAAGGGCATACGATTTGTACTTGTAAAAATTAGGAAAAATATAGGATTTTAGCTCACTGAAGAAATCAATTTGATTTGGAGAAGAAAAAAAATCTACGAAATGTAAGGTTTCAAATAGACGAAATCGAAATGATAATTAATTGGAAGAAGAAGAAGAATAAAATTAGATAAACCATGAAACCAAAAGAAACATTTACATGTTACGACTAATTGTCTTCATATTGTTACGTACTCAATAGAGGGAAGAACGATTACATCTTCTCTATACAAAGTGTTCTTCTAGCTTTTTGATTGTGACCACATAATATTAGAGGGTACGTACTGCTCTCTTAATATTAGAAAAAAGGGCCAAACTCTAAAAGCAAGTGATGGTATACTGCTCTCTTATTGATGATCAAGCCAACATAGGTCAAGTACCCAATGTACTTTTGGTATTAAGCAAGTTTTGATACTGCTCTCTGATTCATGATCAATCCAACAACATAGGTCAAGTACCCATTAGCCAATGTATTTTTGATATTATGCCTTTTTATCTGCTTTTTATTTATATATATTTTTTCTTCTCCATTCTTTTTTATCTCTGTTTTTCAATATTTCTCTTATAAAAACCATAAAAATCCAACAAAAATTATTAAAAAATCAACATATATTAAAATAATAAGAAAAACAAACAAGAATAAGTAAAGAAGACAAGTGGAAAATTTAGGAATCAAGAGCCAACATTTGCATAAATTTACTTTAAGCCTAATAGGACCAGTATCATTTTGGCACAGTAACAAATCATTGCCGATTTAATTTGTCTGATTGTCTTTGACACTTTGTAGCTCTCTCTCTCTCTCTCTCTCTCTCTCTCTCTCTCTCTCACCTTTAGCTTTGCATTTTAATTACATCAACCAAGAAGCAAAGCTTACAAAACGACATTCTTAAAATATAAATAATCCCAACTTGATTTAGCATAAGATATTAACAGAACTCATATGATAATATATTTCCAGTTTAGTTTCGTAAAAACTTACCAGCTTTCCATGAGGAACTTGTCATGGTTCACGAGACAAAGAGCTTACTATATATATAGCTTCTCTACATTACTGTTCTGAGCTTACAAAATCGAATTCTATTCACGTTTGTACGTTGTAATTTTGGGCCATTAGTTGGGCCCATAATTCTAAAACATAAAGGCCCTTTGCTCTGATTGCAATTGCTCCTTTAAAAGAGCGTCTCCAGTCAAAAGTCAGATTCCACTCTTTAATTATTAAAGCACTTGCTGTAGTTGTAACGTTTGTCGTTTGGTCTTCCACTCTTTCCTTTCATATCTGCGATTACAGAGAGAGAAATGGAGAATAAGAAAGAAGAAGAAGAAGAAGAAGAAGAGTCTCCTCTGAGAGGCATCTTGTGTCTTAAAACCAGACAAGACATGAAGAGAATCGAGGAAACAGAGGACTGCTTCATTCTCGATTTCGATCCTTTTGATTCCTTCGACGTTAAAAGTCTTTCATTTTCTGGTGATAAAGATTTAGCCATCATCCATGAGACAGGCCAGGTTTGAATTCTGAAATTTTGTAGGGTTACCGTTTTTTTTTTCTTTTTTCTAATTTTGAAAATCTGATGGGAGTCTTATCTCATGAGAAGGTTGCTTGTAGAGATTATCCACATCCAAGACATCTTTGCTTGAACTTTCCCTTTGGATCAACTCCTAATGCAACCCACTGTGATCTGGTAATTTATGTATATCTCACTTCATCTTGGATTAACTTGTTGTTTAGTGTTGCACTATATGAAAGTTGTGTTAACACCAAAAGCCAACAACATATGTATGTATATGCGTAACGCAGTGTTACTGTTACGTCTGCGATAAGCCTGCTCCTTGTGCACAGTGGATGTCTTCGCATTGCAATGTTTCGGCGGACTCTATGGTGCGGAAGTTACCAACCCCTGAGAGTGAAAGCTTTTACTATGACTCCGATCATCTTTGACTAGACTTGACTAGTAGATCAACATAGCTTTGGAAAAGTATGTAATGACAATGCGTAACTAAGTTTGAGATTGTTATTTTTAAGTGCATTTGCTTAGCTGAATTGTTTGCGTCTCGAAAGATTCCGGCATAGAAACTCGGTAAGGATCGCGTTCATAAGCCTAGGCAAGTTTTGGTTAGACTTTCACCGGTTCATTAGAAACTAATCATATGCATNTTTTTAAATAATAGACATAATTAAACATATATTTAACGGTAATATTGTGGTGACGGAATCATCCACATTTAAACAGAAAATAATAAATTATACGGTGGCTCAGCCGTCCAGAATAATGCGAATAATAAATTATGGTGACAGAATCATCCACATGAATTAGTAAATAAATTATACGGTGGCTCAGCCATCCAGAATAAGGCGGCTCAGCCGTCCAGTCAAATATTAACAGTATAAATAATTATGGTGCTTTTAGCATCCATGATATAAAGATAATAATATTAACGAGGCGACAAACCGCCCACAGTAATATTAAGAAAATAGTGGTGCGTTAAACAACCACTTTAAATATAATAAATAATTAAATATGCGATATATCGCCTGCTATATTATAAATATATATTTAGGTGAATCGTAGAGTGATCGTGCTGATAACGTGTTATAATAATAGGTATAATGTATCGTATAGATAAATAGAAATAAAGACAAAAATATTTGTACCCGTAAAATAGGAAGACACTTGATAAAGAAGCGAGAGAGAGTTTATTACTCTTTATGGTTTATGGTTTTGATGTTTTTTAGGTGTGTTTACAAATGAACGAAATCGTTCGTTTATATAGAAGAGAAAAAGAGAAATTTACTGTGCGCGCATAGTGATGGTGGGCTCCACTTTCGTTTATATTTGACGCCGCATATTTTGATAAATGTTTTGCACGCCTCCTTCATTTGATGACTTTTTACAACAAAAATATATTAAAAGAAGGTAGACGATTGGCATATTTTAACTCACAATGCTGCCTGCCTTAATTATTTAGTCCAATACTCCAATTGAAATCGAATCATATCAGTTTCTTTTTGTATTTTATCATATTAATAAGAGACCCTGGTAGGACAAGGAAATTAAATATTTCTGAAGTAAACAAATTATTACAATCCGTTCTAAAAAAAAAAAAAAAAAAAAAAACAAGTAGCCTTTGTTTTTTTTTTTTGGGAACTTTGTAGCCTTTTTTATATATCTTCATACTTCATCTAATATTGAAAACAATGATTCATTATGCCTATATCGACTTCTGGGGATCGAAAATTAGTCTAACATAATATGATCCTAAAAGAGAAGAAAAAAATCATATCGACTTTTCTAACATATATACGGCATATGTTAAACACTTAAACTTGCTACAAACCTATTAAGTTTGGTAACAAACTAACAATAACAAGTGCTATGCCATTTTTAACAAGTACTACGCGATTCTGTGTACTGCTAAATTTGATTTTTGACAAAACAGATTATATTAAAAAAGACAAAACAGATTATATCTAAATTAATCATAAATTTTAGCGTCAGTATGCTAAATTTTCTATAAATCTGTAATTCAGTATTTTTAAGAAAACAAACGCTTAAATTTGTTAAGTGTGTCATAAGTCTACTAACATAGCTGGTTTTGTGACTTTTATATATATAATTAATTGTATGTCTAAATTATCACAAAATCGTTGATGTTAAAAAATGTCATCATCAGATCCCTCTAACAACAAAAAAACCTGCCACGAATCTGATACAATAAAGCCGACTTTCATAATTGATCACAGCATTTATCTCAACGAAGAGCATCGTACTACTACTATTATAATCCTCTAATGGTCTATGAACTACTCACACGGAGATAGCTTGAGTTCAATCTGACAATCTCTGAGCATTGAGAAACCAGTTTCCAATTTATGATTGGATCACAGATTTTTGTATTGGAAATCGTAACATTTCAAAAACATCTAATGAGGTTTATTGAAAGATCATACAACTACAACTATATTAAGGGACGAAGAACAAAATATTATGCCGGATCTCTCAATTTTCAAAGTTCTATAAAGACAAAAAAGAAGAAAAATCCAAAGTCCTATAATACAGACTATTTTTAACCCCCCAAAAAAAAAGTCCTACCTACTACCGTGTTAAGTGATACGTCATGATCGCAGAACGTTCAATATATCAATAAAATAATAAGTAAAATAGTGTTAACGATGTAACATATCACCTTTGGTACCTAAATGAATTGCAACTACAATATATGGAAAATAGATATGAGTTGTACATATTTTTGGTGGGTTGCTCGACATGAAATTCACAACTAATGTGATTTGGTACATTATTTTATTCGTGTTATATGATAAGTATACATATGATAAGTATACAAACAAACGTAGAACTCATATGATTTTCTCAAAGCTCGTTTTAATTTGTTCGTTGATTTTTATGAACGAAATGAATTCCAAAACTTACAAATAAATAGTTTAAATAATAAAAGCAAGCATCAGGTTTATAGCAGTCACTACCAAATACCGATCAACAATGCAAAGATTGCAAACGGATTGGAGTATGAGCTAAGAAAGTTAAATGTACCAAATGTATGGTGGCTAATGGTAGTATAAAGTGTTGGTTTTTTGTGGTTTGAGTTTAAATCTTTTTTGGTACGGAGAATTATTTTTTAAATAAGAATTTCCAAAGGCTGTTTCCGGGTACTAGAAGAGATTATGTTCAAAATACCCAGAACTCTTACAGTCTTAAAAAAAAAAAACTAAATGTAACTGAAATTTTTCTCCACTTATCTTCTACTTTTTCTTTGATTCAACCATAATTAAACCCGCTGGATATGCTAAAACAATAGTATTTAGTTTTATTCAAACATGGCATTTCATAGTATGCAATTTTAAGTATTAAAAAGTAGCAGTAGTCAATAATTCAGGGTATCAAAGTTTCTTTGAATTTTGAGATAGGATATTCAAATTCTTCTTCTCCTTTATTATTAATTTCACGAGACTAAGAGTTTTGAATGTCATTAACCTAAGAGTTTTTTATTTTATTTTTAATGACAGATATATATGTATTTTAGCACACACAAAAAGACAGATATATACGTAACCATTCGATATACACGTAAACATGTGGGAAGGAAGGTACACATAAATTAAGAACAAGGCAGCAATCATACAAATTTATTGAGCGATAATATATTGGTGAGATACAAGTACAAGAGTGTTTGACTCTATATACTATCAAGTTATCAACCAACCATGTAGTGTCCCTTTACAGTCCGATTTAATACTTCCTCACCGGTCCATTTTTGTGTGCTGCTTCGTCTTTTAGCCCAACTTCGAAAATCTCCGTAAATTGTTACGAGGGAAATTTGTAAAACTTTTCTGAAACAACCTTCAGCTTACAATAAATGAAAAACGACCTTTTAACCAATTAAAACAATCGCAATACGGTTCCGAATAATTCTTTCTCAAAAAAAAAAAAAATACAGTTCCGAATAATTGAATATGAAACTCATGATGCTGCAAATGGTGTGGCGTTTCTCCAATGTAGAAAGGGCATACGATTTGTACTTGTAAAAATTAGGAAAAATATAGGATTTTAGCTCACTGAAGAAATCAATTTGATTTGGAGAAGAAAAAAAATCTACGAAATGTAAGGTTTCAAATAGACGAAATCGAAATGATAATTAATTGGAAGAAGAAGAAGAATAAAATTAGATAAACCATGAAACCAAAAGAAACATTTACATGTTACGACTAATTGTCTTCATATTGTTACGTACTCAATAGAGGGAAGAACGATTACATCTTCTCTATACAAAGTGTTCTTCTAGCTTTTTGATTGTGACCACATAATATTAGAGGGTACGTACTGCTCTCTTAATATTAGAAAAAAGGGCCAAACTCTAAAAGCAAGTGATGGTATACTGCTCTCTTATTGATGATCAAGCCAACATAGGTCAAGTACCCAATGTACTTTTGGTATTAAGCAAGTTTTGATACTGCTCTCTGATTCATGATCAATCCAACAACATAGGTCAAGTACCCATTAGCCAATGTATTTTTGATATTATGCCTTTTTATCTGCTTTTTATTTATATATATTTTTTCTTCTCCATTCTTTTTTATCTCTGTTTTTCAATATTTCTCTTATAAAAACCATAAAAATCCAACAAAAATTATTAAAAAATCAACATATATTAAAATAATAAGAAAAACAAACAAGAATAAGTAAAGAAGACAAGTGGAAAATTTAGGAATCAAGAGCCAACATTTGCATAAATTTACTTTAAGCCTAATAGGACCAGTATCATTTTGGCACAGTAACAAATCATTGCCGATTTAATTTGTCTGATTGTCTTTGACACTTTGTAGCTCTCTCTCTCTCTCTCTCTCTCTCTCTCTCTCTCTCTCACCTTTAGCTTTGCATTTTAATTACATCAACCAAGAAGCAAAGCTTACAAAACGACATTCTTAAAATATAAATAATCCCAACTTGATTTAGCATAAGATATTAACAGAACTCATATGATAATATATTTCCAGTTTAGTTTCGTAAAAACTTACCAGCTTTCCATGAGGAACTTGTCATGGTTCACGAGACAAAGAGCTTACTATATATATAGCTTCTCTACATTACTGTTCTGAGCTTACAAAATCGAATTCTATTCACGTTTGTACGTTGTAATTTTGGGCCATTAGTTGGGCCCATAATTCTAAAACATAAAGGCCCTTTGCTCTGATTGCAATTGCTCCTTTAAAAGAGCGTCTCCAGTCAAAAGTCAGATTCCACTCTTTAATTATTAAAGCACTTGCTGTAGTTGTAACGTTTGTCGTTTGGTCTTCCACTCTTTCCTTTCATATCTGCGATTACAGAGAGAGAAATGGAGAATAAGAAAGAAGAAGAAGAAGAAGAAGAAGAGTCTCCTCTGAGAGGCATCTTGTGTCTTAAAACCAGACAAGACATGAAGAGAATCGAGGAAACAGAGGACTGCTTCATTCTCGATTTCGATCCTTTTGATTCCTTCGACGTTAAAAGTCTATCATTTTCAGGTGATAAAGATTTAGCCATCATCCATGAGACAGGCCAGGTTTGAATTATGAAATTTTGTAAGGTTACCGTTTTTTTTATATTTATTCTAATTTTGAAAATCTGATGGGAGTCTTATCTCATGAGAAGGTTGCTTGTAGAGATTATCCACATCCAAGACATCTTTGCTTGAACTTTCCCTTTGGATCAACTCCTAATGCAACCCACTGTGATCTGGTAATTTATTTATGTATATCTCACTTCATCTTGGATTAACTTGTTGTTTAGTGTTGTTGCACTATAAATCTTCTATGAAACTGTTTTTTCTTTCTAGCCCTTGGTTATGATTATATGAAAGTTGTGTTAACACCAAAAGCCAACAACATATGTATGTATATGCATGACGCAGTGTTACTGTTACGTCTGCGATAAGCCTGCTCCTTGTGCACAGTGGAAGTCTTCGCATTGCAATGTTTCGGCGGAATCTATGAAGCGGAAGTTACCAACCCCTGAGAGTGAGAGCTTTTACTATGACTCCGATCATCTTTGACTAGACTTGACTAGTAGATCAACATAGCTTTGGAAGAGTATGTAATGACAATGCGTAACTAAGTTTGAGATTGTTATTTTTAAGTGCATTTGCTTAGCTGAATTGTTTGCGTCTCGAAATATTCCGGCATAGACCTCGGTAAGGATCGCGTTCATAAGCCTAGACAAGTTTTGCGTAGACTTTCACCGGTTCATTAGAAACTAATCATATGCATGAAGTCATACACATTCGTATTTCACACAGATGCATGGAGCCAAACCCTTGACAGTTCTGAACAATTTTTTGGACCCATGGTCCCTATTATTGATCATATATACATGCATGACCAATAATAGTAGAATGAAATATTTTCTTGTATAATTAATCAATCAAAAATGAAGCACGAGAAATAAACAGAGAAGTGAACTTTTTATTAATTAAATTATTAGAGCAGCTCCATTAGCGTTTTTAAGGGTTTGTTAATGAGTTTCTAAAGAAAAAATTAATTAAAAAAATGTTTAATGGTTTTTTAGTTAGCGAACGTATCTTGGCGAAGGAATTTAAGAGCAGATTAAAAACCCATACGTGTCAGCGTTTTGTTGGATGGGTCTAAAATATAAAAAAGAAAAAAAATTTCCTTCTTTATTTCTCTCTTCGTTTCATTCGATGAAACCGAGAAACCGAAGATCGTTGATCAAGCGCCGGCGTTGATGTTGAAGCTCGATTCGCAATCAGCTTCATGGTGAAGCTCGATCATCAATTCGCAATCAGGTTCTCTCTCTCTCGATCTCTCAATCTCTCTCTCTCGAGCTCTCAATCGGAATCTCTCTCCCGATCTCTCAATCTCTCTCTCTCGAGCTCTCAATCGGAATCTCTCTCCCGATGTCTCAATCTCTCTCTCTCTCTCTCGATCTCTCAATCTCATCTCTCTCTCGATCTCTCAATCTCATCTCTCTCTCGATCTCTCAATCTCATCTCTCTCTCTCGATCTCTCAATCTCTCTCTCTCTCTCGATCTCTCAAAATCTGCTTTGCTTGTGCCCGGCTGCTTTGTTTTATTGATTAGCTCATACATTAGTGGAATTAGCTCAAAATCTGATTGATCAACATTGTTCGTCTTTCATGTAAGTAGAAGGATGAGAACTCCAATGAATAGAAGCCTCCTTTTGTCATTCTTCTATCTCGGCTTAGCAATGTAAGAAATAATCTCTGTTTAGTCTCCTTGTTACTCTTCTATCTCGGCTTAGCAATGTAAGAAATTAAATGAAGTGTTATGTGTTTTGTGTTCTGCATTCTCTCTGAGATTTTCAGGTACGACAAGGAAGAAGCTGGTGTCCGAAGCTGGTGTCCGAAGCAGTTGCTAACAAGGTATTCTTCTATCTTCACCTCTTATTTTATCATTGATGAATGGTTTAGAAAGTTGTAGATTAGGTAGTATGGTTGTGCTGTTATAAAGTTGTAGATCAAGGAGCAGAACGACACTGGTTTTACACTTTTAGTTTGGTTTTGCTATTGAAATTGTGATAAATGTTTGTTAGATTATGACCAGATTAGGACTGTTTTTAGTTCTTACAATTGTGATAAATGCTTGTCACATCGCCTATTGTGATCATTTCTTGTTGTTGTAGATTAGGCACATAAGTGCTTATTGTGATCAATGCTTGTTAGTTGTAGATTAGACAAATACAGAAGTGCCATCTCCTACCTATAAACACTTATTACAAATTTTCCTATATATTGCCATCTCCTACCTATAAACACTTATTACAACTTTTCCTATATATTAAACCACCACTTCTCTTCATCGTTAAACCACCACTTCTCTTCATCCTTAAACCACCACACAATCTTCTATGGATTCATGTAGTAATTTCATGGATCTTTTAAATAGCCAACAAGAATCCCAAATCACTATCACTGAGAGTTTTTCCCCTTCTATGGGACTTGGATCATCACAAGTCCCACCTTTTGGTACACAAGTCCCAGCTTTTGGTACGCAGATGCTTGAGGATCCTGAGCAACCTGAAGATATAGGTGAGGGGCGTAGAGAAAGACGCAAATGGACTCCAACTAAAGATATTGTGCTATGCAGCTCGTGGTTAAACACAAGCAAAGATGTTGTGGTGGGGAATGAGCAAAAAGGATCAGCGTTTGGAAACGCATTGCTGCATATTTTAACTCTTCTCCTAAGCTTGCTGGTTTTCAAAACCGAGAGGCCACCAATTGTAAGCAAAGGTGGCACAAGATAAATAACTATGTCTGCAAATTCGTGGGCTGCTATGAGTCTGCAAAGAGGCTTAAAACCAGTGGCTACAATGATAGTGATGTTCTGAAGGTGGCTTACGAAATCTTCTTCAGTGATTACAATGTGAAGTTCGGTCTTGAACACGCATGGTTAGAGCTTCGGAATGATCAGAAGTGGTGTGATTCTTCAACTAGCAAAGGTGAGGGAAGTTCAAAGAAAAGGAAGCTTGATGTTCAATCTGAAAGCTCACAAACAGTTACGCAACCAGAGGATCAGCCAATGGCTCGTCCTGAGGGTGTGAAGGCAGCTAAGGCGAAAGCAAAAAAAAGTGTCAGCAAGTCCGGTACAGAGGAAAGCCCTCTGTTGGAGTATCAGAACATGTGGACCATCAAGCAGAAGGAGTTAGCTATAAAACAAAGATTGTCCAACAACCATCTGCTTGAAAGCCTTATTGCAAAAAAAGAACCACTCTCAGAGTTGGAAGTGGCTGTGAAGAACAAGCTACTAGCTGACATGCTTTCTAATGAGTGAACTTTGTATTCGCATGAGCAAGCAATTTAAGTCTTCTTTGTAGTAGATAGAAATAAGTTTATGTCTTCTTTGTAGTAGATCGAAATAAGTTTTAAGTGTTGTTTGTAGTAGATCAAAATCAGTTTAAGTGTTGTTTGTGATGAATGCTTGTTAGTTTAAGTGTTCTTTGTACTTGTAATCTCTGTTTCAGTTTAAGAAATGCAACTTTTAGTTTAAGAAAGTGATTGTTCTGTTGGATTTGGTTTGAATCTAGCTTTTATTACCCAAAATTTGAAACAAATTATACTTTAATAAATCTTCAATCCTGACTCATCTTTTACGTGTCACAATTTTTTAGATGCAATGGAAAGGAATCACAAAGACTTTGATCATAAGTACGTGGAACAACAAGTGGAGAGGCCGAAGACAAGGATTGCTCTGTGGTTGGTCAGAGAAAGACTGGTAAAACTGTGATAAACAAGTCAAGCTTTTAGTTCTCTCGAGAATGTTATACCTCTCTCTTCCATTGCTACTAATAGTTTTCGTGGAGCTGCAACAGGGAAAAGGAAGCTTGACTCAGATGAAAACCTTCAGAAGGTAAGTATTGATCAATTAGGCCATGTCCATTTTTTTTTTCCGCTTATGCTATCATCATTATTCAAGCCATTTATTAACTTTTAGTTTAAGAAAGTGATTTGTATTGATTAGTTACTGCTTTGCTAAAAACTCATGTAATTCTTGCAGAGCCGAGGTGGAGGAATGGATGTCAGCTTGTGAGGAAGACTATTCGCCCGTGAGAGAGTCTTCATTTCTGACTCCCAAAAAGAAAGTGACGGACAAAACCAAACAAATGAAGTTGTACTATCACACACCCGTGAGAGTCATTTCCTTTGTAGCTTTGTATTATTCTTGTTAGTTATTTATTTGTTTATACCGACACTTGTTGTACAAATGTATTATCACAAACCCGTGAGACTCTTTATTTTGCTATTTATGCCACTCTTACTTTTTTCTACAACTTACTTGTTACCAACACATATAATTTCTACATCTTTTTTCTACATCTTTCTCCTTAAAAATTTATCGTTCTTACCATATTGATCATATTTCTCGTTCTTACTTCTTACCATATTGATCATATTTCTCTTTCTTACCATATGAGCGTTCTTACCATATTGATCATATTTCTCTTTCTTACCATATGAGCGTACAAACACTTATTCTTCTTCTACAAAACAAATAATTTCTTGCAAAAAAACCCAACACAAATGGCATCTTCTTCTCATGATTTTTTCGAATAAAATGACTCATTTGACCAAGCATTCGATGATGCATTCGATAAACCATTCGATAATGTGTTCGATAATTATGTTCTACCTACGAAGGAAAAGAAAAAAAAAGACAGTATATAGAAAGAGATCGCGAGCAAGGCCACAACCGCTTATGGAATGATTATTTCTCTGAAGATGCAACTTTCCCGGCTTCTAAGTTCCGACGACATTTCAGAATGAACAAGGACTTGTTCATGAAAATAGTTCATCGACTCTCCAATGAAGTTCCATACTTTCAACAAAAAAGAGATGCTACCGGAAGGTTTGGTCTATCCGGACTACAAAAGTGTACAGCAGCTATCCGTATTATGGCATATGGTTGTGCGGCTGACAAGGTTGACGAATACCTCCGGCTCGGTGAAAGTAATGCGCTCTTATGCTTGGAAAATTTCGTGGAAGCAATAATATCTTTATTCGGGGATGAGTATCTAAGATGACCCACACATGATGATCTTCAACGGCTACTCCATGTTGGAGCCATACGCGGATTTCCCGGGATGATTGGGAGCATCGATTGTATGCATTGGGAGTGGAAGAACTGCCCCACCGCTTGGAAGGGGCAATATACCCGTGGATCTGGAAAACCAACAATTGTTTTAGAGGTTGTAGCTTCACATGATTTCTGGATTTGACACGCATTTTTTGGACCTCCAGGTACCTGCAACGATATCAATGTTCTTGATCGCTCACCAGTATTTGAAGATGTTTTACACGGTCGAGCTCCAACAGTGAATTACTTCGTCAATGGACGTGAATATCATTTGGCTTATTATCTCACAGATGGTATTTATCAAAAATGGGCAACTTTTATCCAATCAATTCCAATTCCTTAAGATCCTAAAGCATCATTATTTTCTAGAAATCAAGAAGCTGTCCGAAAAGATGTTGAGCGTGCTTTTGGAGTCTTGCAAGCTCGATTTGCGATTGTCAAAAACCCTGCTCTTTTTTGGGATAGGGAAAAAATTGGAAAAATAATGAGAGCATGTATCATACTTCACAATATGATAGTCGAAGACGAACGAGATGGATACACTCATTTTAATGTATCGGAATTCCAAGAAGGAGAAGGCAACGGAACTGCACAAGTGGATTATACGTACTCTACCGATATGTCTACAAATCTCGTCAATATGATGGTGAATAGATGTCGAATCCGTGATAAAAATATGCATCAACAGTTGAAAGCTGATTTGGTAGAGCATATATGGCAAAAATTTGGCCAAGATTAAGTTTATAATTCAGCGTTGCCTTTCGTTTATAAGTTGCAAATCTCTATTTTAAATGTTTTTAAATGAGTTGTATGTTTCAAATTCCTTTAAATGCAATATATTTAAGTTTTTATTAATTGTAATTTGTTTAAAATAAAATATAATTTTATAATTTTTTTTGGTTTTAAGAAACTCTTTATGGTTTCTACTAATGGACCATCAAAAATTGAAAATCAAAATAAAAGTTTCTTAGAAAAAGAAATAAGTATAATTTATATTAAAAAATGTTTTAGATACCCATATGAGTTTCTACCAATGGAGATGGTCTTACGTACTAAGCAACAAACATATCATAGTTCATTAATACTGGACTGGAGAGCAAGCAACGAGGACGACAATTTAAAGTCATGAAGTAGACGAGACGAGAGCATATAATTCATTTTCCCAATTTCAAAATTTAAAAATTCCGATGACAAAACACACAAAGAAATATGTTTTAACAACAAATTATTATTATTATCTGTAAAAACAAATTATTAATTTCACACCACAATTATATAGCCACATTTTTATTGCTTATGTAACCTCACATTTGCTCTAGTCCATGCAAAGCATGGTCCCAATACTAGCTCTTAATAAGCCAAAAACACTATAGTTAACATCGGAGCAAGAAACGAGTACGACAAGGAGGGAACATAATTATTTATCATTAAGAGAGACTTTAAGTTCAGATCTGCTTGAGAAACTCCACGATGTAAACACCAAAGTTTTCGCAGAAAAGTTGGATACCTTGGAAGCCAGACTCTCTAGCGAGTGCCTCCAACTCTTTCTTGGTGCGTTCTTTGCCTCCGGGGTTGTGAGCCAACATAATACAATCTATATGGACGACATGTTTAGTCAGGAGACTTGTGTCTGGGACCTCCGGAACTATACATTCTGCTACTATCAATTTTCCTTCAACTGGAAGCGCCTTGTAACAGTTCTTCAATAGTTTCAGGCAGTGTTCATCGCTCCAATTATGCAATACCCCCTGCCACAACAAGGAGAAAACCAAACAACAATGTTAAAAAATGTATATTAGTATATATCAAAGTATAGTAGTACAAAGTTTACTATTTACTAACCTTCATGAAAATGGCATCTCCACTAGGAACACTTACAAACATATCTCCTCCAACATGCTCAACGCCTGCATTACTCAATAATAAGCCAACTTCTTAATCAAATCTAAACTTCTGATCTGAAATGGCGTAAGAAATATTATAATACCGGGATAAGAAGGAGCATCTTCGATAACGTGTGGCTGATCAAAGTTGATACCTTTAATGTTTGGGTACTTAGACACAATCATTTTGAGAGTGGCACCAAGGCCACCACCAATATCAACCAAAGAAGTCAAGCCCTCGAAACCCTTGTAGGTCTCAAGAGTCTTTTTCATTGAGATGGTTGATAGGTTAGCCATTCCGTTGTTGAAGACCTTGTTGAATCTAGTGTCAGTCTTTTAGTACTCGAAACAGCCCATACCATAAGCCTTGTTGAATGGGATCCCACCCTCAAGAATTGCTTCTGTCAAATGGTACCTGCACACATCATATATATTTGGTAGTGAGCACGGAAAAAAAAAAAACATTTGTTATATATCTAAATTTTAGGTCCCCAAATTATCAAAAATTCATATGGTCTATTTGTTAAAGTATGTCTTCAATGTTCCTCGACTCCAGGTGAAATTCGTTGCGAGGATTTTTTTTTTTCTTTTTTTCTTTTTTACAGCAAACACATTAATTGTTTTATTTTGTCATATTCTTTCTTTAGCTTTATTTGTTATTTTCTAATAGTCATACTAAAATACTTATTTTGTAAATCAATTCAACTTATATTACAAGGTTTTAAAATATTTTACCAGCTTTCCATGCCGACCTTGTCTTGGTTCACAAGACAAAGAGCAGCGATGGAGACGCCGTCTTCGTTCTTGGTCAAGTACTTGCAAACCGGACCGAGCCCGTAAAGCCGCTCGACTCCATCGCCGCCGGGAAGTGTACGGACGGAGCAGGTGAGGATGGAGTAAGCCGCAAGAAGCCGGAGGATACGGTCGAGCATGACCGGAGCTTCGGGATTTTTGGTCGGGAGATGGGAAGCGATCTCAGAGGGAGACATGGGAGAAGAGTTCTTGGCCATGATCTCGAGAAGTTCGAGCTCTATAACCTGTTTTAAAGCCATCGGAAGAACGGACGCAGAGGTTAGCTGCATGGCGAAGAGGTAAGCTTCGTCGCCGGTAACTTGCACCGGAGTTATCTGTGTCTGAGCCGGTTTTTCCATTCGCTCTGAGTATTTTTAAGATGAGCTTTTGGTTTCTCTGTTTTGAGGTTTGTCTGATGGGTGAGAGAAATGAGGAAGTTGAGAGGTTTATTTATAATGTGTAGGAAAATATGGAGAGCCCAATAATTAACTCATGGGTTCGAAACCTTTTAGCTACAAAGAAAAAAAAAAGAAGAGAATAATAAATAAGAGATCTCAGTGGCCCTAGAAAATTAAATATTCCCAAAATTAGACACCCGCGCAAACAAATGAATGATTCAAATAACTTTATATTATCTTCATATTTCCATCTACTCATCCCAAACTCACGTTTTAGTAACCCGTGATACTTTTTTTTTTTTTTAAACCCGTGATACTTTCTTGTGACGAAATTGGTAAATGCAATTTTGATGGTCGTCGTATTTCTGAGTTGAAGAGAAAATGTAAGTAATAGTTTTGGTGGTGGCCTAACGAGTAACGATAACTCATGCATGGGAAAATATTTTCTCTGTTGACTTGCGGTCTACTTCCACTTGGTTTGATGGTTTTTGCCATTTTCAGGGATAGCAATAAGTCATATTTATCTTAACACAAGTTTTTTTAACTTCGATCTTGATCTTGACTCTACAGTCTATTCCTCGATCGTGATTTTTTAAAGTGCCTTTATATATCTAGCTTGAATTGAGAAAATGTATTTTTTTTTTTAAGTCAAAACATTTTGGGTTACTTATTGTTTGTTGCGGTAATTAAGTCGGTAACAGGCTATCACACTTTATGATAAGTTAATGACCCTTGTAATGTAGTTCAATTTGATGATTAATTTTAGAAGTTACGTAAGATACTTTAACTAAACAAAAAAATAATTTACGTAAGATATTAAAGGAATATCGAAGTAATGACCCTTGTTTGTAGTTCAGTTTCATAATTAACCTTTTCTAAATTATATATAGTAGAATAAGATATTATTAAGTTTGGCCTTAGATGTGTTATTTATACAACTTTAATCCAAAAGAGTCTACCATTGTAATGTGGAAAGAAACAAAAATCGGATATGTTCTCAAAGTCCTATTAAGAAAAAGAAAAATCCAAAGTCCTACTTAATTATTACTACCGTATTGAGTGATATATGCGTCATGATCACATGACTTCCAAAGAAAAAGAAAAAGTAATTGGTGTTATTGAGTAATTGGTGTTATTGATGTATATAAGATACTAGAATAGGATCCGAAAATATGCGGGTTTTTAAAAAATATTTTGAATCCGTAAAAATAAATTAAAAACAAAATCGAATAATCTGTAAGGAAATTTTTTTTAATCTCATTTTTTGTTTATATCGTATATGATCTCTCTACTCTATAGAGAATTTATGCTTCTCAAGACTCGCATCAAAAGCTTCTCTACATGATTATTGCTATCATCCTCCTTATTGAGCTCATCATCGTCTAATATCATATCTTTAACATCTCAAATTACTATTTTTAATAGAAATATATCATAGTTAATCTTTTTATTTTCTTTTCATAAATTGAAATAAATCTTTTTATTTTATATTCTTTTTCTTAAATTGTAATATATCCTAGTTGCTTTTATTTTACTATTGTAATCTAAATCGATAAATTTGACGTTTTTATTTTTTTAAACCCTAGCTAAACAACCGAATAACCAAAATGGTTAAATCTTTTCTAACAATTAAAAAACATAAAAACTTAAATGAATAACATAAAAGAAAATTTTTATTTACCTTTTTGATTTTTTGATAAAAGAAACTTAATAATTACCTTTTTGATTTTCCTTTTAATATTAGTAATTGATCATACAATTTCTTTAATTTAAATGAAAAACATAAAAGAAACTTTTTTTTCTTAAATTTCTTTTTTACCTTTTCAATTTTTTATTTTTCTTTTCGTATTAGCAATTGAAAAAGAAACTTATTTCACTAATTTTTTGATTTTCCTTTTAGTATTAGGAATTGATCATACAATTTCCTTAATTTAAATAAAAAACATTAAAAATATTATTTTCCTTTTTCTTAATTTTCTTATTTACCTTTTCGATTTTTTTGTATTATTAATTGAAAAAATACTTATTTTCCCTTTTTATTTTCAAAACTAATTTTTAGATTTATATAACATTATGTTAAAATCTAATTGGTTTAATTTTTTTAACACGTGTCAAAATCTAATCTATTAACTTGACACATGTCACGATCATGTTAAAAACTAACTTTGATGCATCCTACTTTATATAATAAGATGAGCACCTTTTTTCAAAAAAAAAAAAACATATGAGCACCTAAAATAAACTTTATATAATAGCCCTTCTTATAAAATAATTAAAAAAATAAATCCTAAAATAAATTATAGAATCCTCTATATATTAATTGAGAAACATTTTTAGAGAGTAGGCTTATTTTTTGAAATATTTACAGTGGTGTCATTTTACTCATGTGTCACCACCACACTTATTCTCCCATTATTTTAATACAAATTTTCTTTTTGATTAAACTAATTACATTATATGCTTTTATTCATTTATTACTTTTAATATAACCAGAAAATTATGTTTTAATTTTTGGATTATTTAAAATCGAATTTTAGGTTATGTGATGATTTATGATATACATCATATTACACAATACATTTCATAAAACAGAATAAAACAATAGCTTAAAAAATATTATTTAATAAAATATAATTTATACACAATTTATAATATACACAATACTTTTTTGATTAGACATAAAATATGTTTACAATAAAAAATAATTCGATATGTGTGATTTAAATTAAAAAAATATATATAACAAATTAAAACTATAATTTAGGTTACAATAAAAAATACTTCGATATGTGTGATTTTAATAGATATCCATATTTATAAATATATTTTATAAATTAACCAAATAATATAAATATTTTAACTTGAAAACAATATTATGTTAAAAAGTTGAAATATTAAATTATATTATTTACATATATATAAAACTGATTAAATTATTTTAAATTTAAACAATTTCAAAATCATCTTTAATAATTTTATTTATAGATTTTTCATCTTACGCACGGCGGAGGTGATAGTCTTCTAGTGACGGACGAACAAAGTCTGATTCAACAACAACAATTCGAGCTTCAACTTTGTACTTTTGGGCTAATAGATAGGCCCATATTACAAAAGCATGAAAGGCCTTGTTAATTGCAATTTCGATTTTCCTTATTAACAAAAAATTGTTATAAAAATAAATCAGTATTTTTTTTGCTCTGAAAGTGGGAGAGGAGGAAGTGGAAGCGCAACGTTCGGTATCTCGCTCTTCGCTTTCGATCTCTGCGAGTTGAGAGTGAGAATGGAGTCGGAGGATGAAGGAGGAGGCACTCCTCTGAGAGGCATATTATGTCTGAAAAGCAGACAAGACATGAAGAGAATCGAGGAAACAGAGGACTGCTTCATCCTCGATTTCGATCCTTTTGATTCTTTCGACATTAAAAGGCTCTCCTTTTCCGGTGATGACAATAATGAGAGAGATAATGATTTAGCCATCATCCATGAGACAGGACAGGTCTGAGTTTTCAAATCATGGGCTTGCTTTATGGTTTATCTCTATACTTTTTGTTGTCCAATTTTTATTTCTGGAATTTCTGATGGGATTCTAATGAGCAGGTGGCTTGTAGAGATTACCCACATCCAAGACATCTCTGCTTGACATTTCCCTTTGGATCAACTCCTAATCCAACCCATTGTCATCTGGTAATTTATATTCCTTCTTTTGTTTCAACTGAGATTTTAGAGAAATGGGTTAACTTTGGGGTTTGATGTTTTTTTTCTCGCTTTGTACAACAAAATTAAAAAAAAAAATTGTTGCAGTGTTACTGTTACGTCTGCGACAAGCCTGCTCCTTGTGAAGAGTGGGCGGTTTCGTCTTCGCACTGCAATGCTTGGGACTCTGCTCTGTGGAAATTGATGAGGACTAACTGAAATCTGACTACATTTGAGGATTAGAGAGCTTCTTCTTTATGACATTCAATTAGTTAGTTTAAGTGTCTTCCACCTATGCCTTAGACTAATAGATCGATGCATTTCTGTTTTGGAGAAGTAATGTGTTTGTGTTTTCATGTGATGACATTTCCTCGATCAATATGAGATTGTTAATGGAGGATATTGTTTCAAAGTTGCAAAGCTTTTGGCCATTAGCATTCTTCCAAAGGAATTGAGAAGTTGCATAACTCTGTCATGTTCTTTGCTATCTGTTTAAGACAAAGTTCAGTTAGAACTTAGAAGTAATATATTGAGGCGTTGTGGGCGCTTGCATTGCTCTTTCCTTTTAATATCTGTTTGATATTCTGATCCAATTTAAGTGTACAAGAACACAACTTTGATTGAGGTGGTATGTTACACTAGATTCTGTCGCTTTAATACAAGATTATGTTGCTTTAATTGATTGAAGATCACGAGAATATTTGCATTAGAAGAGGCTCTTGAAGAACAAACCACGTACAGTACTGTAAGTACATAACAAAAAAAAATCATATTTTTCTGAAACTCTTCTTCAGTCCCTACAAAAACGGAACCACTTGGAAAAATATTGTAATGGGCCTGTTTGTTTTTAGGCCCGTTGTCTACTAAATTGTTTCTCATTGAATGATCAAGTCTATTGAGCGTGTTTATAAAAAGGATAGTCTCCATATAAGAGGGCTCATATCACAAATAACATAGGCTGACTCGGAAAAAATGTCATCCATTATGGCAAATCTTGGTCTTCCAAGAAACAACATCTGTATTCAAAAGCTCTTATCTACATAACTCTAAAATCTACAAGTAATTTGGAGCAGATCTTTTGTATTTTGAAATAAATATAGATTTACTTTTTGAAATCAAGGTTATCTCTAGACTCTAGTTCTGTGCACAAGATTTTTGATCGTTTATATGGTACGAGGATTTTAATCCGTGAGTGGGATCAGGTAATTAATCTCTTCTCATAAATGCAGCAATCTCAGATTGGTCGGTCAACAAGGAAAGTGTAACCACAACTTTAGGGTACATTAATGCTATTTTTGAATAGTGCACTATATGATGAGACAATCATATAGATAACGGTTTCGCTGCCACACAATCCAGACATCTTCCAACATTATATTTCATATTTTCCCTCGTAATATATAAATATTTGGAGTTTTATTAGTTAACCTGTTTTATACATTTGATAATGCGATTTCTTTCTTTTTGTTGACCAGAAAAAATAAATTAAATAAAAACACAAGGACGTAGGATTGTTGACCCTCTAGTAAAAAAAACACAAGGACGTAGAAGTAGAAACATCTTAAGCTGATTTTTTACTTGTGTACTTATTCAGGTATTGTGAAATTTCAAGCTATTTAATTCAGATATAGTATATATTTTAATATTATAATGTGTCTAATTTTCTCAACTTACTTTACGGTACTCTTATTATATGATAATATGATATGGTGATGCAAATTTTAATGGAAAGCTGGTCTTCGATTACAATTACAGATGTAGCTTTTGATAATGATTAATTCTCACTCACTCACTCTGTTATCAATTACAATTATTATGGGTAGGTATTGATCATGCAATTATAGATAGACCCTTCATCAATTTCTTTCAATTCAACAATAATAATTCATAGTAATTGGAAACTTGTAGTATAATCATATCAATAATAATTGTAATTGGCAGGAAATTTGGCAATAAGTAATAACTAAACAATTAAGAGGGGATGGAAAACGATGCAATATAATTGATGATACAATAGTAAAGTCTCGTCCACGTCTACAAATGCACCAAGAGTCTGAAAATATACCCCCTATTTTTCTTAGAACGAGTGATAATAATATACCTAAGATTTTTAATTAAATGGGTTTTTATTTTTTTTAATGGAGTATGAGACAAATTGAAAGGAGAAGATGGTTTTAAACTTTTAATTAAAGGAATTAATTAAATGGGTTTCTCTCTTTTTACGAAGTCTCAAGTTGAGATGAGTTGTAAAGAAAGAGCTTTGTTTTTTTTTTTGTTCAAAGAAAGAGCTTTATTTAATTGTTGTAAATTGGTGAATGTCTTAGTTAAGTTAATTGTAATAAAATTGGGAGATTTGGTGACAATAGGAGGACCCACACATGCCGGCCGATGCCATGACGCGTCTTTGCGAATGCAAAAATCTCGAGTAAACCGTTGCTTTCACAGTACTGTTCTCTCCTTGCCTTGCTGCATCACATTATTTTATTCTTTCTCTCTGCTTACTATGTTTTTTTTCTAATAGATTTGTTAGAAAATGACTTTAAAAGTAATTTTTCTTTCATACAAAATCCACGGACCAAATATTTTAAATTCTGTAGTTTAACAAAAAAAAAAGTCTACGTTGTTTGAAATCTATATTTTACATGAATTAGTGTGTAAAGTTTTTCAGATTAAAAATGTCAACCATTGGTTAGGATACTAATTATTTAAAATCTTAGCCTTATTAATATCCGATATTTTGTTGTTGTGTTGTGTTTGATTCAAAACTGTTCTAAAGCTACGGCTTAGAATTAACAACTGACGCTGTCGACATTCTTTTTTTTTTTTTTTTTTCTGTTAACGTTTTTACGTAGACATATTTTCATCATATTATGATAATCAAGCTGCACCAATCGATCCAAAAGTTAACAGAGAATTTGCTTTATGTATTTATATATACCAATATTTGGAATATTTTCGAAGCAGGATTTAAAAGGTTGTGTTATACTGTATGGTAGTAAGACAGGAAGTAACTACTTGTCTAGCATCATGTAGACAAACAAATATACCTTTTCTTTCGAAAATACCACGCAACAACAACATACAACAACTACCTAATACGTTGTCGTTTAGCAAAAGACTCAGTCCACATGTGTATAATATAGTCTTGGATTTTTACTAGCTAGTAATCTAATCTAGTATGTTTGTTAAAGATCTAAAATTTTGAGTTATGCTATTAATATGTGAGAGCTTCAAAATTCAAAATTAATTCCAACAACTGATCGATGAATGCATGTATGCCCGCATATATATATATATATATATATATTCATGTGTTTCGCTCACACC
Source organism: Alliaria petiolata (assembly GCA_020283515.1). Classification (NCBI taxonomy): domain Eukaryota; kingdom Viridiplantae; phylum Streptophyta; class Magnoliopsida; order Brassicales; family Brassicaceae; genus Alliaria; species Alliaria petiolata. Next base: position 812,932 of record JAHZTW010000008.1, on the reverse strand, counting down.
AACCAACTTCGAATGATTTTAAATAGTGCGTGATATTTGGTCCGATTTCGGATTCTTTTTACGTTAAATTGAGTATGGTATTTGTAATGTTGTGATATTAATTCACGTCACGTGTCGCGACTTGATTTGCCGACATTTGATGCATGCATGTACTTGATATTATTGTGAAAAAACAAAATAAATATCTCATTTGTATCAGTGATGTAATTCTGAAAAAATAGTAATCGTACGTTTTCAAGAGATGTACATTGTGTTTTGTAATAGTGAAATACCGAAATCGTAAATTTGTAACGCGGTTTTATTTATGGATGAACTACGAATCCTATAAAATTAATGCTGATCATATATATTTGTGTTTGTGGATTGTTTAGTAATCATGTGTATATAATTCAAATAATTCCGACAAAAGAAAAACGAATATACCAAAGATCGCGCTTTTGACATTCCGGTCACAATTTTAAAAAGTTTGCGAAGCGATTGTTACGGAACATAATTAATTAAGAGAATTTTCATTCCGCTAGTTCAATAAAATTCGTCTGATTCAGTACATATTTTCCCACAATTTTATTACTATATTTTTTTTTGGGTAGTTTTGGAATTAGTGTTGTTACTTGTAAGTTGTATTACTGTATATATTACTAGAATTGGATCCGCATATATGCGGGTTTTTAATAAAAATATTTTAAACTCATAAAAATAAATTTAAAACAAAATCGAATAATCTGTAAAGAAAAAATAAATTTTACTTTTATTAATATTTCTACATATATATGTTTTAATACTCTTATATGAATTATGTTTATTTATAATGTTTTATCTATATATATATATATATATTCTAATAATTTTACGAATTAATTCTTCTTCTTTTATCTTAATTAGATTTATCAAAATTAAAATCTAGATTAGGATCCGCGTATACGCATATTTATAATAATAATATTTAAAAGCATTAAAATATTTTTTAAGAAAATAGAAAAGAATCTGATCACTACTGAAAAATATATATAAAAAACACAATTTTGAAACCTAAGAGTTATTTATTTATTTTAATTCTCATTTATTTTTAATTAAAAAATTCAAAACACATAATCTGTTGTGGGTCCTAAGCAACATTAAATCTACCTCTCATATAGTTCACACACTTTATCAACTATCTTTTACTGTTCTGTTGCGTTAAAATCTTGAGTATGCAATTCGATGACTTCGAGTATGTTAAAGATCTCCCCATTAACTCTCTTCAAGCACAAAAATTCTCTCTTTCTCTTCACATTTATCTCCCTTAAATGATCTCTCAGCTCTCTAGAGAATTTATACTTCGCAAGACTCGTATCAAAAGTATCTCTACATGATTCTTGATACCTTCCTCCTTATTGAGCTCACCATCGGTTAATATCATATCATTAGCATCTAATATTTTTTAATTGAAATATATCCTAGTTAATCAAATTTATTTATTTGTTTTTAATTGTTTTTTTTAAAAAAATTTTGTTTGTTTCTCTCATATATGATCTCTCTACTCTCTAAAGAAGTTATGCTTTTCAAGACTCGCATCAAAAGCTTCTATACATGATTCTTGCTATCATCCTTCTAATTAAGTTCATCATCGTCTAATGTCATATCATTAGCATTTAGAATTTTTTTTAAATAAAATATATCCTAGTTAATGTAGTTTACTTTTTATTTTTCTTTTTATTTTTCTTTTGAAATAGATCCTTTAGTTTTTATTTTTTTTTCTTAAATTAAAATATATTTTAGTTAACTTTATTTTACTTTTGTAATCTAAATTAATAAAATTTGAATTTTTTTTTGGAAATTACTTTTTTATTTAAAAACTAATATTTTACCGAGACACGTATCGAAATCTAAATCGATAAATTTGACACATGTCGAAATCTTATTGATTAACGTGCCACTTGTCACTATCATATATATATTTATTCTAAAATTTTGACATATTAATTATCCTACTTTATTATAATAGTATCATTATTAAAATTTAGATTATGATCCGCGTATTATAATAATAAAATTTTAAACCCTTTAAATATTTTTTTTAAGAAAATATAAAAGAAAATCTCATACTGAAAAAATATATGAAAATCACAAAATCGAAACCTAATAATTAATTATTTATTTCAATTCTAATTTATTTTCAATTAAAATATTCAAAACACATGATCTGTTGATCCTAAACAACATTAACCCCACTTTTCATATAATTGACACATTTTATCAACTATCTTTTTGTGTTCCGCTTCGTTAAAAACTTAGGTATTTAATTTGAATCCTTCGAGTATGTTAACGATCTTTCCATTAACTCACTTCAAGCAAATAAAGTCTCTTTTTCTCTTCACATTCATCTCCCTTATATGATCTATATGCTCTCTAGAGAAGTTATGCTTCTTAAGACTCACATCAAAAATATCTATACATGATTCTTGATACCCTCCTCCTCATTGGTCTTATCATCGTCTAATGTCAAATCATTAGCATTAAGATTTTTTTTTTTTAATTAAAATATATCCTTTTGATAACCAAAATGGTTAAATCTTTTCTAACAATTAAAAACATAAAAAAAACTTAAATGAATAACATAAAAGAAATTTCTTATTTACCTTTTTTATTTTTTATTTATTTTTCTTTTCATATTAGTAATTGATCATACAATTTCATTAATTTAAATGAAAAATATAGAAGAAGCTATTTTCCTTTTTTAATTTTTTATTTACTTTTTTGATTTTTTATTTTTCTTTTTGTATTAGTAATTGAAAAAGAAACTTAGTTTCCCTTTCTATTTTTAAAACTAATTTTTTGATTTTACTTTTAATATTAGTAATTGATCATACAATTTTCTTAATTTAAATTAAAAACATAAAAGAAACTTATTTTCCTTTTTTAGTTTTTTAATTTAATTTTTTCGATTTTTTATTTTTCTTTTGGTATTAGTAATTGAAAAAAGAACTTAGTTTCCATTTAGATTTTTAAAACTATTTTTTGGTTTTCATTTTAGTATTAGTAATTGATCATACAATTTCCTTAATTCAAATGAAAAACATAAAAAACTTATTTTTCTTTTTCTTAATTTTTTTATTTGTCTTTTCGATTTTTTATTTTCCTTTTTGTATTAGTAATCGTAAAAGATTTTTTATTTTCTTTTTTGTATTAGGAATCGTAAAAGAAACTTATTTCCCTTTTTTATTTTTAAAACTAATTTTTAGATTTATGTAAACATTATGTTAAAATCTAATTGGTTGAATTTTTTAACATGTGTCAAAATCTAATCGATTAACTTGACACATGTCACGATCATGTTAAAAACTAAATTTGATGCATCTTACTTTATATAATAAGATAACACTCGAGTCTGGAAGATTTATAAAGATGGCGTGCATTACAAACTCTCCATATTACAAATTAACTCGTTGAACGTTCAGAGTTTTCAACAAATACACTTTTTAATTACTCTCTGATTATCAACTTGGATTCTTCATTCACACTAGTGTATGCTTTAATAATAATAATTAAGTACTATGAGATTAATTAATGTAAACAATTTACTGAGAAAATGTTCTTCTTCCTTTTTTTTTTTCGTCGTGAGCAATGACTTCACATGTCAAAAAAATATCGAAGTTCATCGAATACCAGTGATAAAAATTAATAACATGGTTTTTTTTTTTTTTTTACTTCGTCGTCATCAATCGCGAGAATCGAATCGAGATTCCGATTAGCCTAATTTGTGAGAACTTATTGAATAAAAGTAAAATGCTCGTAAGATTTCACTGCCATAAACCAACAAATTACAGATCGGGATCATAGATTCATATTGTGCTTCTGACAATCTCAATATACAACAAGATCGAGTAAAAGGAAGATTTAGTTCTTCAAAACCATCAATCATCTCTATATTAATTAGATACGGATTTACAAAAAGCTCTATTCGATTCAAAACCCAGAGAGAGACGACGAGACACTCTGTAAAAATCTCAGCCGCTTCTCTCATCGATCAGATCAGAGAGAGAGAGAGAGAGAGAGAGAGAAGAGCAAATCTGAAGTCAAAAACGTACTGAGGAAAACCAAAAAAAAGGAAGGTTTGTGAAATCAGAAATCGACGAGATGAGAGGAGAAATCAGGAAACATAGAAGAGGGAGAAGGAGCGGGAAGGAGGAAACCACCGATCCGCACGGCGTTTCTATCGCCGGTACGCCGTGGGAGAATCCCGGCGGTGAGTTTAGCGAGAGCCGTCGTGTACTCCACTAGTAGCTCAGTAATAATCACCACTGATATCATATTTTTTCTCTTGGATCTGGAAATTTATAGACTCTTTTGAGTTTTTTTTTTTTTGGATCTATGCGAAGGAAAATTTGAGTAGTGAAGAAGATGAGAGACTTCTTTGTCTTTATATAGACGACTATTTCCACTTTTCAGTACAGAGTCAGAGAGAGAGAAAGAGCTCCAGTATTTTATTTTAATCTTTGTTTTATTTTGTTTTTTTTTTCTCTCTTTTTTTAATCACCTGCTTCTCACGCACACTGAACATTAGATGTAAAACAAAATCAAGTTGGATATTAGTATTTTTTTTTTTTGGCATACATAGGAGAGAATTAATCATTATCAAAAGCTACATCTGTAGCAATAAATAAATTGTCCTATGATTGATATACTTCATCATGGAACTTCAATTTTTGTGAAATATTTATTTCTTTCTTTTAAATAACCAGACAGATATAAATATTTATTTAGAGTATGGAAGTTACAAATTATACGTATAGCTGGATTTTTTTTTTTTCTTTGGTTCGCCATACGGATGACGTATATAGCTGGATTCATCAGAATTTGTTGTTTTTCTAATTATGTAGATATATATAAAAATATTAATATTTGTTTTAGTACTGCACATATATATATAGTACATGCATATCAATCATTCATTGCTTTATCGATGATTAGCATTAATCTCTCTTTTTTTTAACTTCTAATCTCTTTTTCTTTATATAATTATTTATATAACCGGGAACATTTTTCTTTGCGATCTGTAAAAAATATACATATTAATTATAGTATTATTTAAAATATTTGTATTAACACGAAAAAACTAACAGTAGAGCTCTGTAAATATAAAAACTCGATCAAAACTTGAAGTGTACACTCTTACATTCAATACAAATATCTTGTGCTGAAAAAGGAAACAACTAAACATTGAGTCCAATTTATCCTTATATTTTTGTTGGATTACTATCCAATGGATTTAAGAGCTCAACGATCGGTTATCATTAAAATTAACGATGTATCCCTTTTTTTGTAATTGTAGTTGCATATGAACATCAAATACTTTGTGTCGATTCTTGTTGTTGGAGATAATATCGAATAGTATAGTTTTTTTTTTTTTTGAACTTCTCGAATAGTATAGTTAGTGGCTTATTTAATGGTGTGTGTATGTATATAACTTGCCACGTTCACATGTTGCCCTAATGTTACATCATTAGATTCATCACATTTATTTAATGGATTTGCAGTCGGCCGAAAATTGAGATGAGTTGTGAAGCGTAATATTCTAGTAATCTAGACTTTTGTAAATAACTAGTTTTTTTTTTTTTGTTAAGCTGTAAATAACTAGTTATCTTAAGAATATACTTCAGAATCAAGGCTTTTTAAAAAATGAACCGTAATTTTTTAAGGATCTGACTGGTTTAAACGCAGCTGTTGCGGTTGCGGCTGCGGGAGTTTGCGGAAGCGGGCAATTGCAATTAACAGCATTATTAAGCGGGTTGTACGACTGGCACAGCAGTTAGAAACAGGTGCATTTGCGAGATATTTACGACTGGTTAACTTGCGTGTGTAATAGCGGTTAAACAATAAATTAACAATATAAAAAAAATTATAATTATAAAAAATATTAAAAACCATATTATTATAAAAAACAATAAAATTATTAATTAAACATTAATAATTATAAAAATTATTATTTTTATTTCGCAATTTTTTTAATTTGGATGAAAGTTATGATTTTAATAGAAAAATTGTTTTTTTGTATGGAGATGTTAGATGAAAAGAATTTTAGTTGTTATATATACATTAGTGATGAAGAAAATATTTATCAAAATAATTAGAGTTTGTAGATCTTATATATATAAAATTATGAAAGATTGTTAATAAATATTAGTTAAAAATGTTAAATTTATTTATTTATTTGTAATTATAATATTCAAATCTTATTTTTTTAAAAGTTTCTTATATATACATCTTAATTTTAAATAAATTTTGTGTTTTTTTTAATTTTTAATTTTTTTATTTATCCACCTGCAATCGCCTGCAACCGCAAGCGCTAGCTGCAAGGAGCTTTTAATTTTGAGCGACACAAAACAGTTCGAAGCGGTAAAAAGCGTTTTATGTGATTGTTGCCAAATGCCAATAACCGCTACCAGCCTACCACCCGCAAAAACTGCGTTTGCGGGTGCTAGCGGTAGAACCAATCAAACCATAATAATATAGGCTTCGCGTTTTCACAACCCGCGACAAAAATCTGAAAGTATGTCTTTTTTTTTTTTTGACATCATCTGAAAGTATGTCTTGAAAAAAAAAACTATTCCAAAATAGCTAATCATATCCATTTAGCGATTAGTGGATAGTTAGAGACTTAGAGATAATGTTAACTAGATTCGCGTACTATGTTCTAGTACGTTGAAAAGAGACAGCTAATTCATAAAAACTGATCCAAACTCAACGTAATTTTAATCTATAGAGATGAATAAAAAAAAGAAGCAGAAATACGCTTAGTTAGGAACCATTTCAATTAGATTTTTGGTTAATGGCAAAAGAAAATCAATTAGAATAAAGAGAATAGCATTAGTACGTAAATTAGTATTGCTAAATATGTTAAAAACTTATGACATATGGTTGAATTTGAAGCTCTAGAAATACTTAAGAGTTGTACACATGCTTCTACAAAAATAATATCTCTAGAATGTTAATTTATTTTGATTTCGTCCCTTGCAGAAAATCAAAGAGTAGACTTTGAAATTACAAAATTGGTTAAATGAGATATTATAGATCTTGAAAATCCCTATACGTGAGGGGACATTATCAAGTAGATAAGCTGCATGGGTCCGTCTTCCCTACCTTACACTATTAAAAATTGGATGGATACTTGATTGCCTTCCGCCTCCTATTTAGTAGTATAGCATTTGATGAAATTAGATGAAAATTATAAAGATCTATGACCAAAACACATGTAATCTAATAATTTGTGCTAGTGTGTTCTCTTTCTCTTGATTGTATCATTATTCAAATTCAAACTTTTATATTATATTGTATGTTGTTGCCAAAAATATAGTTATATATGCTTTTTGATAAAATCCAAAAAGCTTTTGACATATAAAAATATAACTGTACTTCGTAGATTTTTTTTTGGGGGGGGGGTTCAAATTATGTACTTCGTATAACAATAGTGTGATTTATTTAGACTAAATTTTATTTATTTACTTTAGCAAAAAAAAAATTTATATATCGATTAATATAGTATAAAAGTCCAGTCTATTGACAAACCCAGTGTTCACATCTTGCGACAAATATATAAGTATTATGATACTATAGTATTGTATATCTTCTTTTTGGTGCTTTGTGTGAACTTACATAATTTATATGGAATAAATCTTTAAGTCAATTCCACATATTCAACGTACAAAAGTCGAACAGGGCAGGTTAATCAAACATAAATTGCCCTCTATAATACAACCAAGGGGTCCTTTAATAAATCGGCTCATCTGATAGTTAAAGTGATTAATTGACTAGTCATCAATAAATTAATAAATAAGTAATCCAGCAAAGTCATTTTATTGACTATATAACCAATATTGATATATATAACAAAAGAAAGAAAAAAACAATGAGTAAATAAATATGTTGGATAAAAAATCCAAATACTAAATAATACTCCTTCAGTTTTTTTTAATTATCGTTTTAGTTTGTTTCACACAAATTAAGAAAACAACTAATTTTTTTGTTTTATCCCTTAATTATATACTATTTTGTTTGATATGAGTAATTATTAAAGTAAAAAAGTATAGATAAAACTGAAAAATATATCATAAATCTACATTAAAAACTAAAATATAATTATTTTGAAATAAGAAAATAAATCTAGAACGACAATTAAAACGGAGGAAGTATGGAAAAGTAAAAATTAAAAGTTCTAATATAATGTGGATTTATGGGTGGCTTTCGATATCTCTGAGACTCTGACTGTACCAATAATGGAGAGCCGAGAGCTTATTATTATTGTACGTGTGTATACATCTTCTATAGAAAGATATGGTGAAGATTTTTTCTCAACCCCCAAAGAATATGTGGACTTCTTGATTAGGCCAACTTAAAGTTTTAATTCGAAGAAAAAAAAAAGGTTTCAATTCGAAGATTTGATGTTAGTAAATTGACAGACCCAATGAGAGTCACGTGATCCGAGGGATTATCGATCTACGTGACTAAACTTGGTTTAGAAGGAATTCGACGTTAAGAAAAATCTTGTTCATGGCTTTCCATGTGAGAGAAGAGGTTATTACTAGTGACAATTCCGATTTTTTTAATTTAATTTTCTTCTGGAAATTAAAAACGAAGAAGCCAATGTATAGTAGAACTTTTGTTCAGCATTAGTTGGGATATGAATGATGAGTATGCAAAATTAATGCATGGAGACAGGAAATTTATTTAATTTTTTGTACATGCACAATCTACGTCAGTTTAAGCTCAGTCCTTTGGTCATTCACTATCTTCGTTTGTTTTTACAGACCCTCACTTTTTTTTTTGTTTTGTATATTCTAGCCAAAGGCAGTCCTCTAAACAGTTTTAATATCTTGTTAATAGAATCAAATTTGAAGTTTTAACGCCCAGAAAAAGAAAAGTTATACTATATCGGTATAATCCATATCAATTGGTACAGTACTTTCGTAAGTTGTTAAATTGTTTTAATTTAAATCGGTCCAGTATTATCCTACATACGTAGTTAGATTTACATAGAGGCATATATGTTTGATGTAATAGTTAAATAAAAATGGATTAACTTCAAAAACTAAGTTTGAGTTACATTTGGGCTAAAAGTTCCTGCAAATTTTTTAATAACATAGATGCGGCGGAAGATGGACTGCATGTTGTTGAGCTCGATCGTCGTGATATGCTTTTTTTTTTTTTTTTTCCCGGTAAGTGGCACATGGAGACTAGTCATTCTTTAAGACCCATAATGGCTTGGATTTTTTTTTTGTCTTAATCACTTTTGTCTTACTATTTAATTAATCTCTTTATTTGCTAATCGCCTTTTCTTTCTTAAAACTCCCTTTTAGGAAAAAGACAAATTAAAAATTTATAAAAAAATACAAACGAAAACTTTTCCCCTTTGTATAGATTTTATAGACGATACGCTGCTTTCTTTTTTCCACAGCCTAATTAAAGCTATAAGAGATACATACACAAATGTTTTGGTTTGTAGCATTTTTAGATGTGCAAGTGTCATTTTTTTTAGATTATGCAAGTGTCATTTTGCTTTTTTTATTTGGCATTTCAACTTAAACGGTAACATTTTGCGGAGCATGTTAGGCCCCATCAAATTACAAAGTTACAGTTTTATTAACACAATTAAACAACAAACACTTTCGTTTTGACTTCTCAAAGTGGTAAAGTTGTATTAGATTCCAACCGTTATCCGTTTTATATATGATCGCATATCGATATATGTTGGATGTAATAGTTGTGGGATGTAATAGTTAACATAAAATTGGATTAAATTATAAAATTTACTATCTCTGAGCTAAATTTTCCGGAATTTTTTTAATAATATATATAGATGCAGAAGATGAACTGCATGTTGTTTGAGTTGAGCTCGATCGTCGTGTTATGTTCCTTTTTTTTTCCAGGTTAGTGGCACAAGGAGACTATTCTTTAAGACCATAATGACGTTGATCAAGGGTCAAATGTGTCATCACATGTTTTAGGTGAAATTATAACTCATCTCTTTATTTGCGAATTGCTTTTTCTGCTGGCTTAAAGCTCTTCGATGAGCTTTGTGGATGGGATTTCATGTGAGTGTCATGTGACACATTCATCTTTATCTTATCCAAACTTTTTTGTCAAGGAAAGAGACATTAAAATTTATAAAAATACAAAATAAAACTTTTCTTTTGCATAGATTTATAGACTAGCTAGATGCTGGCTTTTTTCCACAGAGTCTTGCCTATGTTTGATCATTGTTTGCTTTATCAAAAATAGTCAAATTATAATTGAAAAAAAAATATACATAAATTTTTGTTTTGTAGTCTTTTTATATGTGCAAATGTCATTTTCTTTACTAATTATCGAAAACCTTTACCTGATTATTTTTTGTCTGTATCTCAATATTAAACGGCATTGTTTCGATGGCTCAGACAAGTTGCACCTACCATGTGACTATGTGACTGTGAGACACATTTGCTTAACACACAACACTATGATTTTGATTTAAACAAAATTATAATAATATATATCTAATTAGTAAAGTGTAAACATAAAATTATATTAATATTTAGTTAATGAGCATTTGAGAGAGATTTTGGTGTGGATTTTTCAGATTCTTGAGATGATCCCCATTAATAAATAATTATTTTTGTGTTTGATAGACTTTTGTAAGATACTCCCAATGGAGATGCTATAAGAGATTTTGACCTAAGCTCTTTTGTTTGTTCTTTCTCAATATCCAGACTTAGTTTGATTTTGATGGTCTTGTAAATACATCTCGGCCAAGGCAGCAAACAATGCTGATCCAATGGGAAGAACATTCTCGTCGAGGAAGAAATAAGGCGAATGAACCGAATGCACAGACCCGATTTCTTCGTTTCTGATACCAATTCCTAAATAGTAACCGGGGATTCTCTGTTGATAGAAGGCAAAATCCTCACCGGCCATCACCTTCTGACCCGGTTTAACCTTCTCGGGTCCAACCAAGAGTTTCAAAACCTTTTCAGCATGTTCGTGTAGCTTGTGATCGTTCACAGTTGCTGGATACATAGGACGATCTTCTTCATGCATGTCTATATCCGCTTCGCATCTATGTACTTCAGCTTCTCCTTCAACCACCTGTCAGTAACAATCCTGTTAGCTCTGGCTCGAAATTCGAACTGAAAGATCGGTTACATTTTTAACATTAGTGAATGTGTATCAACGGTTATGAGATAAATAAGATCCATAAGATATTGGAAACCGAATCTTGGTTTCTTCTCTGCATTGTGGGATATTCAAAGGTTGTTTGTTGTGTACCTACCTCTTTAAACCTGTGCCTTAACCAGTTCATGCCATCGGTTGTAAGACTCCTCAACGTTCCCCCAAATTCTACATACGGCGGAATCACATTAAACTCAGAAGCTCCGCTTTTCATAAATGTAACAGACAGCACCTAAAACCAAAAAAAAAACAGGAACTCTTAGCATCATAAGACTTAGGTTTGGCCTCAACGACCGGTGGGGAAAGTATACAACATACATAGCTCAACAGAGGATCTGCTTCTCTGGAGATTAGATGTTGCAGTGCTAAGATGGTAGACGATGCAGCCAACACTGGATCAACACAAGAACGGGTCTCCGGAGAAAAAGAAGAAGAAGAAGCCGGTAATATTCCACTCATTCTTACACTGAAAGCGCTTGTGGCAGCCATAGCAGGACCAGAGATTGTGGATATTTCTCCTGTAGGTAAGCCAGTGTGAACATGCATCCCAAATATTGCTTCAGATTCACCCAAAGCACCCTCTTTAATCATCTGTAAAGCCCCAGCGCCACCTTCTTCTGCTGGCTGGAAAAGAAGCCTCACTGTTCCCTTTTTGATTAAACAAGAAAGATTTCTCATTCACAAAAAAAACCTTAAAAAGACATAGAGAAGACTAAACCCTTTCTACAACCAAGCAAAACAAAACTACAGCTGCAACACTCTCCCGATCACACCGAAACGTTTCCAGTTACTAAGATTTTAGAACATGAGCTATATTACAGACAATGCAAAAGAAAGATTCATCCTTTTGTAATTTAACACTACAGACAATTTCACAGATTTTGGAATATCAACACTACTACAGTATAGACGAAACAAGATTTATCCTTTTGTTGCCAACAACAAACGATTGTACATATATGGCCTATTATGTTCGCTTTTTCTAAGCTAATCCCACAAATTCGCAGCACATTTACTCCAACCAAACCAGAGAAGAAAACAGAAAGCTTACACTGAGCTTATGTTTGCGTTTGCTAAAGCTAATCCCACAAATCCACAGCACATTTGCTTCAACCAAACCAGAGAATGAAGAAGAAGAAGCTTACATTGATCTTATGTTTGCGTTTGCTAAGCAATTTGGCAGCTCCAAGGAGCATAGTGGTGTGTGAATCATGCCCACAAGCATGCATTTTGCCGTCGATTCTGCTCTTATGATCCCACTCAACCAGTTCCTGCATCGCAGCGATTCAATCTATAGAAATCTGACAAATCCAGAGAAATTAAAAAAAGACAATAAGAATATCGAGTTTACTTGCAAGGCGAGAGCGTCCATGTCGGCCCGGAGAGCGACAACCGGAGGAGAACCCGACCCGATTTGAGCTACGATCCCGGTTCTCGCGACCGGGTGAGAGTAAGAAACACCTAACCCGTCAAGCTCGCGACGAATCAGGGCACTGGTTTCGTGTAACTCGTAAAGGAGTTCTGGGTTTTCATGGATTTGTCTTCTCACGGAGACCAACCACTCTTTATCACCATGAGCTTCCTTTAGCAGTTGACGCGGATACTCTTCATCTCCATGGACGGAAGCGATGACAAGCAGCAGCAGAAGCAGAAGAAGAAGCGTAGATTGTGCAATCAAGCAACTACCCATCTCGAAATTTGGGTTCACACAAAGCCCTCAAAGAAGCTACGATCGGGACATGCCGTAACGAGGATTTGAAAGTAGACGACTTTAGTAATACACCAATAGAAAGCTTTCGTTTTTGGTAGAGAGAGCGCCTGAGGACTTTTTTTACTTGAACGCTCTCAAACTTTTTATTTTTATTAGTCTTTTGTTATTAATAAAATCCAAAATTATTATAATATATATGTCTGTGTATTGGTTTGCTCACTTGCTCTGTAATCTGATCTTCAAAATAAATTTTGGATCTTCGTTTGAATGGTTTCATGAAGAACGAGAGGGGGATAAAAAGAGAGAATCTTGGTGTCAATTAGAGAGCCATGAGTTCCTTAACCTATACGAAAGGGTTTAACAAGGAAGAATCCAGTGAGGCTGAGATTAACCTAAAACCAAAAACCAACAAAAGACTTCAAATTTCGGCTTGCAACAAATCACATGTACGGCTTATCGGACCCTGCAAGAGAGATGGGACCAAGCGTATCGTCGCCTTCCACAGACGCCAGAACGAAAATTTCGTTTCCTCTTTTCTCTGGACTCGCCGTGAACTGACGTTCCAACACCACAAACCGCACAACGACACCAACGTCTATCTTGGTAAGATCATCTTTCTGAAAATACGGCGTCTCCTCCTCCGACTTTGGCGGGACGAGATGGTAATCCGGCATCTTCCGCCACGAGAGGTATGCGTATCTGAGAGGGCCCGACGCGATCAGAACTCCCGTAGCAATTACTTTTTTAACAACGCCTTGCAAGATATCTCCTCTCGCAGGCAAGAACGTGCGGCACGTGAAGGAGACCGGGAACGTGAGGACGTCTGCTTGATTGTTGTTCTTGCTGTCACCGATGCTTTCTAGGGCGGTGATGCCGAGATAGAACCCGTGTTCCTTGGATGCTTTCTCGTGGACCAGATCTTTGAGTAGCCTGCTTAGGATATGGTGGTGTGGTGACGACGATTGGCCCTTCAAGAGTTTGGCACATACAGCCACGTCCCGAACCATTTCTACTTCTGAAAACATTCGCTTCATCTCTCTCACCTGAGGAAAGTACAGGAGGATTCTAAGTTCAAGGATGAATCATATCACAAGAAAGAGACTTTTGTGTGTTTTGGTACATACAAACCGCAACCCAAAAGGTCAAAGCGAGCCCTGAGAGTATAAACGAGAACCATAAAGCTACTTAATAACTCGCGTAGCCTCACAAATTCCATCTGACTAATGAAGATTATCAAGCAGTAAAAGTGCAGGTCATTTGTAGTTAGAGCATTTAACCTTATATGTGACCTGCATAAGAGTTACTGATCAGCTCAATTCTAAGATTGGAGCAAAGGAATCAACCAAAAGAAGAAACTGAAAGCAAAGTACTCAAAATAGAACTGCTAATTTACATTAAAACCAAAAAAAAAAAAAAAAAAAAGAAGTAGTGAAACTGCAGCAACAAGACCACCTAGCGACAGAAACATATGTAAAATAATTAAGAAATCATCTCTTTTTGATTGATAAACAACAAATTGGCGGAGAATAATGCCATTTCAGACAAACGACCATCGAAAACGCTATAACAGTAACTGAAACACAACGTTCGGCCCCACTATTGAAAAATTCAAAGTCTGGTTTTTTTTTGTTTCCCCCTTTCTCCTTTTTCAAAATTACGATAAACCCATATCAAATCGATTCCCTTTCTCACTACAAAATCCCCCCTTTTTTTTTTGGCTCTCGCTTCATAATATACAATTATTACAGACCAGTTTATCATCAGAGTGTTTACAAGTTCCGGTTTCATTACCTAGAAAGAACAAAAACGATCGTCTAACAATATATCTTCAACCAAACATAAGGGGAATTTTGAATAAGAATTGACGGCGAAAATCTAACCTTGAAAAGAAAACTCGATATCTCGTAGAGGAAAGGAGCCAAAAGGGTCGTACGGAAGAGATTTCTTCTCTCTGCGTTAACGGGGACTTCTGATAGACTAATAGCACAGTATACTATACACGATGGGTTGTTCTTAGAGGTGTATGTTAGCCATGCTCACTTATGGTTTGTGTTATGATGCGCAGTTTTGGGGCATGTTTGTTAAAATAATGTTCTTAGCCCGGTTACGAAAGACCACGTATCCAAACAACCCAGAATATTTTAAATTGTAATATCTTATACAAAATATACGTATGTGAAACCTCAAGATACCACACTGTAGATTAGATTGAGAAAAATGGACCAATAGATAAAAAAAAAAGGAAATCATTTTCATATATGATTTGGGTTTCACGTAACATATGAAATTTGGAGTTGTGAATAACTTTTGTTAATCTCAGTTCTAACAATCTTTCTACGGTCTACAGACGTATGCTTTTTTAAAAAAATTGCTTATTTGCAAAAACAAAAACAAAACAAAACAAAAAAAATGAAGAAAGAAAAAAAGTGTTGCAAAGCTGCTTCTCAAATTAAATCTCTACTACAACATTTTATTTTACATGAAGCTTCCATATTTGGTTAACATGTTTTGTACACAGTATAATGTATAAGACCTTTGTGTCCTTTCTCTCTTCTTCCCCCAACGCAGAAACCGCAGGGTGAGAGCGGTCAAGGCGGTCCAAGTCTCAAGCTTCCTGACCAATGGTGACAGAGCAAAGTCTTGATTCTGCTCTTTAAGGGGACACAAAAAAACTCTGAGGTCTCTTAAATGGAAGAAGCTAAAGGTTTGTTGTTGAGTGTTTTGTCATGAAACCAATTGAGAGCAAGGCATCCTTATGGGAGAGAACACAACCGTTAGCCTCGCGTGATCTGAGAGAGAGTAATTTTCTGGCCAAATCCCTTTTTCCACTTCAGGAGGAAACAAAACTGCGTTCTTGACGCTAAATCCAACGGTTTGTTCCTGGTTACCTTTTGCTTCTTTGTCCTCTCCATCTCTCTGTTCTGACCAGGTTTGGTTCCAGATTCTTTGCTGCAATGAGTTACAATAACCAATTAAGCGACATGTGTGCTTTTTTCCAAGAGAAAGAGTTAAGAGGTTCTGTTCCTAGAGATGGTCAATGGGTGATTATGTTCAGCTACTGTAACCCAAACGTTAGCTTATGAGTTATCATGAACAAGTTTTAGAGAGAAGAGGAGTATCATGAAGAAACGTTACCTGAAACTCCTTGTAATCTAGAAGACCGTTTCCATCAGTGTCAGCTTGAATCCACAGATCTTTAATCTCTTTTGTGGTGAGTCCATTGCAATGACCCGTTAGATTGAGCTGTATAGGAATGATTACAAAATGAGAAAACTCTGGTGAACATTCAGGCACTCATAGGAATGGATTAAGTTGCGTTACAGATTCTATATACCTGACGAAGAGTCTCACAGAAGCCCATGAATGTAATGTGGTCACCATCATTGTCGGTTTTCAGAAAGGCAAAAGCATCTTCAGCTGTTTTTGAAGCTCTTCTCAGTAGATACTGCAAACCAAAATGCTCATATGTTAAAGAAGAAGCAAGAAAATAATACTGTCCTAGGAAATCATTTAGAACCAGGAGACGTTCTTCTTCATCAGTATACTCTAATTTAATGTTAAACCCGTTCCAGGATCAATTTAGACAGTGAAATGCACCAAGAGATGAAAACTTGTGAGCGTCTCACCCTGAACATGCCAAACACAGCCTCACTCCAACTTGTTTTCAGAAGCTTTCTATACCGATTTGGATTTAGAAGCCATATGAAATCGACAGCGCATATGTTACCCCGGTGATTCCGGTGGCTTACCCACTGTAAAACCAAAAGAATGACAACAGTTTCAGAATCCTGACCGCCAATTCAAAACATCAGAAAAATCTACAGCATACCCAAAAGTATTCTCCATATGAAGAAAGACAGTGACCTTGTGAGCATCTGAGTCTGTGTACCGGTGAGCAGTGTCGTAAGACGACACAAAACCCTGTGACCTGAGAAACTTGTAGACATGTCCTCGCTTACTTCCGTTCCAATCTCTGCCACAACGACAACAGTTTAGAAACGAGCAGAGAATTTTTACTACAGTTCATGAAAATGTAAAATCCAGACAAAGTAGTTACCCGCAAAGTATAATGGGCATGGGACTGAGATTGACTTCTTTCTGATAC
Organism: Alliaria petiolata; assembly: GCA_020283515.1. Classification (NCBI taxonomy): domain Eukaryota; kingdom Viridiplantae; phylum Streptophyta; class Magnoliopsida; order Brassicales; family Brassicaceae; genus Alliaria; species Alliaria petiolata. Next base: position 795,935 of record JAHZTW010000008.1, on the reverse strand, counting down.
GATTCTACATACTGAAGAATCTTATATACCTGTCAAAACAAAATCTTGTTTAGAAAAAACTAAAATCACTAAAAAATTACGTGCACAGTACAAAGATTTAAGATATGGGGAATTCTCACCTGCTGCAATCTAACTATGGACAGTGTTGAATCATGGGGAAAGAGCAAATGAGTGTTGACGATCAAAACTTCTTGATGAGCATCGTACTGAGAGTAAGGAGGAACTAGTTCTACGTGTAGCAACTGCGCGACTGTCACCACAGTCGTTGAAGAGCAAATCCCTCGAGTTCACAACTCTGAAATAGTCCTTATGAACAGCCGTAAGCAAGCCTAATCACCAATTCACAAGATAGAAGAACACACACATTGAAACATCTTTTGGTTTCCATGAACAGAGCAACATCAAGAAGCCAAGAAAGATTCACAAAAATGTAAGGAAACATCAAGATTTTAGAAACTTTTTACCATCTCCACGATTGTTGGTACGGCCAAGCTTGTAACTGAGATAACCAGCGTCTCCGAGTCTCTTCTCGTACAAATTAACAAGCTCTTCGTTGCCTACCCAAAACTCCTAAAATCAACCATCAAAATAAAGAACACACAAGTCAAGAAACAATTCGGCATTGTAAAATCTATGAGCATCATGAGGAAATTCGTCGAACAACCTGCAAACATATGATCGAGGATCTCTCGTACAACAACCAATCGAGGATTCTGTGATTCCTTCCCAGCCAATACGCTCGATTATCGCTTTCGCGAAGACTTTGATCCTGCATTTCATCACCACCAAACATATATATACATATAAACACAAAACAAAAACCCAAATTAACTAGAATCAAAGCGTTTGATTTGATGAGAAGGAGGGAAAAAAAAACCTTTTGAGAGAGGCGTTTGTAGATCGGAGCGAGGATGTTGAAAGTAGTACAGGAGATACAAGGTTGCTGGTGCTGGTCTCTAATGGAGGAAGAGATCGCATAGCTTCCTATCTTCGATATTCTCCCTTTCATATCTCTAAACCGCCGGGGAGAATATTACAGAGAGAAAACAAAAAACCAAAATCTCCGGCGGTAAAAATCAAAAGAAGGAGAGAAGAGAGGGAAACAAAAAAAAAAAAAACACGAGGAAGACGAAGAAGACGAATCTCGAAGAAACGTCGCGACCGCCCTGAACTTCCTCTGATTCTCGCCTTTCGTTTTTCTTTTTTTTTCTTTTGATTATCGATTGAAACCCAAAAACAAATTACAAAAAAAAAAAAAAAACTCCTCCCAAAATTAGAAACTTAGCGAAAAAAATCAGGCTTTAGGCTATTTTAGTTTAGTTTTTTTTTTCTCTGCTAAAGCTTCGTCTTCTTCCTCATGAACATATAATAATATGTGTGTATATATATACGTGCGTGTGCATGTGTATTTATGGTGGCGAAGCACTCTGCTAGGATATGTATGGTCGAATTGCAAATTACTATTTAATGACGAGGGAAATGAATATTTTATTTCCCGAATTTGTTCGTTGGTGAAAAAATAATAATATTTTTTCGTGTGACTACTTTCGCCTTTTGGAAATTTAATTACTTTTTTTTAGTAATGATGAATATTTTGCTTTCGATCAGAGGGCACCACGATCAATGGGCGGCCCATATTTATTCCTTTTGGCTTTCCATGGAATTGAAATACGATTTGTTTTTATTTTATTTTTGTTTAATTAGTTTTATATATATAGTCACAACTTTATTTTATTGTAATCTTCATGAAGAGAAAGACGATGCATAGACAATTAGACATAATCATGCGTTGTTGTAGCCGTTCTTGTCGAAATCTTGGATTAAAGTTTTTAAAACTAATGACGGTTTTGTGCTTGTTTATACAGTCGAAGTTTTGACACAACTTATTTAAAAAGGTTTCCTCGTTATAGGACAAAAGAAGCTGCTACTTTAGTGACGGATTAAGTGACACTGACTATATATGCATTATTATACTAAATTTGTTAGACTCTTTTTTTACGTACGTTTTTAAAAATTTACTAAAACTTACTACTTTTTGATGAACGAATTAGCTTGAAGATCTAATTAATAGAGAAGGAGTTTGTCTCTGTGCCCATCATTTATTTGTGTAAGAAAATGTGTTCAATGTTTTTTTTTTCATGTCTTCAAGTTGAATTAGTTTAGTGTTTCAGTGATAATATTAATACACGATCTCTAATTGAGGATGTTTTCTTAGATTCATAAAATCAATTCTAATGATTGATGAGAATGTTTTATGGAAACGTTCTTTTTTAAGCTGTGTTTTAAGCATGGGAACTTTGAAAGTATTGAGTGAGTGTTTATAGCTGTCTCTTATACACATCTAGATGTGTGAAACGTTCTTTTTTAAGCTGTGTTTTAAGCATGGGAACTTTGAAAGTATTATAAGTGTTATACAAGTCTTAGCTTAATTAGAATGATGTTAAACAAAGATTACTTCTGATCTAGTTACGTTTCAAACACGTAATAATAAACACACACTTTTTATCAAAGGAAATTATCAATTCAAATTTAGCAGAATATTCATGAAATAAATATTACACTAGATATACTTTTGGTAAGAGTATATATATATATATATAATTTCCTTTGATAAAGACATAAAGAATTGTTTGGTTATGCAATTGGCCGAAAGCTTCATAAAGCGACATGAAAATCAACCGACACCTCTACATTGTCTTTGCTCCTTCATTGTCTTCAGTCTTCACCAGTCAATTTATTCTCCTTTTTGTGCTTTCATTTGCTTTCTTTCAAATGTCGCCACGTGAATCTTCTTATATCACGTTTTCATACAACTGATTTGATTGTTTTAACACTATTGAAAACTACCAATCAGCGATGATCATATTGTTCGTTAAAAAGTTAAAATCTGTTGCTAAAACTTATCAGTAACATATTTTGTCCCGTCTTTTAACAAAAACGTGGCAAATTCACCTAAATATATACATACCAATACCATTCACAACAAAAGACAAAAAAAAACAGTATTTTAATTTATTTTTATCACATTTTATCAACTATAAATTCCATTTCAGGTGAACACATTCTAAGCTTTTGTCGAGGGCATAGGCAAATGAAGTTATATACTTAGGTCTACATTTTGGAGGAAAGTTTTTTCTACATAAATACACTATACGCAATTATTATATTTTCTATTTGCAATTCCATTTTTCTTTTTATTTATTTATTTTAATATAAATTTTGTATACATCATACATACATCTGTATATATCAACATCCAAATCTACTATATGAAAGCAGAAGGGTTCTCTCCTGCTTCCGCCACATCAGCACGTGAGAGAGTACCACGTGGCACTTCCTCATTTATTTTTAAAAAATAATTTTATTTAAATTAAATCAGAACAATTTGCATTCATGGGGATTTGAACTCATAGCCCTCTCAATTAAAAAAGACCATTTTTTCCATTATGCCATAGACACTCTTTGACAATTTTTTTTAAAAACGTATGATATTGTCTTTATGTTTTACATATTAAATAATAAGCACTTTTTTTAATTTATATGTATATCAATTATAGACTTATGCTTCAAACGCATAAATACAAAAAAACCTCAAAATGATAAATTGAATTTTTTTTTTTTAAAAACATTAATTAACATAAATAAATATTAACATATGTACAATTAAATATACATAAAAACCACTAAATTTGAATATAACTATTTAAAAATTATTATAAGTAGATAAAATTCAAATTTAATTTAAAAAATAAATAAATATATAAATCTGATATAATACATAATTTTAAATATATCATTATATTGTTTTGAGTGTCCTTATTTTCTACTATATGAAAGCTTAATAGCTGTCTACATGACCTGCCACTTCAGCATCTCAGAGTATGTCACATGTAATTTATTATTTAATTTTCAAAACATTTATTTTATTTATATTAAATCTGAACCAAACAAAATATTTTTATTCACTTATTTGCATTCATGCGGATTCAAACTCATAATCCTCTCAATAAAAGAATACTGTTTTTTCCCATTATGTCATGAGTATTCTTAGACAACCCTCTCTAAAAACTTATGATATTGTCTATAAATTTTACATATTAAATTAGAACCACTTTTTAAATTTATATGTATATCAATTATAAAATTATGTCCCAACACATAAATAAATAAATACTCAAAATGATAAATTAAAAAAAAATAATTATTTTTTTAAAAAACGTCAACTAACATAAATACATATTAATACATGTACAATTAATTATACATAAAACCACTAAATTTGATTTCAACTATTTAAAAATTATTATAAGTAGATGAAATTTTAATTTAATTTTTAAATATAAGAAATATATTAATATTATATAATACGTAATTTTGAAAATATCATTATATTTTTGAGCGATTTAATTCTTATTTTCAAATAAATTACGGTAAATAAACTTGGTATAAGTGCAAAAATATGATATAGAATAAATTAAGAAGTTAACTGCAACCTATAAAATCTTAATACACAACAAAATATTCAATAAAATATTGAGAAGATAAAAAATTATATAAAAAAAAATTAGAGAAATAGAAAAAAATAAAGAAAAAGAAAAATAGATACAAAAATATACAAAATTTTAAAACATGGAAAAACATGGATTTAATGCAAGATATGTAAAACAAATCTTCAAAATGATAAACTGAAAAAATAAAAATTATTATAATATTAAGATATAGATAAATAAGAAGAGTATGAAAATTAAAGAATAAATAAAAATAATATATGAAAGAAATTGCATTGATAATAAAAAGAAGCAAAAAATTTAAATTCTTAAAAAAAAATAAAAGTCAAAATATAGATTTAAAAAAAAATAATCTAAAATTTAATTTAAAATAAAATCCGCGCATCGCTCGGGTTCTCTTCTAGTGAATGTATAAAAATGGTTGTAATTCTAGATAAAATTAAAGCTCCACTGAAGCTTCTGGCTATGGCATTGGTTAGGCAAGGGAGTGGGGTTAGGGTTCAAAAAGTCAAAAACGAATTAAGTTAGAATTCCGTGTTGTCAAAGGTTTAAGAACAAGACATTCGTATTCTCATTATTATTTATTAGTATAAAATTACTTTATTCTTCGTATTATTTATTCAATTGGTGATACTAGTTTATTTATTTCATTAGAATGAAAGCCAGATAAGATAAGCCAAACAAAAACCGCTAAGATGAACGTTGAAAATGCAATACCGTTTTATAATCGTATCTTCAAAACATGCAACTAGTCCACTGATTATGTGGACCAGCAAGGAATATCATAGTTTCTGAATGCAAGGAGCAAAGTACCAACACATCAAACTCAGTGTCTGGCACTCTTGTGGTTGTGGTTGGGTATCAGTCTTTTTGAGGCCACTCTTATAGAGTCTGTTAGAAGATAAACAGGAAATTTAAAACAACAATTAACCAGGAAAAAAAAGGAAGAATCGAAGAAGAAGAAGACCACTTAAAAATTCTTACTATATATAGTAGGAGACCGAACCTGGTTACTGGTTAGCCTAGCATCAAACACAGACCCGTACTTAGTTTGGGAAATGTTCCAAACAAACTGGATCACGATTCTTTGGTAAACTTATCGTCCACAAAACCATCATTCATATTCCATACGTTAATTAATATTCCAAACGAATAGTTTTTTTTTTTGTTCTACGAAACCATTAGTATATCATGAATAAAATAAAGATTTTATCACGAATTATATAATTATTTAACTCTTTTTCTAGTCGAAACCATGGTGGATATGCAATTTCTATTATACTTATTTTGAGTCATCATCATATATATTGAGAAGGGGATAACTCTAAATTTGTAACTTGTTGAATCAAAAACAGATAAAAATATACAAAAGAATCAGCAGTGGTCGGTCTTCTTCACTTTGGTTTGCTTCCAACTGAGCTTGGGGGAGAAAAAGGTACATAAGCACAATCAAAAACGTAAAAACGAACTAACTTTGGTTCGATTCTAAAACGGCATTTGTTAAACCGAAACAAAAAATTGATGGAAGAGTAAAACCGGCTGAATCACACAACAAACAGACATGCATACAAGAACCACAAAGTAAAATCGTCTAGAGATAAACACATAATTGACGGATAATTAATTATGTACAGCTGCAAATAAGAACCACAAAGTAAAGAGCGTCTTTTACCTCCCGCTATAACAAATCCACGTTGCTCTCTGCATTTTAGGACGAAGAATCTATGGCTTCGACTTGTTGTCGAGCAAGGTACTTCTCTCTTCTCTCCTTCTGTTAGATGATACAGTACAAACTTTGGTTAATAAAGAAAAATGGAATCCATGGGATAAAGAAAGTAAATAAAAAAATGAACAAACCAAAGATCTTAGATGTTATTTATGTAACAATAAATTACCCATTCGTCTATGACAAGACCCTCCCCGACCACGCGAGGCCCTGTCTCTGGTGGAGGCTTCTTTCTTTCTTCAACTGCAGCTTCAGCTTCATCCAATTGACGTTTCAGTTTCTCCATCGCCTGATCATAAGGATCTTAATACTCCTTATAATTGGAAGGTTCAAACTATGTGGTCTTATCAGCATGAAAAAAATCTACTTAAAGCTTACAGCACTTGGGCGGTCCGCATCAAGAAAAATGACCCGAAGAACCTGCTCCACTGCTACTTGATCCTTTTGCTCATCAAACTGCACGATAAAGTATAAACACCAGAGAATGCATCATCTAAAACATGCTAAGAACAAGATAACTCAGACCATCTAATGCCTAAAAGAACTCTCTGAGACGGAGACGGCTTTCTCTTCGACAGCCTATTCACCAATTGCACTGCATTAGCCTATAAGAGTTATGCAGCTTCGTATATATATTCCAAGACTGAATAAAATTGCTTCTGTATAAAGAACTATACTGATAGAGTTTTCGAAGGAGCTGACATAACATACCAACTCAGGCACATACTCTACTCCCGGTTTCACTTTTAGGCTCATAATCTTAAACTTAACCTTGCTCTTCTGGTTTAACTGCTGTTTCTCATTGTTCTCTGGGTGTTCAACGAACTTGAACACTGCATTTTGAACGTTTACAAGAAGCAATGATCAGAGGCCGTATAAACTAGTTGGAGTAAACAAAGAAGACGTTTTGCTTTCCACAAATATCATTACCAGTTGCAAAGACGCTCTCTCCTGGAGCCAAAACACCACCAGGGGGACGCATGTAGCAACTTTTTGGTGCAGTTGTTTGGAACTAAACAAGATGAGAGACATAGTGACTTAGATGATCAAGTGCCACAATTGTATCATCTTAACTAAAAATAGGCTAACACAAGCCAACAAAAATCCAAATTCTCTGCTATAGCTATGCAGTTGCTTAACTTAATCCCCAAAAAAGTATTCAAATGCGAGAATCAAGAGCAAAATTGATTTGAATGATACATACAACTCGGTTACCTTAAATGCAGTATGAGATTTGCTAGTATTTTTAAGCTTGATTGCGCTTCGCACTTGTTTACCAGGTTCATCTGAAAACACAAACCATAATTCTAATTTCGTTCTCCAAAAAATGGAATTCAAAGTTGAAGATAGCAAACAATTCCATTGCCACTGATCTCAAAACTAGAGCATCGTCGCACGATGTCTTGGTTACGTTTTCAATTCGTAAATCCGTAGAGACTATTAACTTCCAGAGATAGAGAGAGATAGAGAGAGCTTCTAAAGATCCTATGTTCATTACTTCGATCTCTAACTACAAAATCAATCAATTTCAGAGAAATGAAACTATTTGAAGAGATCAGGGATAAATCGATTTAACCAAAGAAGACGTACAAGGGAAGTACAGATAACTGGAAGGATCTAGACGGAGACGACGGCGAGCCGGGAGAAGTGATCTCGCGACGGAAGAGAGAGTCAAGGCGGAGGACGGCTTTGGAACGCCGGAGACATCCGTATTCCGATGTCCATGGCGGCGGCTACGGTAATTTTGGCTTGGGTTCTGCTGTGTTGAAGACGAGGAAGAGGAGGTGGTGCTTCTCCTCTGCCAGAACGGGAATAGCCTGAAGAGCTTCTTCTCCGCACTCGGATCCTGGCGGTCAGTTATCGCCATCGGAAATCAATTCCCGGTGACCGGAGAACAACTTCGACTTCCGGATAATCTATCTCTCTCTCTCTCTCTCTCTCGCACTAGAGACAAACTGATGTTGAAATTTCAATTTTCGAAGAAGGAAGACTCGACAAAAAAGAATGGCGTTTTGTCTTTGGCTTTTTACGCCTGCGTGCGTCTGCGCGAGTCACGAGTTTTAAAACTCTAAAAAATCGGATTTCAGATGATTTATTGTTTTCGAGTTTATAAGTTTCTGTGAAGTCCGATGTGCAGTTGTTTAGTTGCCTCCGTGTGAAAACGAGTTTGACAAACAAAAGTCCACCAAAGGAATTGAAATCTGGTGAGTGGTTGTTGTCAATTAATTTTCATTCGTTGCGTTGTATTTGGTTGGGAACTCCATTTTATTTACATTTTAATACCCAGAGTATTTTTGGTATATGAAATTAGTACGCATGTATGTTGTGACTAGTTTGTTACCCACGAATTGGATAAATGTTAATGAATAAATCTACTTGTACTTCTATGTATTAAAGATCGTAAAAATTTGTTGACAGTTATGGATCTTTGACAGTTATGATATGACAAACGTTTATACACTATTTTTTTTGTTTTACTAAAAAAAACACTAATTTTTACGGGGAGATATAGTCAAATTCTCGTGTTCAAAGATTTTATAGAAGTGAGAACGTCACTTGCACTGGTGAATCCGAGCAATAAAAAAACTTTTAAAGCATTTTTTTACTATAAGGTTATTTTGATTAAAATTATAAGAGATCCTGCCAAATGGAATTCAATATATATTATATAATAACTAAGTATATATTTGTTTATGTAGAATATTGCTGATTAATCTATTTTCATATAGTTTGGAATTTGGTATGTATTTAGTTTTATCAATTCATTATTTAAATATTGTCATAGGATGTTATACAATTTATATTTTTAATTTATATGTATAAAATTTACTAATTTAGTATGTTAATTTTTTTTTGATGAAATATCAAATTTATTGATCAAATCTCGAAAGAATGTTTATTTACAAGTTTGGTAAAAATGAAAAAAATGAAAGAATAAGCTTCATACACATAACATCATCTTCTAACTATTGATGACTTACTTAAAAACATCTCCTCATGAGTCTCTAAGAGCATACACATTGCTTATACTCTTAAGGAATGTCTTAAAAAAAATAAAAAAGAGATATGTTTTGGCAAATAAAAAAAAAGAAAAAGAAAAATATGTTTTCTTCCAATCAAAAATTGACAAGGGGAGATCTAGGGTGTTTTCAATCAAAAATTGGAAAGTGTTTTCCCAAAGACACCCAATCTCTACTGTTTTCCCTTTTTAATATTTTTAAAACTTAAAGACACCCTCTTTTTTGTGCAATGAAGATGGTCTAAAACTTATGCTGAAAAAACAATTTCCAATTTAGTATGTTTATTCCAATGTAAGATCTTATAAAACTTATGTATATAAAAACCCGAACCAGTTTCATAAGAGATCGACCATGAAAAAATTATAATGTATGATATTGTGGTACGTTGTATAGTATTTTATTGCATACAAATATAAATTGCATCAGTGATTTTTTTATATATATTTTTTTTTAACCAACATCAGTGAATTTATAAGAAATGGAAAACAACAAGTTGTAATTTATTGATTTCCAAATTACTCAATTTACGAGACTAAACAGAGTAAATACATACTTTTCAAACATGTAATTAAACTGAGTAATTAAACCCCATTGTGATGTATAAGTACATACTTTTCAAATACGTAATAATAAACACACACTTTGGCAAGTAATGTATTTTTTCCTTATTTCATATAGGTCTAGATCGGTTAATTAGTCGGTCATATTGTGTGATGTATAAATACATTCTTTCATATCAATAATATTCAGAGAATCAAACCTAGTTCATACGATTTGGCAAGTTACTAACCTTAACTGAAGATATAATGTTGAATATTCGTGGTTCTTTGTAACTCTTGACTCTTATAGATTCTATATGTGCTCTCTTTAAAAAAAAATTATACATGCACATTCGTGTAGGTCAACCATAAAAATTAAATAAATTATTATATATTTTAATAATTTTCAATTTATTTAATTATCATATTTACACTTTTTATCTAAACAAGTATTTTAAATTATTGGTTAATGGATTTTTGATCTTCAATTTCTATTGAAATCTATAACATTTTTCATTTGATTTATCGTTATTTTTTTTATTATTAAATATTTATATAATGTTATTATTAATACATAATTAATTATGTACAAATAGATCAACTTCAATATACAATATAATTATATATTGAATATATAAAATGTTTTATAGCTCGCACACGATACGCACCGATCACCTAGTTAGATTTTATATAAAGGTGTTCATTCTAATTTCTAAGTGAACCAAAAACCTAAACGATTCTTTTAAACCAAACAAAAATATCGGATTCTAAAACTATACCAATTAAATATATATAATTTCATATTTATTTTTTTTGTCGACATTTACAATTTCATTTAATCGAAATAAGTTTGTAGTACAAGACTTGACAAAATTGATGGTAGATACCAAAAAAAGGAAAACTTATGATCAGATACCTAAATGACTCGAGCCTTGTTAAAATGTCGAGGCAAAGATTGAAAGTCTGTTTGTAAAAAAGCTCTCGCTGTCTCCTACAAACAACAACAACAACAAAAACAAAAAAAGTTAGGGTTAATATATTTGAATCAAAACACATCACCAAACATTAAAATTTAAAAAAATATCAATACGAAAGTAAAAACATACCAAAATATATGTAAAGGAGCAAAAAAGAATAGCGTCAATACAACATGAAGATTAGTATTATCATATTTTGACTATATGATCCATTTAAAGCAAACACATCAAAACGAAAAGATTACTGAACCTACCAATTTTTTTGTTTTTGGTTTTGATGGTTAGCTCGCTTGCTCCGTTTGACTATATTTTCTCACGATCTAAATTTTTTTTATATCAAATTCAAAGAAAACAAACAAATAACAACAACAAACCAAGAACATGTGCATGAACTAATCTAAACCTAAAAGATTTGGATGAACTAATCTAAACATAGAATATAATATAAAAAAGTGGCAGAGATATTACATTATTTATACGAATAGAGATTTAGGGTTTACACAGTCTTTTTATTTCTTATTTTTTTATAATCCGATAAATATAGATACAATTTTATATTCATAAACGAAATGGAAATTATACTTTTAAGATTAATCTAAATCTCATAAACATAGATACAATTTTATCTTCATTAAACGAAATAGAAATTATCCTTTTCGGGTAATTCAAATAAGAATATATACACTTTTGGATATTATCACAAATCATAAAAAATTTTACATTTTTAAAACTAATTAAATTCTAAAAACATACTCCCTCTGTTTCATAATAAGTGTTATTTAGAAAAAAATGTATCTGCAATGTAACTGGATGTGTCTGGATGTGTTTTGAGTTTAATACATCCATATGTGTTTTAAGTTTTGAGTATATATTAGAGTAATTACAAAATTATCCAATCTAGTCTTTGTATTCATTAAGTACAATGAGAGAGTTTCATTCACCAAATATAGATATACAACTAGCAGTCGGTTCTTAATTGCTTAGATCTTGTATCTTCCCTCGTAGGCTCGTAGCTTCCTTTTCCAACATAAACGTTTAAAATCTTCCAATTTTATTTGCCACTTCTCCAAGTATCTTGATGAGTAAGAATAAAAAGGTTCTAGCATCGCATGGCCCGGCGAATAAAAGACAAAAAAAGAGAGATTTCAAAAAAAAAAATTTAAAAAAAGATTTAAGAGGGTTTTAGTATTTTTGTTATTTTCTTCCTAATTACAGCTACAAGATGAACCAAATCGCCTGTGCAAGATCCGCCGGTCACATCGCCTCTAGGTCTATCAACTACATCCGTCCACTTTACGCAGCTCTGCCTCTAATATTCGCCGCCACCTCCAGGTCCGCCACCGCCACCACCACCGTCCGCCAGTTCAGCACTCCAGCGCGTACTATCAACAGGCTTCAATCTCCCGCAGCTCGTCAGACGCCACTGTCCTCCGCCGCCACCGCCATCGTCCGCCGCTACAGCAGCTCTCCCGGTCATGCTTTCGACAGGTTCTCTTATAAGCTCAGGGATTTAGATTTCAGTAGGGAATCTTTAGGATTGATTGTGGTTGAAATGTTTATTTGTAGCTACCAAATTACGCCGCCGACGAACTGGGGAATCCAGATTGTGCCGGAGACGAAGGCCTGCGTGATTGAGCGGTTCGGAAGATTCGCCAAGACGTTGACGTCGGGGATTCACTTCCTTGTTCCTGGTGTGGAACGGATCGCTTATGTTCATTCCCTCAAGGAAGAAGCGATCCCGATCGGGAATCAGACCGCGATTACAAAGGATAACGTCAGCATCCACATCGATGGTGTTCTATACGTCAAGGTTATCATCTTCTTTTCCCTTTTCTCCATTTCAAGTTTTGAGGCATTTTTTTGTGTGTTTATCTTTAAAGTTTTTTTTTTTTTTAATTGACCTGAGCCGCTTCTTGCAGATTGTGGATCCTAAGCTAGCTTCTTACGGCGTTGAGAATCCAATCTATGCTGTTGTTCAGTTGGCTCAGACTACAATGCGTAGTGAGCTCGGTAAGATTACTCTTGACAAGACTTTTGAGGAACGAGACACGCTCAATGAGAAGATAGTGGTTCGTTCTCCTAATGCTTCTTTGTTTCTGGTTCAACATTTTTTGCGCCTTACTGTACTTGAGCTCCGTCTCTAGAGTCATGGTCAGTGATGCTATTGTGGAATTTTTACTAGGTGTTATCTTAGTACATGAAACTGCAGTTGAGATTGTTTAGCTGTGTTGTTCATTTCGTCATTTGCTGGCTATGAATTTGAGTTGACTTTTGTGAGATAAGAGCATATAGACTATATAGTATTCCGCTGGGGAATGCATTTGGTAGTTTATGTGTTGGATATCACAAAATATATGAAGGTTTTGAGATGAAATCATTATTGCAGGAAGCCATCAATGTTGCTGCAAAAGATTGGGGACTTGTGTGCCTTCGTTACGAGATAAGTGAGTAGTTTTTTCAGCTGACTCTTTGATTGGTGTTATCTGGATACCATTTTTGCCTATTTCTAAAAACACTTGTGTGTATCCAGGGGATATCATGCCTCCTAATGGAGTGAGGGTGGCTATGGAAATGCAAGCTGAAGCTGAACGTAGAAAGAGAGCTCAGATTCTCGAGTCCGAAGGTAAATTTGCATGGCTTATCCTTGCAAACTTTATGTTCTGTGATTGAAGGAACAGTGTGCTTGTTACGGCTCATTTCATTCAAATTCTTGGCTCAAAGCTGCTACCCACTTTCCTTTCTGGTTTATTTTGCATTTGGCACACAATCAAGCCCTTCTCGGTTTGTCTGCTAATAACTTGTTTTACCAACTTGACTTGAATAGGAGAACGCCAAGCCCATATCAATATCGCTGATGGTAAGAAAAGTTCTGTAATCTTGGAATCAGAAGCTGCAAAGATGGATCAAGTCAATCGAGCATCGGGTTAGTACTAACTATTTAGTAAAGCAATCAAGTTCAAAAACATGAACGAACGCATCACAAAAAGATGTCTATTTGTTTCATCACATCACTTACTTTATTTTATTTGCATTGTTGATCTCCAGGTGAAGCAGAAGCAATATTAGCTCGAGCACAAGCCACAGCCAGGGGACTGACTATGTTATCTCAATCCCTCAAGGAAACTGGTGGAGTCGAGGTTAGTACATGAGACTATGCATGGTTTCTATAATTTTGAGCTTAATTGATTGATTACTTTGTTAGTCGTTTTTTGCTAGTTAATCTTTCAAATGTAGCTTAATTACATGTCAGTAGCCAAATGCATCAAGTTTTCTGAACCGTTTTCCAATTAATTAGAGATTTTTCCGTGGCTTGTTGAGTTTAAAGTTTACTTGTTTTGATTTCCAAAATTGGGAGACCTCATGCTTAATCATGTTGCAAATACGCAGGCCGCGAGTTTGAGAGTTGCGGAGCAATACATTCAAGCTTTCGGCAACATCGCTAAGGAGGTAACACAACATACTGTGCCAGATTCAACTGCTTTATCTGTGATCCCATCTACTTTCTAATCTGACAAGAGTAATGTTTTTCTTCTTGTCAGAGTACAACAATGCTGCTTCCGAGTTCTGCTGCAAATCCTGCTAACATGATTGCTCAAGCTTTAACAATGTACAAAAGCCTCGTCCCCAATGGTGGTATCCAGGAAACTTCATCCTCTTGCGACGACGTGGTTACGGAAGCTAAACCTTTCAGTCTTCTCCATCGTACCTAGAAGCCATAGTAGCTTAATTAGTAACATCAAATCTTTTGACCTGTGAAAGCTTATAAGCCAAAGTTCTGCTTCTTCAATATGAGAGAAAGTTATCTTACCTTGTAGTCATTTTTTGCAAACTAGAAAACAGATCTAAACTCTAATTATGGAAAGGGATTTTGCACCAGATTTGGTCTTAGTGTTTGGCTTTTTGATCTTTATTTCAATATCAAACTCTTTTTTGGTTAGTTTTTGTTTCTCTATTTGGTTGTTATTGACGAGACTCTATTGATAAGTTACATCAATTCATTCTTCTTGTCACATGATTTTATGTAATCTATGTTTGATTTCACACTAATTTTTTTTGTCCAAGCATGTTTAATTTTCTCTTTATAAAGGAAACGCATTAACAATCTTATCTTAAATTCAACACATGTCGTTATTTTATCTTATAATTAAACAACGAAAAACAGGATTTACATAATAACAAGAAGATATATAGATTAACGTCATCAAGTCCTTGGCTTTTGCTTCGGCTTGAAGGCAAGATAAATTCGTGATAAACACTCATCCCACGAAGTTCTCAAAATAAAGAAAAACAAGCCCATAAAGCCCAAAATCGATCTCTGTTTTGCCACTTCCCCAAGTATGTTCTTGTGTATATAAAGTCATCGTACAGCCAAAAAAAAAAAAAAAAAAAAAATTCAAAATTAAACCCCAAAAAAAAGAAAAAGATTGAAGAGGTTTATAATTCCCTCCCCCCAATTTGACGAGTTAGTTAAAGCAAGAGCTACAAGATGAACCAAATCATCCGTTCAAGATCCGTCGCTAACGCCGCCGTGAGGTCCCTCGGCTACCTCCGTCAATCTTCCGCACTTCTTCAGACTCCACTACTCTCCGGCGCCGCCGCCACCACCACCCCTGTGCGCCACTTCAGCTCTCCCGGTGATCCACTCAACAGGTAATTTAAGCTTAGGGATTCGTATACGCTCTGTGAAATTCGGAATGATTAGTCGAGATATTTGGATTTGAGAGCTTCCGATTTCAGTAGGAATCTTTGGTGTTGATTGGTTTGGTCTTTCTTTCTCGTAGCTACCGAATTAAGCCGCCGACGAACTGGGGAATCCGGATTGTGCCGGAGAAGAAGGCGTGCGTGATTGAGCGGTTCGGTAAATTCTCCAAGACGTTGACGTCGGGGATTCACTTCCTTGTTCCTGGTGTGGATCGCATCGCTTATGTTCATTCCCTCAAGGAGGAAGCGATTCCGATCGGAGATCAATCTGCGATTACAAAGGATAACGTCAGCATCCACATCGATGGTGTTCTATACGTCAAGGTTATGCTCATTTGCTTTCTTCATTCCAAGTTTTGAGGCATTTTTGTTTCAGTTTTTAACTTTTTAAGGGATCCCTGAGGTCTATCTCGTGAGTGTTTTTTTTTTAATTGATCTGAGCCGCTTCTTGCAGATAGTGGATCCTGAGCTAGCTTCTTATGGCGTTGAGAATCCAATCTATGCTGTTGTTCAGTTGGCTCAGACTACAATGCGTAGTGAGCTCGGTAAGATTACTCTTGACAAGACTTTTGAGGAACGAGACACGCTCAATGAAAAGATTGTGGTTCGTTCTCTTTTGCTTCTGGTTCAAGTTTTGAATTGAAGATCTAGAGAGTCTTCGATGTCATTGGTCAGTAATGTTAATGTGGATTTCTAGTGGGTGGTTCTATTAGTACCTAAGATTGCAGTTCAGACTGTTTAGCTGTGATGTTCTTTTAGTCATTTGCTTTGCTGGGTCTGAGTTTGAGTTTTACCTTTTTGTTAGATAAGAAAGTGTAATGGGGAATGCATTATGCATTTGGTAGTTTATGCGTTCGATATCACAATGGTATGAAGATTTTGAGATGGGATTGTTCTTGCAGGAATCCATCAATGTTGCTGCACAAGATTGGGGTCTTGAATGCCTTCGTTATGAGATAAGTGAGTAATCTTTCTGTTGACTCTTTGATTTGGTGTTAGTTGGATACCTTTTTTTTTGCCAAGTTCTGTAATACACGAAATGTATATCCAGGGGATATCATGCCTCCCGATGGAGTGAAGGCTGCTATGGAAATGCAAGCTGAAGCTGAACGTAGAAAGAGAGCTCAGATTCTTGAGTCCGAAGGTAAATTTGCATGGCTTATCCTTGCAAACTTATGTTCTGTGATTGAACAGCGTGCTTGCATTTCATTCAAACTCTTGGCTCAAAGCTACCCACTTTCCTTTCTGGTTTATTTTGCATTTGGAACACAATCAAGCCTTCTCGGTTTGTCCGCTAAGAATCTGTTTTACCAACTTGACTTGAATAGGAGAACGCCAAGCCCATATCAATATCGCTGATGGTAAGAAAAGTTCTGTGATCTTGGAATCAGAAGCTGCAAAGATGGATCAAGTCAATCGAGCATCGGGTTAGTATTAACTATTTTAATCAAGGCGAATAGCTCAAAAACTACGAAGGGCGTCATAGTAAACAAGTTTTTTTTGTTTCTCCAGGTGAAGCAGAAGCAATATTAGCTAGAGCACAAGCAACAGCCAGGGGACTGGCCATGTTATCTCAATCCCTTAAGGAAACTGGTGGAGTGGAGGTTAGTACATAGGATCAAACAGTTGATCTAAAGTTGTTTTCCCATAAATGATTCTGAGCAGAGAGACTTGCGTGGCTTGTTGAGTTATAAGTTGACTTGTTTTTGATTTTTTCAAATTGGGGGAACTCATGCAGGCTGCGAGTTTGAGAATTGCGGAGCAATACATTCAAGCTTTTGGGAACATCGCTAAGCAGAGTACAACAATGCTGCTTCCGAGCTCTGCGGAAAATCCTGCTAACATGATTGCTCAAGCCTTGACAATGTACAAAAGCCTCGTCCCCAATGGTGACAAGTGACAAGGCTGCTAAAGTGGGGAACAATAATAATTCTTTGACCTGAGAAATAGCTTATAGCCTTTATATTCATTTTGCAAACTAGAAAAACAGATCTAAGTTCTAATTTCTGAAAGGAGATTTGGTCTTAATGTTGGTTTTTCGTCTTTTGATATCTTCATTTCAATGGCATTATCCAACTCTTGTTGTGTGTTTTTTTTATATTTTTTTTACATTTTTCCTTTGTTTCTAATTTCGTTGTTATTGTGGAGAAGAGAAACTGTGGCTAATCTAAAACGTATAAGAACGGTTGAGAATTAAGGCTTTGTTCTTCTCCTGTTGTTGAATTGGTCGTTGACAGAGAAGAGCCTCAAAGAATCTAAAGGTGACATGAAAGAAATTTAGTCTTTTTCCTGAAATAGCTTTGTCTTTGTATGTCCGTACAACCACACTATATATATCTCGTTGTTGTCTTCTCCTACATTTGCTCAGCCTCTAATAAGAAGAAGAAAAAAACAGTTTTGGCTTTTTGAAAAAGGATCAGAAAAGGAGGAGGAGTTTCATCTTTTTGGCTCCACAGTTCTTCCCATTGTAATTTGGTTTTTGTTTCAAACCTTTCTCTTTCATTAAAACACCATGGGAGGCTGTGCGAGCAAACCTAAGGAGTCTGATATCCTTGAAACCTCTGCCGTGACTGAAAACGCTGTCGTCGAGTCCAAGAACGTCGAATCCGAAGCTGTTTCTCAGGTTTTTGTGGATCATTTTCATTTGCTTTTTCATCAATTAGAGACAACCTTAGATATGTTCTGAATAGTATGCATTTTTGGTTTCTGAGCTAAACGTTTTGAGTGAAAGATGCGTGATTCTTATCTTCTTGATTTACAGGAGAAGGCAGATGAAGTTGTTGCAGAGAAGAAGGAAGAGTCTGCTGGAGATGAAGCAGAAACACACAAGGAAGCTGAGCCAGCCAAGCCTGCCGAGGAGGAAGAGCCAGCCAAGCCTGCCGAGGAAAAGCCAGCCAAGCCGGCTGAGGCTAAGCCAGCGCCAGCTCCAGAGGTGGTGAAGACCGAAGAAGCTGCGGTCGAAACTGTTGATGAGAAAGCTTCTGGTGAGACTGAGCCACCGAAACAAGAGGAGGCTGCAACAGCCAATGACACCAAAACCAACGAAGAGCCTCTTGTAACCCTTTGATTCTCTCAATTTCATTTTCTCAAATCTCAATTTGTTGTTAATTAACTCAAGTTTCTACGTTTTTCCATCATCACTGTTGTTGTATTGCTATTGTTGCCACTTGCCACATGTACCTTATGAATCAATAGACCTTGTTGTGTGATTTGTGACCTCCTCAAAATATCAATCACATTGTGATTCTACTTCATGTACAGCTTCAGTTTCATTTTATTCCCAATTTATTAATGATCTTTTGCAAAACTACAATATGTGTAAAAAAAAATCATAACTTTATTCATTTCCGTTTTGTAAAATCTTATTTGTCAAGATAAGGTGCCAAAATATGATGAAATTGGGTTGATTGAAATTGGCTTTTGTTACAATTCTTCTCTGACATCAAAGCGACAAAAAAAATGCAGACGTTATCGATAGCATTCTGCAACTGTGCCCTAGTGGTTAGAAGAAACTCTATCGGGAACAAAAACAGTGTTAATCTGAGTTTAATCTCTTCTTCCTCTTCTTCTTCATCTTCTTCCGCTCCGACTCTTATTTGCAGATCAAAGTCCAAATCCCAAACCGATAGCTTGAGAGTGTTGGAATGGGACAAGCTCTGCGACGTTGTCGCTTCATTTGCTCGCACTTCTTTAGGTCGCGAAGCTACAAAGGTTTGATTTTCAAGTTTTCGTCTGTAGCTTTGGATTCTCTCTCTGCTTTGAACTTACATCATGGACATTATTGGTTTTTCAGAAAAAGCTTTGGTCTCTTGACCAGAGTTTCGACGAAAGTTTGAAGCTTTTGGATGAAACAGAGGCCGCCATTAAAATGCTTCAACATGGTTCCTTCTGTCTTGACCTCTCCAGCATTCATATCTCCCTGGTAAAATTCATTCCTCAATCCCTAAAGCAATAAATCTTTTTTTGTTTATCAGTTTTGTAATTTTGATGTAATACTGATTTGTGTGAAAGGTTGAATCGGGCATTCGTCATGCTCGTAGAAGGATATCTTTGCGAGCAGACCAAGCACTCGAGGTTGCTTCTCTTCTTCGATTCTTCGAGACGTTGCAGCTCGATCTGAAAGCTGCCATTAAGCAAGATGGAGATTGGTACAAACGGTTTATGCCTATATCTGAAATGGTATTTGCGAATTTTCCTCCAAATTTAGATGCTTTTTCAACTTCAACATTGGTGGTGGCCTCATGTTCTCTCTTTGCTTCCCTTGCGTCTCTTGCAGATAATGCTACCTGTGATAAATAAATCGTTTGTCAAGTTGGTTGAGCAAGTTATAGATGCTGATGGAACAATCAAAGATTCTGCGGTTTGTTCTTTCTCTCACTTTGACCACAGTCTCAAGGGGCATGATCCTTATGCTAACTTTTTTCTTATTGTTTCAGAGTAGTGCCCTGAGATTATCACGTGAGCGAGTGCGGACGCTTGAAAGAAAGGTCAAGCTAGTTTTCCTTTGTAACTGTGAAATACAAGTTGAAGATTTGTCGAATAGTATCTTGAATTAGTTACTTTTTGAGTTTTCATTGGTAGCTTAGTTCTTAGAATATATCTTGCTTACCATAGACATGTCTTGAGCAAGATAATTTTAAATGTAAGGCTGTCTGAAACCCTCCCGTTGTCTCCTTTCAGCTGAATCAACTGTTGGATGCTATTATAAGGAGCCAAAAGGCTGAAGAGTCTGTCATGGTAAGCATTCCCTTAACATGACATAGGAAAAAAGAGCAAATCTTCAGTTTTTTTTATAGTTGCCGTATTGATTATTCAAAAGAAAATTCCAGCAAGTGGCTGAAATTGATGGAAGATGGTGTATACAAATGAGCTCGAATCAGCTAACTTCTGTAAATGATCTTCTGCTTTCCAGGTAAAATTGAATTTGCAGTTCTCAATTAGCAAGAAGATTCAATTTTTAATTTTTGGATTTAGCAATCTATCATTGATTTATTGTTGAACTAAGAGTTCATTATCATTGACCAAAGTTATGCTTATCTTTCAGTGATTTATCTTCCAATTCTATCTCTTGAAGGTAATATGTGTTACAGTGGTTCAGGTGGAGGGACTGCTGCGGAGCCAATAGCTGCGGTCTCTATGAACGATGAACTCCAAAGTGCGAGAGCATCAGTCGCGAAGGCTGAGGCAGATATTCTTGCAATGCTAACTGAAAAGGTAAATTGAATATTGATTTTAAAAGTTATTGGAAGTTCATTTTCCTTTGTACTGCTTTCTGCTTGTTGACCTCTTCTTTCGTTTTGATGCAAGCAATACAGATGCAAATGGATCTTGATCAAATCGAGGATGTGATGAGATACTCAATTCAGCTGGATGTGGTAAGTGTGCTTTTATTACCAACCATTTCTCCTTCCATTAAAACAAATTTCAGCAACATGAGCTTCCAAAAGGGAGATCTTACAGTGTCTTTTCTTGTTGTTCTTCTTTTGGCTAGATAAACGCTCGAGCAACTTACAGTCGCGCATATGGTGGTGCGCATCCTGATATATACTTACCACCTGAAAATGGGGTCGAATCTGAGTCTTTGACTGCTGGAGAATACTCACTGGAGAATAACTTCTCAAGTGAGGACTCGGTTGCTAGAAAAGAATGGTTGCTGTATCTACCTAGATGTTATCATCCTCTACTGCTTCACCAACACAAGAAAAGCATAAGAAAGACGCGGGAGACTATAAAATATCATAAAACAGTAAGTTCCCCAATGATTATGATCAGTGACTAGATTGCTGATGCGTTCTAGAAGAAGTTAATAGATACATGGTTGAATTTTTCAGGCAGACATGGTATCAGGAGCTCCGCCAATTCCGGCTGATTTCCAGATCTCTAAGGGCACTAGAGTTTTGGTAATTACCGGTCCAAACACAGGAGGTAAAACAATATGCATGAAATCAGTTGGACTCGCTGCTATGATGGCAAAATCAGGTAAGCCATAAATAGTTTAAAATTTATTGTGATTTGCTTCTGTGAATTAAAACTACACCAAAGATAGGAAGGCCTCAGGAGATTTCAGTACTTAATTATTGTAATGCTTTTTGTAGGTCTTTATGTTCTATCATCTGAATCTGCACGCTTACCTTGGTTTGACAACATTTATGCTGATATTGGTGATGAACAATCCTTGCTGCAGTCACTTTCTACCTTTTCGGGTCATTTGAAGCAAATTAGTGTAAGAGTTTTTCTATGTCTCTGTTACACCTTTCACCATTCAACAGATGTCTCCTTGTATTCCTATGAATAATGGTCTGTCTTAATTTTACCACAACAGTTTGATATAACTTTTTGTCGGTTTGGAGTGATTCATTTTAATCTGTTAATATCTTATGTTTTTCTTATTCTTGCTGGTTAACACGCAGGAAATCATCTCGCATTCAACAAGCAGATCACTTGTGTTGTTAGATGAAGTGAGTTAAAAGATGGAACATGTTTGTCTTAAACTTTTGGAAAACCAAGAAACAGTGAGAAAGCTTATTTATTTGGAGGAATCTGCTTGTAACTGTTTTGCTATAAACAGGTTGGAGCAGGAACAAATCCGCTTGAAGGAGCTGCATTAGGGATGGCAATACTCGAATCTTTTGCAAAAAGCGGTTCTCTGCTCACGATGGCAACTACACATCACGGAGAGCTTAAAATGCTTAAATACAGGTTTTAACCTGCACATGCCGTTTTTTTTCTTGGATGATCATCGAAGGTTATAAAGAGTATTAACTTCTTCCTTTTTCACATCTTTTGTAGCAATTCTGCCTTTGAGAACGCTTGCATGGAGTTTGATGACGTGAACTTAAAACCCACTTTCAAAATCTTATGGGGAGTACCAGGTTTAGCTACGGGCTCCTCTAAATTTTTATGTGATCTGTTTTCTTACCCCTGAACTGGTATTGGAGTGAATTTGTTTCACTCAACCAAGTCTGAATATGATTGTCAGGTCGTTCAAATGCAATTAACATAGCCGAAAGATTGAGGCTTCCATGTGATATCATCGAGAGCGCTCGTGAACTCTATGGCTCTGCAAGCGCCGAGATCAATGAGGTCATACTTGACATGGAACGGTACAAGCAAGAATATCAGAGGCTTTTGATCGAGTCACGTCGTTATATAAGGTAAAGAATCTATGGTTGTTTCAGATATTAAACTACTTGAAAATTTATGAAACAAGATTCAAGGCTTGATAGTCAGGAGCTTCTACTCTCTTGTGGGCTTTATGCTCATGTTTTTCTCTTTTTTCGGTTATAGGGTCTCAAGAGAGCTTCATGAGCATCTACTTACAGCAGAAAAGAACATTAACGACCATGCCACTAGAGAAAGACTAAAGATGAGACAAGAACTGCTTCAGGCTGGTTCGATGGCTCGTTCTACACTTCGCAGAACATTGCAACAGTTTCGCACATCTGCTGCGCAATCTTCCAGGTCAAAGGTAGCTACACAGCTCCAAAGAAAAGCCGAAACGACTAAGGATATAGATAGTGGAACTCGTTCATCATCTGTGGTAGTCAGGCGACCAATTTCTGGTATGATAATAAGTTTAAGCCCTTTTGAAAAAAAACATCTTATTATCTGGTTTTGATCTTTGAAACTGAACCATGTTTCTGCGTTAACAGAAGATGCTGGGCAAGAGGGAAGTAAGAAGCTTCCGAAAGTCGGTGACTCTGTGTTTGTTTCTTCTCTTGGCAAAAAAGCGACTGTTTTGAAGGTAGAACAGTCGAAGAAAGAGATCTTAGTTCAAGTAGGCATCATGAAGATGAAAGTGAAACTGACTGATGTTGTGGTCTGAATCTCAATGCCACAGTTAAATTCATCGATGTCTAAACCAATACCGGTATATTAGCTTAGAGTACAAAGGATGTAACTAATGTGATATGAAGAAACATTACCTATATATTGCATATATACTTGCTGTATGCTTCTCATGAAACATATGGTTAAGGTCTGTACAGTTTGGGTGTATTGGCAATACACGCGAGTCCATGTTTTTATTTACTCTGAAGCTCCTGTTTTTTTCTCTGTTTCTTCAACATTTGTGTCGTTCAAGCCTATGCGCGAGAAATGGGACTTGAGGCCAATCCAACATTGGTAGTAGTCGTGATCGAGGAAAGGAGACTCCAGAGCCCAATGGCAGACTCTAGGGATCAAGGCTGATTCGAACATAAAAGCCATTGTACCTGTGAGTTTAGAAGGAGCCATTGCATTTACACGAGCAATGGTCGCCTACAAAACCATTATACCAATGCTTCAGATGTAAGTTGTTTCTTTCACATTCAATAAGTTAGATATGTATGATCTCCGAGGAAAATGAAACCAAACTTGTGATTTCTGCTGCATAAGGTAGATTGATACCTCGTATGTGGTTGTGTCTGGACCATGAGGTGTCATACAGCTGTGAAGACTTGCACCACCAAGGAGAAATCCATCAGCTTTGGCCTGTCAAAGATGGATTTAGCATCCAGGTTTCAGTAGGAGAAAGAACACAAGCCAGATTATTTGCATAAGCAGGAACTTAAAAAAAGCATTTTACCTCGTATGCACCATAGATTAGACCCATAAATTCACTCATGCAGTTACGATGATAGTAAGGAGGTCGAAAAGTATGCTCAGCAACCAACCATCGAGGAGGGAATATGACAAAATCAAGTAAAGCCACACCAGGTTTATCCGTCGGTGCTGTAAGAACTGAGAGTATAACACCCCACAAAGAATAATCAGTAATCAACTGATAACAAAACTCAAAGAAGAAACAAAAGTTAGGTATAGATTTAGTGCTCTTACCTGTATTTATTGATGGATCCCCATGATCTACAAGGACAGTGTTGTATGGACAGAACTTCTGCAGGTCATACTGGAAATGGAAAATGATATCGTCAGAAGAAAGCGTGCAACTTTTCATGAGATTAGGCTCAACAACAAACACTGTATTAACCTTATAAGGCACGTAATTGCCATGCCAGGCGACCACATTGAATGGAGAGAAATCTTGTTTAGCAGTAAAGAGTTCACCGCCAAACTTCTGAACAATTGTGTACTCAGGCCGTAATCCTTCCTCAAACCAGGCGGTTGGTGCAAGAAAATCTCTTGGTGCAGCAAGACCATTGGCACCTTTTACACATCCAACGATTAAGACTCTTATGGAGACAATCCTGGGTTATTCAGGTTGAATCATAAAAGTACCTATTGGTCCAAGATCAGGAAGCTGAAAATGAGCACCATAGATCTCAGCAACATAACCACGCGACTTTCCATCCGGTAGATCTATGGAGAAACGGAATCCCTGTGGCATGACAGCGATTTCGCCAGGAGATACCAAAAGCCTACCACACTCCGTTTCAATCCATAGCCCTAAACACCCACTCAAATCGTCAGAACAAAACTAAACATTCATGGTTCATCTTAATTCCTAACCAAAAAAAAGATAAGCTTCATAACCCAATGTTCATATGGACTAACTTACTTCCTGCCTGAGGAACTAACAAGAAGTCACCATCTGCGTTGCAAAATGCAGAGTCTTTCATTCCTTTGTTAGACGTATACCTTGAAAGAAAAGAATACGGGATCATTAGTACTATCACTGATCTAAACCAAAGATACGAGACTATAATCAAACCTCAAATCATCTAGCACCACCATAAGAGAAGAAGAAGAAGAAACCAAATCTATACATGTGAATTGCAAATCCATGGCGAAGAAACGAGCTTCCAGCTCCGCAAATAGTGTACAACCCATCAATGAAATCAGTTGGCGAATCAGGAATATCCTCAGGCCTCCAACGAAGCTGAGTCGGATTCGTACGACTGTTCGATCCATCGAATTCACTCACAAGCTTCTTATGAGCTGGAACTCGAGGCTTGAACGGTTCGTGTGTGACCGATGGTTTGATCCGATACAACCAACTTAACCATACGAATCAACAAAATGAAAGTCAAATTCGACGGATTAATCATCCAAAATAAGAAAACTGGTGATGAAATATGTACAAAAAGTAGTATAAAAACCTTCGTTGATTGAGCTTGCGAGGGGAAGTGAAAGAGGTGCCGGAGATCTGCTCGGCGTAAAGACCGTAAGGACAAACTAGAGGACTGTTCTGATCTCGCGGCAAAGCGCCGACGATAGCCTCCGACGAGAAGTGATTACCGAAGCCTGATTGATACTCTAACTCTACAAGCTTCTTCTCTCCCATGGCTGCTTGCTTCTTCTTCGCATCAGAAAGAGAGTGAAAGAGACGATCGATATAACAACGTAGGGGAGTGTTGCTGACGTGGCATGGCGATCAAAGAAGAAAGAGACAGACGTCTGGTTTTAAAACTCCTTTCCAAATAAGTCCAAGAAAATTAACAGAGCCACTTGCCTTCTATAATTCTCTCCAGCGTGGCAGAGCATTTACGTAACTTATCTATTAGTTGGGCTTAGTAATAAACGGGCTTTTAACAAATCAGGCCCAGATTTAATTGGATGCTTAGTCAAGCTAAATCTTTACGATATCCCACATCGGAAGTAGTAGTCAAGCTGATACGAATCGTTGAGATATAAAAGGAAGAGGACTTCGTTGATTGAAACTTATCTTTGCGCTTGGGGCAATGACGCAGCTAATGAGGTACTAACCGAGGCGCGTCTATTGCTGGTTGAAAACTATTTCCAAACCCCCTCCTGGGCCTAAGCTTGTCTTGGGCCCCCGAGAATTTCTGGAAGGGCTCCCTTCGGGGTAAAGCCCTACAATAATCTAGTTTAATATTTTGTTTTTTAAAATGGTTGACATAAGATTGACAGATGCTTATAAAACCAAACCGAAAGGTAAACTGGGTGGTTTTCTTTTCTGTACTTTGTTGTAAAATTAAATCAGTGTCTCAAGTCTCAACAATGTTTTACGTATACATCTGATGGAAACTAATTAAAACATCCCATATGTATCTCATAGCAAACAATTTCACAGATTCAACCTTTTTCTTCAGCATAATTTTATATTTCGAATCGAATAAATCCATATTTTTAAAAAATATAATTAATCCCTAGATTGCAAACATGAGCACATATTTCTCGATGTTTTGGGTAAGTTCAACTGTAATTCTGTTCATATTACAGTTGTAGACAACTAAAGTACTGTTATGTAAGCCTAGTTCTGAAATTCAGATACTGGTATAATTAAAGAATTAAGACTGTCGAAAACCTTAGAAAATAGAATGTCCACTATCATTGAGTCGATCTAAAGTTGTTCAAAGAGTAATAGAAGAAGCACTACTTTATAAGGAAGACTAAACGTGAATCACAATCTCTATAAAAAAAAGAAGTGAATCACAATCTGATTTTCGTACAACTGTAAGATGATTGTGAATTTTTATTGTGAAGACAAAGTTATTGATGTTACGTTATATAAATTTCATGAATAGAATTGCTTCCTCTTTCATTTTTGTTGTTTGTTGCCTTATTGATGAAAGCAATGTCCATTTGCATTAATAAAAACATATGCCTAATTATATATGTGTGATGCGCAACATCCCTTCGTAGAAAAACCTCTGCGTATATATAACCTTGGAGTTGGAAATCATTACTGAAACTAAGAAGCCTAGCAGAGAGGTTTGTGAAATGCTCTCTAGGGAATGGTCAAGATGCGAGTTTCTGGTTTGATTCTTGGACACCGTTTGGTCCCCTTATATATTACTTGGGGCAAACTGGTCCGAGGAATCAGCGTATCCCTATCAATGCATCCGTCGCGGACGCAACTGACGTGAATGGATGGAGGCTAGCGAATCCAAGATCGGAGGAAGCTTTAGCGCTTCATTTGCACTTAACTACAATTCAAATCCCAAGATCAACAAATCAAAAAGACTCTTACTCATGGACCGTTGACGGGGTGAAGCGTAGTGGTTTCTCCTCAAAGCTGACATGGGAAGAAATCAGACCAAGGGAGGATGAAAAGGAATGGTACGGTCTAATATGGTTCAAAGGAGCAACTCCAAAGCATGCTTTCATGATGTGGACTGCTCAGCTTGACAGATTACTAACGAGGAACAGACTACTTGCATGGGTCATGAATATTTCGTCGGCTTGTGGGTTCTGCGTTGCGTCAACAGAATCTCGGGACCACTGGTTGCTTCATTGCCCTTATACAAACCAAATTTGGTCAGCGGTAGAGTCTAGAATGCAGCTACCAACGATTGAATTTCGCGACTGGTCATGTTTTCTTTTGTGGTTAAAGAGTTCTTCAAAGACTTCTCCGACACTTCTGCGTAAATTGGTAGCTCAGGCTACAATCCATGCTGTGTGGATGCAAAGGAATAACTGGTTTTTCAATCAGCACTCTGTCCCAGCTCGATCTCTTTTCAAACAAATTGATCGACAAATTATCAACTCCATCACTGCGAGAAGGAACAAGAAAGGCTTTAGGAACTTAATGTTGCTTTGGCTCAATTGAGATGTAATCTTAGCGTTTTTCAGAATCAGCGGGTACCTTGTTTTTTACTTTTATTTTTTGCCAAGGTGCTTTGTATAGGGGTCATGCTTATGTAAGACTCAAATTCTCATTTTTATATGATATTTACAAGTTAGCAAAAAAAATATATAACCTAGAGAAGGCAAGGATGGTCACGACCTTACTTGAACGGGATATGTTCCATATGCTCGTACGGTCTGTATCCTTCCTTTCTAAGGAGATAGGCCCTTAACCCTGGTGAGTTCACTGCGGCGATATAGTTTTTGTTCTTCTTTAGGAATATAGAGAAGAGCAGGGTTATTATATGGCTTTGGTGGTATAAGTAGAAAGTAACTATTTATACTGTAACATTCTTGAATGTAGTGAGTTTGAGTCTGTTATTACAACAAGTTTACAAACCTTTGAATTAAATCATTGAAGTGTTACGCTTTACAACCAGAGTAACTTTTTTTTGTTTTTCTGTGCAAATCAAACAAAGTAACTTAAGTTGTGAGTTTTAATTTGCTGCTAATGAGGAAAAAAAATAGAAAAAGAGAAGCCAATAACAGAAAAGGAAAGTTCGGGGAAAAGGGAAAGAACAGTACCTAAATAAATAATAAATTGGAAACCAATAAGAAAAAAAGAAACTATACGTAATTAGAATCAAAATTCCAAATTCCTATAAAAGATAGGATCAATCCACCGCCTCAATAGATGATATAAATATTCAACTTTCGATTCTCCCATTCATAATTCTAAAATTTTCTTTTGCATTGTATACACATCATGGAAGCTATCATCATGGAAGCTACTACAGATTTTACGTACGAAATTGAAAAGAATCCTGAACCTCAAGAAATTGGCACAACCGTAATCCACACAAATTTCGTCAGTCAAGTCAACATGGACTCAATACTAACCCGGTCTAGATTTTCATGTTCGTTACCTACCACAGAATTAATTGAAGACGACGCATCTCCTACAAAAGAAGAACTCTATTTCTTCTTAAAAGAATCAAGAATCGATGAATACGGTGCGACGAAGCTAATACAAGAACTCTTTCAACTTGCATTGAGTGTAACTTCCTCGGTTGAATATTGTCCACATTACGCTTTGTCAATGTGGCTGACCATTGAAGTAGAAGCTCTTTCGAGTCAAGGATCAGTCCTCGATGACTCTCAATTCGAAGAGGCGATTCGAGCCTCACTCGATGATTATGAGAG
Source organism: Alliaria petiolata (assembly GCA_020283515.1). NCBI lineage: Eukaryota > Viridiplantae > Streptophyta > Magnoliopsida > Brassicales > Brassicaceae > Alliaria > Alliaria petiolata. The sequence continues at coordinate 766,793 of JAHZTW010000008.1, read as the reverse complement.
GAATATAGGGTTTAGACCCGCAAGCAAGTTAGGAGTAGGGTCCTTGAGTAGGAGAAGATACAAGAGAAAACCAATAACCAGTTTAGTTTCTAACTGCAAGACGAAAGGAAAGACCAGCTCAATTACTAACTATTGCACAATTTGTTTAGAGGAGTATGGGCGAAAAGTCGTGACTTTGCCTTGTGGTCACGAGTTTGACAATAAGTGTATTGTGGAGTGGTTTAAGGTTAGCCATGTTTGTCCATTGTGTCGGTTCGAGTTACCATGTGAAGATGATGACTTTTCTCAAACAACCAAAGTATTCTAACTGATATTATACACATTCATACTGATATCCTAACCACTTGATTTGGATCAGTCCAATATTTATCTGAGTACTTTCGGCTTAATGATTTATGCTAGTGTTATTCATTTTTTTGTTCGACAGCCTAAGACATCTAAAACTAAAACAGTTCGAAAATCCAAACCATTGGTGTCGAGTTTATATAGTTGATATTATAGGGATATTACGAGCACTCCGTGCTAACTGTCTTCGTAGCTAGTGTTGTCACCATATCACCACCATTCATACATGTTATCTTTTTAATATATAAAGTTGAATGCGTCAAAGTTGCTAATTAACATGATCGTGATACGTGTCGAGTCAATCGATAAAATTTCGACACGTGTGGCGATTAAAATATATTATAAAGAAAAAAATTACTAATTCTCAAAAAGTACTATTTTTAAAAGAGAAAGAAATAACATATAAAAAGGATATATTTCAATTAAGAAAGGAAAATATAAACAAAAGCAAATAAGATTAAATTCAATTTAGGAAATTTTATGTTCTAAAAGAAAAAGAAAAATACTATTATTTTTAAAAGAGAAAAAAATAAAATAAAAAGACATATTTCAATTAAAAAAGGAAAATAAAAACAAAAGTAAATAAGATATTTCAATTTTACTTTAAAGAAAAAATAAACGTCAAAGTTGGTAATTAATATGATCGTGGCAAGTTAATCAATAAAATTTCGACACGTGTTAAGTTTATCGGTTTAGATTTTAACACGTGTCTCGGTAAAGTATTATTTTTAAAGAAAACAAAATTCCAAAAAGTCAAATTAATCGATTTAGATTAAAAAGATAAAATAAAATTAACTAGGATATATTTCAATTTAAGAAAAAAAAAATAAAACAAAAGAATCTATTTCAACTTAAGAAAACGAAAATAAAAATAAAAATAAAAAGTAAATTAGATTAATTAGGATATATTTTAAATAAAAAATGCTAATGATATGATATTAGACGATGATGAGCTCAATGAGGAGGGGGATATCAAGAATCATGTAGAGATAAACGCTTTTCTTACTGATACTACGTCCGGTTACATTACTCATGAACATTGAAGAAACTGGACTGTAAATAAGACGCAGAGCTTTTGTTCTAAAACCACGGAGCCGTGCAGTGAGGGCAAAGCGAACTATTCTTTCGCCTTTTACTAAAGAATACCGTGCTCTCTCTGCTCTTAAGCAGCATACGCCTATTTTTGGAATGGGTTTTATAACTAAAACCTCCCATTAATTCATTAGTTTGAAAATTTTACAATATAGTTTGATAAGTTGAAGTTCCCAGAAACGTTTAATGTGACAAGTTATCTAGGATAATCTGAGGCATATCGACACATGGTCTTTTTGTCCCGCACCATTCTTCAATCATCAAGTAAGGGTTTATACTGAGCCATCAAATGTAGAAGTTCCAAACCATTATCATCTTGTGTTAGTACGAGTCCTGATTTTAGTGAATATGTTTGGAGAATGATATTCTTTGTTAGTGCTCATGAGAATGTCTTCAAGCACGGATGAATATGGATGGTAGAGTTTTGTATAAGATATTAAAGATTAACATCCATCATTGAGAACAAGAGGAAATGAGACGACCAAGTTTTGAAGGGACAAAACATATGCTTATACACTAAGGAGTTATCAGATTACTCTCTCTCTATATATGGTATAATAATTAGGTTAAATATCTTACGATTGTTCGGAGGCTGAAAACCTTAGACTCACTAATGGGCTTTTAACAATCACGCCAAGTTTTAGTTTAAATCAACCCATGAATGGTTTTGTTAAGTTAAGCCAGGTCTTTTAATCCCACATCGGAAGTAGTAGTCAATTCACGGAGCCATGCAGGTGAGGACAAAGCGAACTGCCTTTTACTAAAGCATACCGTGTCCTCTCTGCTCTTAAAGCGGCATACGCCTATTTTTGGAATGGGTTTTATTTATAAAACCTCCCATTAATTCTTTAGTTTGAATATTTATATAACAGCCTGACCTGGAGATTCCAAAGACATTTAAAGTGACAAAAGTTTTTTTAATGGTAGGCGTTAACTCACAATTTACCATTGATTATTGAGCAGGCTAATCTGAGGTACATGGACATTTGTCTTTTGTCCCGCACCATTCGATCATCTAGCAATTGGGTTAGTACTTAAAACTTATACTGAGCCATCAGATGTGGAAGTTCAAAACCTCTATCATCTTGTGTTAGTACTAGTCCTCATTTTAGTGAAGGTATACGTGTTTAGAGAATATGATAATTTTTTGTTAGCGTTGATGTAAATGTCTTCAAGCACGGATGAGTATGGATGGCAAGAGTTTTCAGAAGATACTGAAGATTAACATCCAACAATGAGAACAAGAGGAGATGAGAGACGACCAAGCCATTAAGGCAAACAAAAAAATACATTTCTCTACCTTTTGGGTAAGTTCTAGTGTAAAATTCTGTTAATATTAGTTTTATACAAACAGAGTACTATTATGAGTTAGTCTCGGAAGAACGATATATTGAATTATAGGGTTAGAATGTCGATATGCATTCTCGTAAACTAACTCTGTCCCGCATTGAAAAAGTTACAAAAGAGAAGGCCATTACCACTGATCATTCAAAGTGATGTGGAGCTGTCGTTGTAATAATCTTGCAAGGAGGACAAAAAGTGAATCCTAATCTTATGTTTGCACAGTTGTCTTGTTACATTTTATTTTTTGTTTCCTTGGTGATGAAGCTATATTGTCCATTGGCATTGATAAAAACATATGCTTATTGACTATGGAGTATCTTCAAGGTTATCAGATTACTCTCTATGTACATGGTATAATTAGGTTAATGCCTTACGAGCGTTCAGAGGCTGCTGAACACTGCATCTCGTTACAAACTTCTAGTCAAGTTGATGATAATGGGCTATTAACAATCATGCCTAGTTTTACTTAAATTAGCCCATCTTTTGTTAAGTCAAAGTGTCAAACTAAGTCCTTATTAAGTCCCACATCGGAAGTAGTAATCAAGTTGATACGAATCGTTTAGCTATAAAATGAAAAGGATTTCGTTATCAGAAACTCATCTTTGCGCTTGGGGCAATGACGCAGCTAATGAGGTACTAACCGAGGCGCGTCTATTGCTGGTTGAAAACTATTTCCAAACCCCCTCCTGGGCCTAAGCTTGTCTTGGGCCCCCGAGAATTTCTGGAAGGACTCCCTTTGGGGTAAAGCTCTACAATAATCTAGTTCTAAAATTGAGTATTTCATTAGAGATAAGCTTATTTAAAGCATTTTCTATTACTAACTTCACTTGTGTTTAGGCGCGGATGTGAGGACAAGGGGTTTAACAAGCAAGGAGTGACGATTCTAAACATGGGCTATGTTCTGTTTCCAAATGGGCTGTCTTTACAGCCCGTTACTCATCACATTAAATTTCGGTTTTGTCTTTTCGTTTACCACATCACGTGTTTGCACTTACCCGGCAGCTAATAGCCACCACGAGGAGCGCGACCCACCAATCAGTGTTTCGTGTATTTATTTGCGTTCAAAATACACAAACACATGGGAAATATATATATATATATATAAAAAGTCGATAAAGGTTTTTTATAGTAAAAGAAAGTACAAAAATAGCAGAAAAAATGGGTGAGTTTAGATCGAATGGGTCGTCAAGCATGAGCATTGTGATGTATCCGTGGTTAGCCTTTGGTCACATGACTCCTTTTCTTCACCTCTCCAACAAGCTCGCAGAGAAAGGTCACAAGATCGTTTTCTTGCTTCCCAAAAAGGCCCTAAACCAGCTCGAACCTCTTAATCTTTACCCAAGTCTCATAACTTTTCACACCATCTCCATCCCTCAGGTCAAAGGGCTCCCTCCTGGTGCGGAGACCAACTCTGACGTTCCCTTTTTCTTGACCCATTTGCTTGCAGTTGCAATGAACCAAACCCGACCAGAGGTCGAAACCATTCTCCGTACAATCAAACCGGATTTGGTTTTCTACGATTCCGCTGATTGGATACCGGAAATCGCTAAACCGCTCAGTGCTAAAACCGTTTGCTTCAACATCGTGAGCGCTGCGTCGATCGCGCTGTCTCTTGTCCCTGCCGCCGAGCGAGAGGTCATTGATGGGAAGGAAATGTCAGCGGAGGAGTTGGCAAGGACGCCTCTAGGTTATCCGTCTTCAAAAGTCGTCTTGTTTGCACACGAAGCAAAAAACCTAAGCTTCGTGTGGAGGAGGCATAAGGAGATCGGATCGTTCTTCGACGGGAAAGTTACCGCGATGAGAAACTGTGACGCAATCGCTATTAGGACTTGCCGTGAGACAGAAGGCAAATTCTGCGATTACATCAGTAGCCAATACAACAAACCGGTTTACTTAACCGGACCTGTTCTCCCTGAATCCAACCCGAATCAGGCCCCGTTAGAGCCTCGATGGGCGGATTGGTTAGCCAAATTCAACCCCGGTTCGGTTGTTTTCTGCGCTTTCGGTAGCCAGCCCGTTGTAGACAAGATAGATCAGTTTCAAGAACTCTGTTTAGGACTTGAATCAACCGGTTTACCGTTTCTTGTAGCGATCAAGCCTCCTTCGGGTGTATCAACCATTGAGGAAGCGTTACCGGAAGGGTTTGAAGAGAGGGTTCGAGGACGTGGCATTGTGTACGGAGGTTGGATCCAGCAACCCCTGGTGTTGAACCATCCTTCAGTGGGATGTTTCGTTAGCCATTGCGGGTTTGGATCGATGTGGGAGTCTTTGATGAGTGATTGTCAGGTCGTTTTGGTGCCGCAGCACGGCGAACAGATATTGAACGCGAGGCTTATGACGGAGGAGATGGAGGTGGCGGTGGAGGTAGAGAGGGAAGAGAATGGTTGGTTCTCGCGGCGGAGCTTGGAGGTTGCTGTGAAGAGTGTGATGGAGGAAGGTAGTAAAGTTGGTGAGAAAGTGAGGAAGAATCATGAGAAGTGGAGATGTGTTTTGAGTGACTCTGGTTTTGCTGATGGCTATATCGATAAATTTGAGCAGAACTTAATTGATCTTGTGAAGTCATGAATGATCATTTTTAATGTTTGGATTTGGTTCAGTTCATTTCGGTTTTGTTTGGTTTTGTTTGAGTCTTTGGATTGAGATAGATATTTGTTAAGCATGCTCTTTGCAATTCCCAAAATTATTTCCGGAATTATTTTCCAATGCGATATTTTTTGTTTAATAAAAGGGAAAATTATCTTCTAACAAAAAGGAAATCACAGAATTTAATCAATGCTAGCTTTGCAATTGTAAGTTTGTAACAATTTTGAATGTCATGATCTTTGCAATTTTCATAAGATAAGGATATGCTTTCCGGAAGCTAAATAATATAGTCGTTCTAATTATTGCTGGTAATTTTGAGTAATTATGCCATAGATTAGGGGATAATTTCCGGACATTATACAACAAAAAGAAATCATAGATTCTAAAATACTTAAATACTGTAGAAACGAAACTAAAAAATTGGCACATTCGTAACAAACTTGAATCATTCAATTCATAAGACTACTCTCCTAAACTTCAGGTCATCAGCATCATATAAACAAAAACATAAGAACAAAAAAACAGAGACACATTAACAGAAATGGGATAAAAATTTCATGACTGCATTTCTGCATCTGGCTAACAAACTAGCTGAGAAAGGGCACAAAATCACTTTCTTGCTACTCAAGAAAGCTCTGAAGCAGCTTGAACCTCTCAATCTGTTTCCAAATCACATCAAAAGTGGACGTCAAATTACACCTTTTATTGACCTTTCAACTTTAGGTGTAAGAGAGGAAGTAAATTTCCGAGCTGATCAAAAAAACATCGTGTAAGTTTATTTTGTATTGCCTAAAATCATGACATAATGGGTTGCTCACAGAGTTTTTTTTAACACATCATTTATTGATTCTTTATTAGATGATAAGTGCAAATTTCACGATGAGCCAATGGATACACATTTTCAATTCCTTTAACAATGGATGAATGTCTGTCAGATTGATATCATTATTAATCTAGGATCATCTGCTACAAAAAATTATAGGTTCCCGTAATACTTTAAAAAAAAAAATAACAAAATATATTTAATAAAAATATTCTTTAGATAAGTATTAAGTATAAATTAAAAATTTATAATTTATAAATATAATAAAATCAAAGTGGATATCATTCAGTTTTAAAATATTTATTTTATATTTATTAAATAATTTTAAAATTATTATAAACTATTAATTAAGTTAATTTAGTCATTTTATATATAAATAAGTATAATTTTTTATTAAAAAAAAGAAAAAAGGTATAGTTTTCAATTTCTAATCTTATTGTTAGGTGGTTTTCCTAATTTTCTCTAGTTTTTATAGCCTTTTTGGTTGTGTTATTTTATTTATCGGGAGAAGAAACTTAAGTGGTCCAAAACATATATAACAAATCAGAACAAAACATAAGAAAGCTACTTTACGTCTTTACCCAAAAGGTTGGAGACATCATTATTTTCTCATTTGTACCATCAATTAATTGATACTCACTAAATATCCCAATCCACCTAACCATTCTCGAGCTCATAAAGAGGTCTTCCAGTACAGAACAATCAAAGCGAGAGAGGAAGAAAAACAAAGAATATAACAAACAAAAAAAAGCATATAACTTCCTCTTGGCTCTCTTGAATAATTGTTCTTTTTTTTTTTTGTGATTTGACAATCCAGGCAAAGGAAATGGGATCAAAGTTTCATGCGTTTATGTTCCCATGGTTTGGTTTTGGTCACATGACTGCATTTCTGCATCTGGCTAACAAACTAGCTGAGAAGGGGCACAAGATCACTTTCTTGCTACCCAAGAAAGCTCTGAAGCAGCTTGAACCTCTCAACCTGTTCCCAAATTGCATCGTCTTTCACACTATAACCGTCCCATCTGTGGAAGGCCTCCCTGCTGGCGCCGAAACAACCTCGGATATCCCCATCACGTTAGGGAGTTCCCTCGCTTCGGCTATAGATCGAACGCGAAATCAGGTCGAAGAAAGGGTTTCTATTGGTAAACCGGATCTGATTTTATTCGATTTTGCTCACTGGATTCCAGAAATAGCTAGAGAGTATGGAGCCAAGAGTATGAATTTCGTAACGATTTCCGCAGCATGAGTAGCTATCTCATTCTCCCCGGGTCGTAGTCCAGACGACTTAGCTGTTCCTCCGCCGGGATATCCTTCATCCAAGGTGTTGCTTCGGGGACAAGAAACCAACTTCTTGTCGTTCCTCTCTCATCCGTTTGGTGATGGAACTACGTTTTACGAACGGATCATGACAGGGCTTACGAACTGCAATGTCATTTCGATAAGGACCTGCCAAGAAATGGAAGGAAAATTCTGCGATTTAATCGAAAGCCAATTTCAAAGAAAAGTTCTCTTGACGGGTCCAATGCTTCCTGATCCGGACAATAGTAAACCACTAGATGAACAATGGAATCAATGGCTGAGCCAATTCGAGCCTGGATCAGTAATATAATGTGCATTGGGCAGCCAAATCATTCTTGAAAAGGATCAATTCCAAGAACTCTGTTTAGGAATGGAGCTGACAGGTTTACCATTCCTTGTAGCGGTAAAGCCACCAAAAGGCGCATCGACAATCCAAGAAGCCTTGCCAAAAGGGTTCGAAGAGCGGGTTAAGGGGCGTGGAGTGGTTTGGGGAGGATGGGTGCAGCAACCATTGATATTGGCTCATCCATCAGTAGGCTGCTTTGTGAGCCATTGCGGGTTCGGGTCAATGTGGGAGTCTCTAGTGAATGACTGCCAAATAGTGTTTATTCCACATTTGGGTGAACAAATCTTTAACACAAGGCTGATGAGCGAGGAACTAGAGATCTCGATGGAGGTGAAAAGAGAGGAGACAGGATAGTTTTCGAAGGAGAGCTTAAGCGGTGCGGTCAGATCTGTGATGGACAAAGACAGCGAGACAGGGAATCTAGTGAGGAGGAACCACGCCAAATGGAAAGAGACTCTGGTTAGTACTGGATTGATGAATGGTTATGTCAATAAGTTTATAGAAGCATTGGAGAAACTAGTCTAAATAAACTTGGTTAGCCACAAGTAATGACGTCAAATGAAAAAATGACGTCATATGGGTGGATTTTTATGCTAGTTCGACCTATTGTATCTCTTAACTTGTGTCGTATAGCTATGTCGAGGCGAATAAATCGTGGTGGGATGCTTGATGCTTTCACGCGTTTCCAAGCGAGACAAGTGTTTGTAAACTTAATCTCTTCGTGTCATGTGTTATTCATGTGTTAGCTTTATGCGTCATTATCTCTTGTATCCATTTATAATATGTTTGTAGTTTTTTCAGTTTTTATCGCCTTTTTTGTTTGTTGTGTTATTTATCGGGAGAAGAAACTTTAGTGGTCCAAAACATTTAACAAATTAGAACAAAACAAAAGAAAGCTACTTTACGTCTTTACCCAAAAGAAAGAAGACATCATTATTTTCTCACTAAATATCCCAATTATCCACCTAACCATTCTCGACCTCATAAAAGAGGTCTTCCAGTACAGAACAATCAAAGCAAGAGAGGAAGAAAAACAAAGAATATAACAAACAAAACAAAAAAACATATAACTTCCTCTTGGCTCTCTTGAAAACTTGTTCTCTTCTTTTTTTTGTGATTTGACAATCCAGGCAAAGGAAATGGGATCAAAGTTTCATGCGTTTATGTTCCCATGGTTTGCTTTTGGTCATATGATTACGTATCTGCATCTGGCGAACAAACTAGTGGAGAAAGGTCACCGCATCATTTTCTTGCTACCTAAGAAGGCTCAGAAGCAACTTGAGCTTCTCAATCGTTTCCCAGACAGTATTGTCTTTCATCCTCTCACAATCCCTCCTGTAAATGGCCTCCCCGCTGGCGCAGAGACGACCTCAGATATCCCAATCTCCTTGGACAAGTTCTTGTCCGAAGCCATGGATCTCACACGCGATCAGGTCGAAGCTGCGGTTCGTGCTTTGAGACCGGACTTGATCTTCTTCGATTTTGCTCAATGGGTTCCAGAAATAGCTAAAGATTATATGATCAAGAGTGTGAGTTACATCAAAGTATCTGCGACCACTATAGCTCATACACATGTCCCTGGAAGTGTATTAGGTGTTCCCCCACCGGGTTATCCTTCATCGAAAGTGTTGTTCCGTGGACAAGACGCTCACGCTTTAGCGACCTTATCGATCTACTACAAGCGGATCTATCATCAGCTCACAACAAGTCTTAAGAGCTGTGAAGTAATCTCAATAAAGACATGCCAAGAAATCGAAGGTAAATTCTGCGACTATATAGCAAGTCAATACCATAGGAAGGTTCTCTTGACTGGTCCAATGCTCCCCGAGCCAGACAAAAGTAAGCCACTAGAAGAACAATGGAGTCGTTTTCTGAACGGGTTCGCACCAGGGTCAGTAGTGTTTTGTGCATTAGGCAGCCAAATCATTCTTGAAAAGGATCAATTCCAAGAACTCTGTTTAGGGATGGAGCTGACAGGTTCACCGTTTCTTGTAGCGGTGAAGCCACCAAAAGGCGCTTCTACGATCCAAGAAGCATTGCCAGAAGGGTTAGAAGAGCGGGTTAAGGGGCATGGAAAAGTTTGGGGAGGATGGGTGCAGCAACCACTGATACTGTCTCATCCATCAGTCGGTTGCTTTGTGAGCCATTGCGGATTCGGGTCAATGTGGGAGTCTCTGATGAGTGATTGCCAGATAGTGTTGCTTCCGTATCTGAGTGATCAAGTTCTCAACACGAGATTGATGACCGAGGAACTCGAGGTCTCTGTAGAAGTGTCGAGGGAAAAGACGGGATGGTTTTCAAAGGAGAGCCTGAGCGGTGCGGTCAGGTCTGTAATGGATAGAGACAGCGAGCTCGGGAAGTTAGTGAGGACGAACCACGCCAAATGGAAGGAGGTTCTGGTTAGTCCTGGGTTATTGACCGGTTACGAGGATAAATTTGTAGAGGCATTGCAAGAGTATCTGATTTGATCAATGTCCATGAAAATGGTGTTTTTCATTCATTTCAAAACGATGAAACATCATAAACGAACAATATGAACTTTTACACAAAAAGGTCTTATCAGATTTAATCAAGACTAACCTAATCCAGAGCTCTTCTCTCACATTAATTTCTTTCTGTCTTTCTGGTTTTGTCAATTCTAAACTCTAGAGACTCAAATCTACACATCCTAACTTTCTCTCAGCTCAATTTTGTATACTATATTATTAGATTCCTCATACTGATACACTAACAAATATGTATAACAAAGTATAGACTCTGTTTGTTCCGCTAGATGATCTTTTGTCAACAAAACCATTCGTTTACCAACCAAATTTCCCAAAAGAGAAGAAACAGGATCTGGTTCTCACTTCTCAGAAGTTAACCTGAGCGATCCAATCATGTCTGTGATGGACAAAGACAGTGAGGAGGAACCACGCCAAGTGGAAGGAGTCTTCTTTGGTCAGTAGTGGATTAATGAGTGGTTAATGTAATAATTCTGACTTGAAAAAAAAAGAGGAATAAAATCTTATAAACATTGCCATTAATTAGTGTTTAGTCAATTTAATAATTGTATTATGATCTCATTACGATTTTGAATTTGAAAATTAATATAGTTAATCAGAATTGTAATCTGTAATTAATCGTTTGTTTCTAAAATGGAAAATGAATATCTGGGTGATTGTATGAAATATGCAAAATTGATTATATGAAATATACGAAGGCCCTTTTCAAAAAAAAAAAAAACATTTCTCTATTTTATCTATATATATACTGTAGATATGAAGTTTTTTGTTTACAGATTACAACAACTCTATTAAGACACAACTAGAAGAATCATCACAAATCGGTCCTTTGAGACAGCCGAACCATGAAATCATCACAGATAGCTCTAATCTGCATAGTCATCATGTTCTCCCTCTTGGCTTTGCATGAGTGTACGTATACGTTTTTCTCATATATATATATATATATTCTTTGTTTTTGTTTGTTTTCATCGTCAAAATTGTGTTTGTGTTTGAAACCCATGCATGTGTAGGTGGGAGGTTGGACGTTGGAGAGATAGAGAGACGGAGCGACCTCTACATACCATCGTGTTTCCCCGACACTTGCGGCAATAGTATCTTTAAAAAGGACTGTTGGTGCTGCTTCACACCTAAAGTTCACAAGAATATGTGTTGGGAAAAAAAAGATTATCCCAACGCCAAAGAACTTTGCTTCGAAGAATGTTCGAGGCCTATTTGAAAACCTTTAATATCTATATGCTGATTATTCATTTTCAGACTTTTCCAAAGCATCCTTTCTTATAATGCTTAAATTTTTTTTTGTTTTTGCTCAAGGCAATAATGATTTTTGTTTTTCTTTAATTATTATTATTATCTTTTCTTTTCTTTTTGCGTAAGGCACAAAATCAGAAGCTAGAAAGAACAACATAAAGGAAACGAAAATAAATTTCATCAAATCTAGAAAAATATAAAACTGCGCGTTTTGAAAAAATAGCAGAAAAGGAATATACAGATTTTTATGGAATTTTTATTCTTTAACCAGAAAAAAAGGTCAGAATAGAAAGCTATTCAATTAACAGCAAAAGCCATAAATCACACTAACTACCAGAAATGCAAAAAAAACGCCACGAAGGAGATCGATCATCCATATAATATATCAATAAACTTTTGTTGTAAAAATGGAACACATGTATTCTTGATAAAAAGGGTCTTCTAATTAAACTAATAATGTATTTCATTGCAGATCGAGCCGGGTATCCTTATGCGAGAGAGTCCAAATCAAACGCTTGCCTTTGTTTTGTTTTACACTTTTTGTATTGATGAAACGTTCAGTGATATTGGTACAGAAAAGCAAATCAGTAGAAATCATAATAAAACAAAGCCGACTTGTGTAGAGAATATATTCTTTTGTAGGGAGAGAATATTTTTTTCTACGTGAATGGTATAATAGTTTTTGAAATGGGTTTCAAGATTTTGGTTTTCTGATTTTTTCTACGTAAATATATAATATATTAAAAAAATTTTGTTGCCATAGTTTCGATTTGATATATAATTTATGATGATTTAACAAACTTGACTACAGTGATGAGGAGTTATATTGCAAGTTTAATTCGAGTTTGTAGGTTTAAGAATAAATTTACAAAAAAAATATTATTTAAATATTTTTAATTATTTTTTACAGAAATCCCTAAAATAAAACAAGATCTGCTACGATATGATTCTCTAAAAGTAGTAATTAAATACGAACAATATGATTATAGTTCGAACCATTAAATAATTCAAAACTCCATTGACGTTAAAATGTCACTATAAGCTACTGTTGTAACAGCCCTACTTCCAGCTACTTCAGCTACAAATATTTGTTATTTAACATATAAATTTAAATTAATTATAATAGTTAGATAAAAATTGTTAAATATGAAGTTGTTGATATGCTAAGTAAATAAATGTTAAATACTAAGTGGTTAACATGTCAACCAATTACATGAAAAACTCTATAAATTAATAATCTTGGGACTATAATATTTTATTAATTTAGAGAGATTAATTTATGAAAATATTCTAAAATAGTATCAAAATAATTTTTGGTATAAAAGCAGTATAAAATAAAATTCAACCATGATAAAATAATTTGCAGAATAAAAATAATTAAAATAATAATTAATTAATTAATTTTTCATTGAAAGTTTAAAACATAACATCATTTGAAACAAAATGTTCTCTAAAATTAAAAAAAAAACTAAAATAAAAACTCTTTCAAACATCACTTACTATGTGACATGAAGGATGTATATACTAATTATTATTTTATGATATTAATAGGACCATTAAAACTTTATTATTTTATTATCTTATCGAATTATGTAATATTTTGAACCGACCCAACCCGGAACTGAAACCAGAGAGATTTATTAATTTAAAATGTTTATTAATTTATCGAGCATTAATTTATAAAGTTTATATTGTATATGTTAAGTTTAACTATACATATTTTTACTACACATTATTTTAACTTTCTAAGTATTAAAATTTAAAATAAAACTTTAAGTAAACAAAAATCTTCATATGAATATAATTTATTTTATTTATATGAATTATGTTTCAATGATATAGCTCACAATATTTCAAAATTTGTTACAGTTTTAATGTTAGTTTGGATTTAAAAATATGTAACAGTTTTATTTATATGAATTATGTTTCAATGATATAGATCACACTAAATGTTGTTAAACTATAAATATTATATTTATTTTTCTAATTTATAAATATTTAAAAAAGCACCAGAGTAGGTCAACCTAGCGATTTAATTAATGATTCATAAATTTTTGGTTCACCTTATAATTCTCTTTTAAAAATATTGTATAATTTGATCTTGTAGGGGTTAAAAGGGAGTAAAGCTATATATAAATAACAGAGTAATAACAATGCATGACAATTAAAGATTGCAAAATTAAGTGACACAATCGGACATATGTTTTTACAGTAAATTAGAAATTATTTTATACTTCTTAACGTTTTGCAATTGCTTTCTTTCTCTCTTCTTGTCGATGAACAACAATGAACAATTGAAGAAAAATATAAGAAAGAGGAAGAAGAAGAAAGAGAAGGAGAAGTAGAAGATAAAAAACAATGGTGCAAATGATTATGGTGACGAAAAATATGTTTCCGGTGAAGAAGACGAAGGTGGTGGTGGTGGTGGCGAAGGTGGTGGCGGTTGGTGACGATCACGGACGGAGGCAAGTGATGAGTAACGGAGGCAGCTGCCCCCATAGTATTATTATAATCTGTTGTTTTTATTCTAAATTTCTTTAAGTGCCCCAGTCAAATATATTTATTGTCCCCATTTCTTTTTTTGTTTCAAACTTTTCACAAAAAAACTTATATAACTTTCCTCAAATAGTTTGGAATTTTTTTATGAGATCAAAAGACAATCGAAAGATAATCGAAAGTCATTAATAGTATAATTTTCATTAATTTCAATACAAATATATAACTTTCCTCAAATAGTTTGGAATTTTTTTTGGTTATTTCATACTGTTTGATTTTACTTTTTTCTATTATTGAAGATTTTTATTAAAAATATTTGTTTTATTCGCTATATCTGTATGTATATCATAAAACTAATACATAATGTAAGATATGATAGACTTGAGATATTGTTTTCTTGAAACTTAAACTTATATATATATATATATATATATTTATCATATATATCTGAACTTGTTTATGAACATATGTAATGAATGAACACGATGATGGTACTAGTTTAATTATTAAATATTAATTTAATCATAACTTCTTAAATGTATTCAAAATATTATGTTTTTGTTTAAGAAAATTATTATATTTGTTTTGATTGATATATATTCTGCCTCCGTTAAAAAAATGTTCTAGATCTATTACTGATGATGATGATGGTGCTTGTATCATAGTGGTGGCTGAAGCGATGGTAATCAATGTTGGTGGTGATAGTGACGGTTAAGAAGATGAAGAAGGTGGTGGTGGTAGCGGTGGTGGTGGTGGTAATGCCGTGGTGGTAGTTGTTGGTGACGATGGTGATGGTATTCATAAGTAACGGTGGTGCGATGGTGATCGATGTTAGTGGTGGTGGTGATGGTGACGACGGAGGGGTGGTGGTGGCGACGGCGGTGGTGGTGGTGATGATGGCGATGATGATGGTGTTGATGAAGATGGTAACTCGTTATTATTATTGTTAATTTGTGTTATCGGTCTATATTTTATAAAATAACACGTTAATATATATCTTATTAACTTTAATCTAAATTTAGCACGATAATACCAATGATGTATGTATAGATAATAGGTTACTACGCTACAAATATAAATAATTCGTTAATATATTGTTATAAATATAGTTATCACGTTATAATATTAGTTATCATGGTAATCACATAGTTAACAACTAAATTTACACAATATTAACGTCTAACTATGAATAGTATTATCGGATGAACAATATCATTGGTATAATATCCGGCAATAAACAGTGTCATCTGGATCTGCTACATTAATATCAAAAAGATATTACTGGTTTTTAAAATTATTCTCTTTGTTACTTTTTTAGTATTTTAAACTTCATTCCTATTTTGTTAGTTTTTTGGTTAACCAATGATATTTACACAACTTACTCTATATACCCAACTTACCCAACTTACTCTATATTTACCTAACCCTCAATTCAATTTTTTCTATTTTCTTAATAATTAAATATGTCTATGTGTATAGTTCAAATATCCAAACAAAAATACATATATAATAATTTATTTATTTTTTGATAAAAAAAAATTTCTTAATTTTTCGCAAGACAAAAGTAACACTTGCATCAAATAAAATGTTTCAAAAAGCATCGTAAACATGTATCTAAGGATTGGGTAAGAACTATGAATCGCCTTATCATCCCACTACTATGACATGGATAGCTGCTTTTTATTACGATTGGTATTTCAGACGATTATATATCAGCTTTTTCATTAATTCGTCTGTATAAAAAACATTGTTCTGTTGTTTTTCAATAATTAAATTTTAACATGTCAAAAAACAATTGTATTTAGGTAAATTTTGAATAAGTAGGTAAATTTTAACTTCCCTAAAAGCTTTAGTATTTTGTTATTCTCATGCATACTACATTATTTATGTTCCCCTTAAAAAATATGTTACCAAACGCATTTTTTGTCGGGTCCGGAGCAACTAAGAGCATCTCCATTAGTTATACATAAGTGGGTGTCTTAAGAATTAATTAATTAAGAAGACAGAGACGGGAAGTTGCTACGTGAAACCCAATATTTGCCAGATGAAAAAAAAAAAATCAATATTTTACCTTCCAATTACAACCTGCCACGTGAAGGATGTTAGTGTTTTCCGTGTCTCTGCAGAGACACGGATATTTACTATTCTTCCTTTTTTTAATATTTTTTAAGTTAAAGACACGCACAAAAATATGCGTTGGAGATAGTCTAACGTGCTTCTTCAAAGTATTACAAGGCATTTTTTGTCCTCTAGCAACTTCAACCTTTTTTTTTTTCGGTAAAATGTTAAATTTTATACCATTTTAAATTTGTGACAGCATTAAAAGATACAATTTAGAAGACAGAATGACCGAAAGCTACAAACAACAATACGGAAAAAACGACTAGGTACAACAGCAAGCACATACAGCTAGGAAACGGTTAGAGTATTATAAATTTATATAGTGCTATCTTTGCCTTTAAAACACCACACTGACGAACACATTCAAGACCATCAAACAAAGATCCTCCCAAACAATGGAGAAGCCAAAGTTAAAGACTGTCCAAGAGTTAGTTGCGGCGGGCGAAGGAATACCGGAAAGATACCTTTTCCCACCCACCGGCCGCGGCGAAGGTCAACCTCTTAACGCTTTGGTGCCGGAGATGGAAATTTCCGCCATTGATCTTAGCCTTCTCTTCTCTTCTTCTAATGAAGGTCAAGAAGAGTTGAGTAAACTTCACTCCGCGCTCTCTACATGGGGTGTCGTTCAGGTTTGAACCCTGTTAGTAGTTATTAGAATCATGAAATTCTATAGATGTTTCGGTGATACCACATTGAATCTTGATTTCTCGTTGAGACAGGTGAAGAATCATGGGATTACGGAAGCGTTCCTGGACAAGATTTACGCGCAAACCAAACAGTTCTTTGCGTTCTCGACTGAAGAGAAACAGAAGTACGCGAGAGAGATTGGTGGTGACCAAGGATATGGAAACGACATCATAATTTCTGATGATCAAGCTCTCGATTGGATCGACCGCTTGCACCTCACTACTTACCCTGAAGATCAACGACAGATTAAATTCTGGCCAGAAATCCCAATCGGATTCAGGTAAAATCCAAAAGATTTTTCAGTTTCAAGTTCAACAGCATGTTGACTTTTGTTATCTTGACAATCGTTTCTTTAGGGAAACTGTACATGAATACACAATGAAGCTAAAGATGCTGACAGAGCAAGTCTTCAAGGGAATGGCTAGATCGTTGGAGTTGGAAGATAATTGCTTTCTTGAGATGTGTGGAGAAAATTCTACAATGGATACAAGATTCAACATGTATCCTCCATGTCCGAGGCCGGACAAGGTTATTGGGTCTAGACCCCACACTGATGGCTCGGCCGTCACTCTTCTCTTACCCGACAAAAACGTCGGAGGGCTTCAGTTCCTCAAAGATGGGAACTGGTATGAAGCTCCAATCATCCCCGATACAATTCTGATCAATGTAGGAGATGTGCTCGAGGTAATTAACCATATGTATATCAGTATATATATATGCATATGATTTATGAAAAAAGAAAAGAAAAAAAGAAGAAGAAGATTTGGATAAATATATATATATATAGGTACAAAAAAAACAAATATATATATATTTTTTTTGGTGTAGATTTGACAGAATCTCTAATGCATGTGTGTTCTAGATCATGAGTAATGGAGTATACAAGAGCCCGTTTAATAGAGTGGTGACTAACACAGAAAAGGAAAGGATATCTGTGGCAACGTTTTGCTTTCCACATGCAGACCAAGTGATTCAGCCTGTAGATGGGCTTGTGTCTGAGGCAACACCAAGGTTGTACAAAACAATTGAGAACTATGCGGAGATCTACTTCAAGTACTACTATCACCAGGGTCAAAAACCGATCGAAGGTGCAATGATCTGAAAAAGGATTCTGATGCAAATCCATGATACCGACCAGACAAAACCAAGACGAACCGAACCAGAGATATATCGGCTAAGAGTGTCTTTGAATCTTTCTTTATTTACTTTCAGAGTTTATCATTAGGAGTGCCATCTCCACTTTTCCTTATCTATGATTTCAACTTCTTGTATCATTTTCCTATTTGAGTAAAAAAAAACGGTAGATTTTATCTGCTAAATACAATCTTGAGTTCTAAATTACGCAGCTTAGATTGGGTCCAGTGGCAGAGCCAAAAACGTTTTCTACCGGGGGCAGAACATTTCTGTATATTCATTTGATTTTTCCATTGAAAGAAATTTAAACAACTAACCGATTAATATATATAAAGTATTTAATTATGCACTGACTGAGAATGCCCGGAAGTAAAGTGGTTGATAACTTGATATGTATTTAATTACTATTTATAAGTAGTCCAATATATTTAAAACCAAAGGATACAACTCACATTATATCATACTGTTTTTTCTCAACAAGAAGATCTGATATGATATAAGTTGGCAAAAAAAAAAAGAATATCTGATATGTACAAGCAACAAAAAAAAACTTTAAAGGAAATAATAATATTGTTCGTCAACTAAAATAGAAAACCCCATCCCGAGCACCATTTCCATCAGGTCCAATCCTTCCATAAGGCAAAGAAGCATTAGCTTTAAGCCACTCAATAATTAACAACAATTAAGGTCACATAACAAAACTTAAAAATGGTCTAGTTTCAACATGCAACTTGTATTCATTGATAATTTGG
This sequence comes from Alliaria petiolata, assembly GCA_020283515.1. Taxonomy (NCBI): domain Eukaryota; kingdom Viridiplantae; phylum Streptophyta; class Magnoliopsida; order Brassicales; family Brassicaceae; genus Alliaria; species Alliaria petiolata. Next base: position 748,016 of record JAHZTW010000008.1, on the reverse strand, counting down.
CATTTTATTCTTCTTCTCAAGTCTATATGTTACTTTTCAAATCCTTTTCATAGTTTGTTTTTCCTCATTTTCTTTATATTTTTTCTAATAATTTTCTATGTATCATGAATTTAAACTAAAACTAATAAATTTATACACAATTTATCAAACAAGTAAATAGCTTAATTAATAGTGTATTAGATCATATTTTGTTTCTCACAAGATATTTTAATATATAAATATTAAAGGTCACATTTACATAAATTTACTTTAGGCCATTAAAATGTTATTTCCATTCACGAATTCACATTTGATAGTTTTATGTCATCTATCTACGCCAATGGTGGCGCTTTTGCACATTTTCAGGTATGGCCCACTTAGGGTTAGTGAAGGAATTCTGTAGATGTTCCGGTGAAATTATATGGAATCTGATTTCTAGTTAAAACAGGTGATGAATCATGGAATTACAGAAGCGCTCCTCGACAAAATTTACGAGTTAACTAAGCAGTTATTTGCACTTCCGACCGAAAAGAAACAGAAGTACGCGGGTGAGACTGGTGGTTTCCAAGGATATTGACGGACGATCAAGTTCTCGATTGGACCGACCGCTTGTACCTCATGACTTACCCTGAAGATCAACGACAGCTTAAATTCTGGCCTGAAATCCCAATCGTATTTAGGTAAAGTCCATATGCAAGCCCGTGCTTAACTTAATAGAATGGAAATATTGGCATACGGCCACATTTAAAAAAAAAAACATTAAGGGCCTTTTATTATAAATACTAGAGGAATACCCATACAAATACAAATGTGTGGGTTTTCTTTTTAATATATTGTCTAATATTTAAAATTTAACCTTAGTTTTATATAAAATTTAATTTTACATTTGTATTTTTGGATGGTCATCATATGCAGAGAAAAAATTGTTTGTTTTCTTATGATGATCTTGTTTTAATCAGCTTTTCTATTGATTTTTTTGTCTTTAAGAAAACTTATTAAACACTTATTCTATTAAAAACCGTTAAGTTCTTCAATTATAACTATAATGTGGTAATCTAGAGCATTGTAAATAAATCTAAATAAAAGAATCCACAAATACTATACAGTATATACATAATACTAAATATTATGATTTGAAACTCAATACGCATATTCTTTAAATAAATAGATAAACTTATTATAACCGATTTTTTTATTCTCATTGAAATCTTCACAATTTCCATTGAAATTAAAACGTTAAGTAAATGAATATTCCAACCATATAAAAAACTAAAAATCAGTCCTATAATACCATAATACACAATAATTTGTATATAACATGAAGATACACAATAATTTGTGAGTTAAAAGAACAAAGTATTAGTGAATCTCACTTTTATGTAAAACTTACTCAAGTATACTAAATTACTGTATGTTGGTTTTTTTTTAACCAACCTATCAACAAATGTTCTATTTTTTTTTTGTTATAAGAAATAGAAAATATCAAAAGTGGATGTCAAAAAGCCATCACGATAAATAAATCAGAGCATAGGAGAAATAAACATGTAAATAAAAAGATATATTTAGCTTTAATTTAGATTTGACCACAAAAAAATATAGTTTTAATTGAGTTTTGACCAAGAAAAAAGCTTTAATTAAGTTTTATATTTCTAAAAATAATAAATAAGTTAGATGATGTGTCATGGAGAGAAGTGATGATGTGTCACTCCCTTGTGAGGCACACTCACTCTTTATATAATAGATATACGTTCAAAAACCCTTAAAGTACATTTTGTTGAGAACTGTAGGGGTGGGCACGGAGCGGATATCCGAATTTTTTACGATATCCATGATCCGCTCTGTTTCTTCTGGATCGATTTTTTTCGATCCATATTTCCTCCGTTTATATCCGGTATTCGGATATCCGTTAAAATCCGGATTTTTCACCAGATATCCGATCCGTTCTATAAAATATTAAAATAATTATAAAATAATATAAAATAATTTAAAAATTCAAAGTTTAACTTATAAATAATAGAATTTAATATAAAAACAAATATCTTTTTAATTTGTTAAACTTTAGTATTAAAATAACTAATATAATGATTAGAAATTTACAAAAACTTACATATAAATATAATAAATATGCAATATATATAATTGTTTATATACATATGCATATATATACATATAACGGATCGGATCAGATATCTGTCTCTCAAAATTTTAGTATTTGTGATTTGCTCTGTTTTCAACGGATATTGATTTTTAATATTTGCTTTGCTCCGTTAAATTACGGATATCCGAATTTTTCGGATCAAATCAAATCTAACGGATATTTTGCCCACCCCTATTGAGAAGGTCCAATTATGTAGATATTGTGCATATATTTGAGTTGGCATTTCTATTAAAACATATTACTTTTAAGTTTAACTATAAATCTGATTTAAAAAAAAAAAATGTGCTTGTTGCAAGTGTCTCGTTGGTATACTCTTAAGCATGGGACAGTGCTAGTGTCTACAAGCTCACCCGACCGACCACATGCAACCCAAAAAAAAGACCAAAAAAACAAAACAAAAATAATAAAACAATAAATTGTTAAGGTAAATATTATTGCTATGAAAATAAATAAAAAACAAAAAAAATATTATTGCTCTGTTTTAGTTTTGAGTCTTTGACGGCCAAATTATGTACAGCAACATCATTTTTGGCCGACCGTTTTTTTTTTCTAGTCATATCAAACTTCGTCTGTATACGCTACTTCCACTCTCGTTCTTTATTATACTTCTCGTTTATTATTCTACTAGTGTATGATCCGCGCTTCGCGCAGAATTTAACATTTCGTTTAATAATCTAGTTATAAAAATTTTAGTATTAGTAATATAAAATATTATTTTATTTAGTTATTAGCATTTTGATGCTGTAAATAAATTATAATTGATTGAAAACGTATAATATATTGTAAGAAGTTAAATATATTTATTGAAGCTAATATTTTTTAAAAAAATCTCTCTCTCTCTCCTCTCTCTCTCTCTCTCTCTCTCTCTCTCTCTCTCTCTCTCTCTCTCTCTCTCTCTCTCTCCTTCCCTCTCTATTTCTTTCTCTCACAAACGCAACATACCGATCTACAATAACATTTTGAGGCGGCTTTAACTAACATTCACTATCTTTCTCATAACTCTTCTTTTTCTCGCCATTCTCAATGTATGTTCTTTAATTTATGTGTTGTAAAATTTTTATAAAACTTTGTCCATTTTTTATATCAAAGATTGTCTTGAACATGTTAAAAATTTGGGATAACAGATTTTATCTCTCATATATTTTGAAATTCCATTCACTTAAACACTGATTTCTAACCGTGAAAATACATGTTTTTGTTTCTCCCCTATAACTTTTATATTGTATAACATACTTATAGTAAATAATTTTTATCCTAATTCGTTAAAATTTAAAAAATATCAAACTAAGAAATATATTTTAAAATCCATAAATATAATATAATTAAAATTATTAAATTAAAGTTTTTTTAGATCAATATATAAACTATCTTTTATGATTTATTGATTTTTTATATTCTATTTGAATCTATTACATTAATGAATGTTAGTTATTATAAAAATTAAAAAAATTAAATAACATAAAACATAATAAATCAAATAAAATTTGGTTGATGATGTGTCATAATTTTAAGATAGGTGTTGATGAGGTGGCATCATAAGAAGAGATTTCATTCTCCTTTATATATATAGATTATTTTTATGAATTATTCTAAAATCTCAACTATAGAGTACTATAATATATTAGATCACGGATTAACTTTAGGTTCATCTGTATACTTCCTCTCTCGTTTTATTCTCTAATTTACTGTAAAGTGTAAACCGTTTGATTTTATATGACTTGGAGCATATTTTAGTCGACGTTAATCTGACATTGGTTCGTTAACGTCGGTGATTTTGGCAATCGTTTCTTCAGGGAAACGTTACATGAATACACAATGAAGCAACAACTAGTGACTGAGAAATTGTTAAAGGCAATAGCTAGATCGTTGGAGTTGGAAGATAATATTGCTTTCTAGAGATGTGTGGGGAAAATGCTACGTTGGAGTAGATTTTACATAATCTCTCGATGCATATGATTTTTGAATACTGATTGGTGTAGATTTTACATAATCTCTCGATGCGTGTTCAGATAATGAGCAATGGAATATACAAGAGCGCGATTCATAGAGTAGTGACAAACAGAAAAAAGGAAAGGATATCCGTGGCAACATTTTGGGTTGCGGGTGCAGACAAAGAGATTCAACCTGTAGATGGGCTTGTGTCTGAGGCAAGACCAAGGTTGTACAAATCAGTTAAGAACTATGGGGGTAACTTCTTCGATTACTATCAAAAGGGTCTAAGACCGATCGAGTCTGCATTGATCTGAAAAAAACATCCAGTCTCCTTTTGGTTTTGGAAATGAATCTGTTTTCTTTCGTTTTTTTTGTTTGAAAGAGAATCTGTTTTCTTTCTTTACCTGATCTTTGAAGAAAAATACCGTTGCTTTCTTCGTTGGGACGTGAGATTGTATTTAAGTTGTGTTACAATAATATCATGAGCGTTTGATATTTTGGGTCTTAAGATGTTGTTTGATATGCTTCTTAAGATGTTGACTCATTTAACTAATAGAGTGATTGTAACGACCCGGGCCCGACCTATTTGAATGAGTTTAAATGGATTGATTTGGTTATCTATGTCATCAAAGTGCACTTACCTTTTCCGGTCACTTACCCTAAGAGAACTCCAGAGTTAAGCGTGTTTATGTTGGAGTAGGACAAGGATGGGTGATCTTCCGGGAAGTCTTCTGCGGAACCGTGTGAGTGAGGCCAAAAACACGGGAAAAGGTCACATGGTGATTGCAGGGACAAGTAAATCAGTCGGTCGAGCCAACGAGAAAAATAACGCACCGACCGTCGGACAGGAGCGGGACCCACGAGCCCGACGGAATGATGGATGATTCGCCGGTAGGGGCGGTCGGGACGTTACAGTAATGGTGTTGTTTGATATTTTGGGTCTGTTTAAAGTGTTGTTTGATATGCTTCTTTAAAGTGATCTTGAATAAAGATTGCATTTAACTAAGTGGTATTCAAGATCTTGTTTCTCTAACCTTTATTCCAAAAAATAAAAAAATTGTTTCTCACTGTAAAGCCACACTGTTAATTTCTATTTTTTTCCACTTTTATTTTTAGCTAGAGCTCACAAGTCACATATGATCGAGTCTATAATCCCTGGAATCGACATCTACTAGCTGCTATGTAAATTCGACTGTGGCTAAAGAGAATATGCGTCTAGCTAGAACACAGTACATGTTACTATCTTCACTTTTGTATATTATTACCTTTTTTTTTGTTACATCAACTATTTTTTGTATGTTTATTTGTTAAATTCATTTTTTACGTCGATTAATTATATTTTAAATACTCATTTTAATTATGTTTTATTAATTAATACTTTCTCTGTTTTTTAAAGAAGGTAGTTTTGAGTTTTTCACACATATTAAGAAAAATTTACAAAAGATTTTTTTAATCTTGTTTTTATTAATTATTACTTAAGTTATTCTTTAAATATTAAATGTTATAAGGACAAATTAAGTAAAAATGGACAATAACTACATCTATAAAATTGAAAACTTTTTTCTTTTAAAACAAATTTTTTTTCTAAAACTTTTTTTCTAAGAGATAAAAAGAGTATGATTTTCCCGATGGAATTAGATATGCTACTTCACATTTTGTTCAAACCAACGAAATAACTAACAAAAACTAAGAAATTGAACACCGCTGTGGACACACACTGGCACACATACATTACATTTAATGCTAAATCAAACAACTTTTCTAATAAGTAATTGATCATACAATTTCCATAATTTAAATGAAAAACTAAAAAAAACTTATTTTCGTTTTTTTAATTTTCTTATTTACATTTTTTATTTTTTTATTTTCCTTTTTGTATTAGTAATGAAAAAAACTTATTTTGCTTTTTCTATTTTTAAAATTATTTTTTAGATATATGTAAACATGTTAAAATCTAATTGGTTGAATTTTTTTAACACGTGTCAAAATCTAATCGATTAATTTGACACGTGTCACGATCATGTTAAAAAATAACTTTGATGCATCCTACTTTATATAATCTATATAAGATTTTAGTTGATAGATGAAAAAAAAAATCAAACAACTTTTCTAATAAGGACAAAATAAAATACATTTTTATATGTTATAATCAAAAGAGAATATATGGCACATGGCACATGCAATCAGAAGTAAAAAAGATGCTTATGATTTGAAACAACAAAAATTTCTCGTTTTATCTCTCTTTGACGATTTGTGTTTTGGCTCTGTTTCGGCAATTTTGGAAAGGAAAAAAAATGGGTCAAAAGTTTCACGCTTTTATGTTCCCATGGTTCGCTTTTGGTCATATGACTCCGTTCTTGCATTTAGCCAACAAGTTAGCTGAGAAAGGTCATAGGGTTACTTTCTTGCTGCCTAAGAAAGCTCAGAAACAGTTGGAACATCTTAATCTGTTCCCAGACAGCATCGTCTTTCACCCGCTTACGATTCCTCATGTTGATGGCCTCCCTTCGGGCGCCGAGACCGCCTCGGATATCCCCGTCTCGTTGGTGAAGTTCTTGTCCGCAGCCATGGATCTGACACGCGATCAGGTCGAAGCCGCAGTACGCGCCTTGAGACCGGACCTGATCTTGTTTGATATTGCTCACTGGATTCCGGAAATGGCTAAAGAACATAAAGTCAAGAGTATTATGTACAACGTCATATCAGCCAACTCAATAGCTCATGACCTTGTCCCTGGTGGTGAATTAGGAGTTCCTCCACCTGGTTATCCTTCATCAAGGGTGTTGTATCGCGGACACGATGCTCACGCCTTGTTGTCCTTCTCCGCCTACTACAAGAGGTTTTATCATCGGGTCACCACAGGTCTTATGAATTGCGANAGGTCACGTGGTGATTGCAGGGACAAGTAAATCAGTCGGTCGGGCCACAGAGAAAAATAACGCACCGACCGTCGGACAGGGGCGGGGCCCACGAGCCCGACAGAGGGATGGTTGACTCGCCGGTAGGGGTGGTCGGGGTGTTACAAGTAACGCCACCAAAAGGCGCAAAAACGATTCAAGAAGCGTTACCAGAAGGATTCGAAGAGAGGGTGAAGGGTCGTGGAGTGGTTTGGGGAGAGTGGGTGCAGCAACCACTGATACTGGCTCATCCATCAGTAGGCTACTTTGTGAGCCATTGCGGGTTTGGGTCAATGTGGGAATCTCTAATGAGTGATTGTCAAATAGTTCTGCTTCCATATTTGAATGATCAAGTTCTCAACACGAGATTGATGACCGAGGAACTAGAGGTCTCGGTAGAGGTGAAGAGAGAAGAAACAGGATGGTTCTCAAAAGAAAACCTGAGCGGTGCAATCATGTCTGTGATGGACAAAGACAGTGAACTAGGGAACCGTGTAAGGAGGAGCCACGCCAAGTTGAAGGAGGTTGTGGTTAGTCCTGGATTATTAACCAGTTACACCGATAAATTTGTTGACACTTTGGAGAATCTAGTCAACAACACAAATCTAGAATGAAATACTTTACATTTAGAGAAGTACGTTGCAGCTGTTTCAAATAAGGCAATAATAAACTAGACCAATGTGTTGTCAGTTTTGACATTATTCTTATAAATAAAGAAAAATTGTTTACGATTCAACCTTGGATCCCTTGGTTATATAAAAGAAAAAGACAAAAAATGAAAAAACAAAGACCAAAGATGGAAAAACATTTTTATATTTTTTTGGTCTTTGTTTTTCCATTTTCTTTTTGAAATCGGATATCTATGAAACTTAAAATACTCGGATCTACGAACAAAAAAAAAAAACAATTACTCGGATCTGATGGATACAAAAATAATAATTACAAAAAATTGCAGTTGCTAATACCCGGTAATGTTCGAATCCGTTAAAATAGCTAATAATAATTAAAATTAATAACACAAAATTGTTTACATATACATTCTACACATGTAACGGTATATAAACATACCACTAGGCACTAACTATATGTAATCATGGTCCAACATAAGAATATTAAACCAAAATAGAAAACAATTACAAAAAAAATTCAAATTGATTTTCACAATATTTTTGAACTTTTTTGAACAGATTTATTATAATTCTAAAAAATACTCTAATTAATACCAATTTTTGGGACCAGACCGCATCCGACTCCACATTTCGAGTATATGGAAGATGGCACATGCAATCCCAGTAACCTAAATCACTAATCAACCACTAGTAATTAACTTTTAGTATAAAAATAAAATTAAAAACCCAGTAGTAATTAACTTAATATTCTAATCGCTCACTAGTAATTAACCTAAAGCACCCTTCACACCCTTACACAACATAAATATAGGATGTCCTTGGGAGGGGAAGAGCATCATAATTGCAAAAACATCTTAAAAAAAAAAAAGGGCGCAAAGATGCTTATGATTTGAAACACAACAAAAAATTATTCTTCTCGCTCTCTTTGAAAGTCTTAGAAATTTTGTGTTCTGCTTGTTTCGACAATGTTGGAAAGAAAATTGGGCCAAAAGTTTCACGCTTTTATGTTCCCATGGTTCGCTTTTGGTCATATGACTCCATACTTGCATCTAGCCAACAAGTTAGCTGAGAAAGGTCACAGAGTCACTTTCTTGCTCCCCAAGAAAGCTCAAAAGAAACTTGAACATCTTAATCTGTTCCCAGACAGCATCGTCTTCCACCCTATTACTATTCCTCACGTTGATGGTCTCCCTGCTGGCGCCGAGACCCCCTCGGATATCCACGTCTCGTTGTGGAGGTTCTTGTCCACAGCCATGGATCTCACACGCGATCAGATGGAAGCCGCGGTTCGTGCCTTGAAACCGGACCTGATCTTGTTCGATCTTGCTCAGTGGGTTCCCGAAGTGGCGAAAGAGCATGGAGTCAAGAGCATGCTGTACAACGTGATATCAGCTACCTCTATAGCTCATGACCTTGTCCCTGGTGGTGAACTAGGAGTTCCTCCACCTGGTTATCCTTCATCGAAGCTTTTGTTCCGCGGACACGATGCTCACGCCTTGTTGTCCTTCTCCGTCTACTACAAGAGGTTTTACTATCGGCTAACCACAGGTCTTACCAACTGTGACTTCATTTCGATTAGGACGTGCAAAGAAATCGAGGGTAAGTTCTGCGACTATATAGCGCGTCAATACCAGAAGAATGTTCTCTTGACGGGTCCGATGCTTCCTGAGCCAGACAAGAGTAAGCCACTTGAAGACCGATGGAGTCATTGGCTTAGTGGGTTTGGACAGGGCTCTGTAGTGTTCTGTGCATTAGGAAGTCAAATCACTCTAGAGAAAGACCAATTCCAAGAACTCTGTTTAGGAATGGAGCTCACTGGTTTACCGTTTCTTGTAGCGGTAACGCCACCAAAAGGCGCAAAGACGGTTCAAGAAGCGTTACCAGAAGGGTTCGAGGAGAGGGTGAAGGGTCGTGGAGTGGTTTGGGGAGAATGGGTGCAGCAACCACTGATACTGGCTCATCCATCAGTAGACTGCTTAGTGAGCCATTGCGGGTTTGGATCAATGTGGGAGTCTCTGATGAGTGATTGCCAAATAGTCTTGCTACCATATTTGGCCGATCAAGTTCTCAACACGAGATTGTTGACTGATGAACTCGAGGTTTCGGTTGAAGTGGAAAGAGAAGAAACAGGATGGTTCTCCAAGGAGAGCTTGAGTGTTGCGGTCACCTCTGTGATGGACAAAGATAGCGAGATCGGGAATCTTGTGAGGAGGAACCACTCCAAATTGAAGGAGGTTGTGGTTAGTCCTGGATTATTAACCAGTTACACCGACAAGTTTGTTGACACTTTGGAGAATCTACTCAACGATACAAATCTTGAATGAAGTAGCAGCTGCTTCACGTCGTACGGCGATAATAAAGTAGACCACGAAGTAGTTGTTCGTGTTGTCTTTGTTTGATTTTCTTTTTATTTATCAACTCCTTAGCATCTGAGCATCTGAGATGCTAACGATGCTACAAAATCTTGATAACATGTTACAAAATCTTGAATGAAAAGACTTGATGTGATCAATAAGGTAATATGAAACTAGACCATGAAGTAGTTGTTGATTTTGTTGTTCAACATTACAGTTCTTGATTCTCTAATTCTTTTTATATTCTTATAACCATAAGAAGAAATGAAGAAAAATCATCTCTTTTTAATTTTCACACAAACTGTATTGGTGAATGACTTTAATTACAGATTGTAAATCTATTCAGACAACGAGAAACCCGATCAAATGAAGATAAAACAGAGACAAGACTGAATATTGGAATCTTGTATGTGTCGAAACAGAGTCAGACCCATGAGGTTGATGAAGATCCATGTCCATTACTAACGAAACAAGCGTAAAGCTCGTCAAAGACCACCACTTGATCATCACGACCCTCTTCACAAGAACCAAGATTAGAATTATCCACAGGAGAATCTTGATTCATGAACAGAGCAAGCTGATACCTCGATCTCCTCAGCTCATCTTGGAGAAACTGCACTTGATGTTCTAACTTTGCCTTGTCGGAGAGAGCTGCTTCGAGCTTGGACTGGAGATTGTAGTGTTGGAGCTCGAGAGACTGAGTCTTGGACCTGGCTCGCTTGTTCTGAAACCAAACTGCGACTTGTCTCTGAGGAAGACCTAGCGTGTTCGACAGTTGAAGCTTCAGATCTGGTTCGAGTTTCTTGTTCAACGTGAAGCATTTCTCCAGTTGTCTAAGTTGCTCTTGTGTTAGCCTCTTTTTTTTGTTTTTGCTCTGACTCTGAGAATTCTCCATTTTTCTCCTTTTTTCCTTTTTTTTTTTTTTTGCTTTCTTGTGCTATGCACAATACTACGTTGTGGCTACGGGTATATATATACACATAACGCATAGTAGTGTACTAAATTATTAGTAGAAACTAAAGTGCATTAATCTAGTGAAACAGACTATACAAGACATAACTTATGTAGTCAAAGTTGCTAATGCATTAATAGTACAAAGGAATTCATATAGTAGAATGGTTTTTGAGTAAAAAAAAACAAATTCCTACATTTGAATTATCGAAGCAAAAACTTTATGTAAAAGACTTTTGATATTTTATCTGAAGAAAATATGGTCTAATGATTTTGCTTACACTAAAACCGTTAAAAACGCAATTTAGTGTTTAGAAAATGTTTATATTATGGAAGAAATAATATCATTCATCAGGAAAAAAAGGGTGCAAGTATATAAATTCACTAATAATTGACTGTTCCAAAATGAAAGTTGAAGATATTTTAATGATTCATTATCATCCGGATTCCCTGTAATTACATAGCTCATTCTGCTCTAGTTAAAAAATATTTAAGAACAAAATACATAGAATAGAAAGGATTAACACAATGGAGGCGTTTATTTAGAAGAGGTCATTTAGGAATCAAAGCATTGGGGCCCAAAGGCCCAACTAACTGTTCTTTATGGACCCACTGTACTTATTCAAAAGACTGAACTGGGACTAAATATTCTGATTAATTAATTAAATAATTAGTTGATTAACAAGTATTTTTCTCAAATACATGCATGTACTCACGTGGCCTGGTCGAATCGTACCCACTTAAATTTAATAACATTATCATCTAAACAAAACATTAAATAAAGTATTAAACTTTTTTTTGGTTCTTTTCTGGAAAATGCATCTTGTTTTCCGAATTGTTTCATTCATTTTGGAGTTTGCATATCAAAATGTTAAGTACTTTATATCATTCCCTTTCAGATACAATTACGACCAGATATATTTGGGCCTTAACAGATTCTGATGTGTCCAAGAGTACATATTAGGGCTTTGATATGTATTTAATGCAAACAGTCAGTTACGTACGTTCATGGTGCCAAATATTAAAGTTAATGCTACTTAACATTAAAATGTGGTAGTTTTGATTATTATTTTTTGCCTAACGTCAAACTCAAAGTAGTTTGAATACATTTAAGTATTTACTTTAATGATGTGTGGATGCAAGATTCGGAACGAAGTTATCTCGAACAAAAAGATTAAGATGAGAATGAGCAAGAAATCTGGAACGAATGAACAGCTTTATTAGAATGAATTTGCGTGAATACCACTGATAATACACATTTTTTTTGGTCAATGATCATATAATTTACACTTACGTGTGCTCGAAACTATTTCTGTAATTTTTATCAAATTACTTCTTTTCAACAAGTAATTTCTTTTTTTTATAGTTCTGAGTTGATCTTATTACAATAAACAGCTATTGTATATCAAAAATTATAAATTGAAAGCAAAACAAAAAAAAACACTATAGTTGTATCTGCATTTTAAGCACATTTTGACCAAACCAAAATCAGAAATTAACTATGAGTTGAGAGATTCAGTCTTGGCATGTCTGAGATAAAAACATTTTATCCTTTTAAAAGCTTCTTCAATCGAAGATGCATCCGCCGCAAACGTTATCCTCAGCCAGTTCTTTAGCCCCACCGCCGTCCCTGCTCAGCCGCATCCATCCACACACAAATAATATATCAGAATGATGACTGAAATAATTATCCATTATTAGAGATTCAGTCTTGGCACTCTTAAAATGTAAAATCCATTATTAGAGATTGAAGTAATTATCCTTACCTGGAAGAAGGATGACTGATTCTTCTCTAGCTAGCTTGAAACAGAAGTCGATATCATCGCTTACATCTTCGAGTAACGAGAGATTCAACTTAACCTGAACGAAAAAAAGCAGAAATCAAATCAAGAACATTTTTTTTAAGATGTGTACATTATTCACAATTTCTCTACATATATATACTCACCATCATTGCCATGGATCCTTCTGGTCGATGCGAGGAATCAATGCAAGGAATCTCCTTGATCCAGTCATAGCAAATATCCGAAGAGTTCTTCAACGAGTTCAACGTTTTCTTGAAGAATGATTCGTCCGTCTGCTCCAGAATCGTGGGAACTGCAGCCTAATGCAACACAAGATCAAGAATGAAATAGTGATGTCTTAAGATCATCAGAAGCAATAGAAGTTGATTTTTAATCTAACTAATATATAAATATATATACCTGAATAAATGTTGCTGGCCCACCAAGAATATCAAAGTATTTCTTAAACCGTTCAATGATCTGATCAAAAATGAACAAGTTCAATCAGTAAATGGTTTAGTCACGCTCTCTGTATATATAATCGATTTTGAAAGAGATTGAAGCTGTTACTAACCTTAGGGTCCTTAAACGAGCCAGAAGGATCAGTGGTCACGAACCACCCGAGCCTCCAACCAGGAACTATCCATCTCTTTGATAAAGATCCAAGAGTAAGCACCGGAACAATAGATCCAAACACACCCATTGGCACAAACGGTTTGCTCCCGAAAGCAAGATGACCGTAAACTTCATCAGCAATCACAAGAAACCCGAGTTTTTTCGCCGTTTCCGCAATCTAAAACACACGAATTTGTATACATCAAATTCCCAAAAAAAAAACAAAAAAACAACATTGGTTCTGTTTCCTCCTGTCAAAGTTTAAAGCTAACCTTCATCAAATGCTGGTAACTATAGACATTCCCGCAAGGGTTTCCGGGGTTTATAACAACCAGAGCAACTGTGTTTTCGTCTGCAAGAGACTCGACAGCATCAAGATCGATCTCCCATCCGTTTTCTGGGAGAAGGTCGAAGTAGCGAACCTCGAGGTGTCTAAACTTAGCACAGAGTTCATAGATTGGGAAACCAGGTCTTGGAAGAAGTATGTTGGCTCTGGGACGAGCCAACATTGCCAATGCTACATCGATCGCTTGCGTGCAACCCGATGTGACGAAGACATCGTCCTGTGACAGTTTGTATGGCAGATCACGCGATAGATACTCTGCTATTGCCCTGTTTTATTGCACAAAAGTGTGAGTCTTGATTTGCAAGTTAGCTTTCTTCTTTTCCATAGAGATTCAGAAATTAAATAAAGCAAACACTCTCTCCGCAATCAAAAGCTTCAACTAAACCAAAACTAAAAAAATAATCTGAAAATTGATGAGTTTTAAGTTCATTTTGTTTTCATATTTCGATTTAAAAGTGACGACGATCTTCGAGCTAAAAATTTATCGTTAATTTGATTTCTTTTTTACATTAAATAAAAGAAAATAAGTTTCTTTCGAATAAAGCCAACGTTCGATTTTAGGTTTGGTTAAAGTTCTGGTTTTCTCGAATCATATAACATCAGCCAAATTGTAAAATAGATTCGGTTCAATTTTCCAATCGGTTATTTTGTTTCGGTTTATTCTGTTGAGTTCAACCGAATTTGGCATCCCTAGGCCCTAACAGCCCCACGTCTACGTATATCTACGGAATGTAGTAACAAGCTCAAGGCCAAAAACAAAAACAAACTACAAAAGTAGATTTTATGACGTAGAAAAACAAAACTTCTTTTTTTTCTTTAAATGAATTTTCATTTATTAATGACTGTCCAACACTACAACTCTTTTAAAAATTTTGTCTATCGAGGTCTTTCTATAATACTACATAATTTCCAAGGTTTTTTTTCTCCGTAAAAATATTTAATATACGTCAGCGTAATAAAAAGATGACGGTCGTGACGGAGGCGTTAAACTAAACAGACAAAAATAAAAAAAATAAAAATACAGAGAAAGAGAGAGAGAGAGAGAGAGGGAAAAGACGAAAATGACCTTCGAGTTTGGGGGAGACCAACGGTGGGAGCATAACCATGGAACTTGTTGGAGAGAAGAGAATCTGAAACAGCTTGAAGTGAAACTTGTGCTGTACGGAAACACGAGTATAGTGTTGGGTCTCCCATTCCAAGAGATATAACTCTCTTCGCGCATCTTCCTCCTTCTTCTTCTTCTTTCTCCGAGATGCTTTCCATTAGCAAACTCAGAATCCCTTTAATTGTGATTGTGCTTGTCGTCGATCCTCCATTCTCCATCTTTTCTCTAATTCGATTTTTTCTTCTTTCTCTCGATCTTTTTATTTCCCAAATTTTGATGGTTTTGGTTCAAGTCTTTCGGTGCAACTCGCAAGAAGGGGGGGGATTTTGTTTTGATGTGTGTTTGAGAGTGAGATTTGCCAGATAGGAGAAGGAAATAAGAAAACAAGTGTTGTTTAACTTTCCTACCTTTTATCAAAAAAAAAAAAAAAAACCTTACAACCACTCGTATTTCTATTCATATTAATAATTTAATATTATTAGGTGTCGGTAGAAATATATGGAAATAACCCAAAATGTTTTTTTTTTTTTTTGCTATAGGATATATAACCCAAAATATTGGTTTCCCTAACCCAAAATATTGGTTTCCATAATCCGAGTAGGACAAGCATTCTATATAGATTACCTAACGCCTTTCAAACCGTTCATTAATCTGATTAAAAACATTTATAAGACTTTGTTTGTCAAGAAATATATAAAAATTTAGTTTTTTCATATATTTATAAGAAGTAAATAGATAGATATGGAAAATAAGACATTTTATCATATCTCTTTCCATTCCAACCCACCAATTAGTGATTTGAAAAAGAAAAAAATATTAGAAAATGGTAAATGAAACAAAGAAGGTTCGAACCCTCTACCTAGTGTCGGTTCTTGGTAAATGCTATGGGTGCAAATTAAATGTACAAGGGTCATCTGATTTTTGCAAAATTTTATCATATTTAAAGCTCCTTTTATAAATATCCCCATATTTAAGAGCTTTTAAAAATAATTTTTATTTATATACTTAAAATTATAACCATTTTTTAATTTGCACAGCGGCACAGGAGCCACCAAATTAGTGAGCCGGGCCTGTTTCTACCACCCAACAATTTACATTTATGTGTAAGGCTCCAAATCCATACTTGGCATGTTTTCCATCTACTGACTAGTGGACCACGATCCACAATAAGTTAGCAAGAGACCAAGAGTAAAGCTTTTGTTTGGGAGTCGGTTCATGACAGAATATAGAGAACAAACATTATCATTATTTCCAGCTTCGTTAGACACATGTGTTATATACAGATCATTATCTGATCACCAATTATGTGATCTGACCCATAACCCAATTACCCAGTTTACATACCCGGTTCATATAGTCTTTAAAAAAAAAAACTTCTTCGTTTTTCGTACAATGAGAGGAGAAGAACGATGATGGATATAGGTCTCATATTTTATCCAAACGTTTTATACTTTTAATTTGTTGTAACCAATAGCTCTTACGGCATAAATTTTTTGGGAAGACTCTTTCTAAACTCATAGAAATAACACATTAAACCATGTATTACTTCCTGCTAGTATAGCTTACAAATCCATCTGACCGTTGGGAATAATAAAATTAAAAAAACCTTAAAGGAGAAATGGACCTCGCCACCTTTACGGTAGATAAGATATTATACGATTGTGTGATTTCATTATGGTTTGGACGAACGGAACTGATTAAATGGACACGTAGGATAAGACGAAGCATGTGAAGATAAAACCAAAACATATTGTGAAGTTTCATATAAATATATATATTGCGGAGATCAGATTACTTACACCACACGTCTTTCTTGCAACTCTTTACGTGTCGTACTTTTGGTTCGTAAGCTTCCATTTGTCCTCGCGCTCTCCTAATTTACCAATCTACTCCTCTTTTTTCATGTGAAAAGCAAAAATATTTTTCGCCCTCAATCGCTGTCCGAATCGAGAAGACCACAACTAACTCATCGAATCATTTGTTTTATCATTATTTATTTATTGAGAAATTGCATTCCATGGTAACAAATAATGTGATAATTAGTTCTCTCTCCTATGTTACTGTTCATCATGGTAAGTTAAGTACAAAAAATCTATTTTATCCTCACACTTTTTAACTAATTACACAAAATATCATTATCTGAAAATCATGGTGTAGACATAAAATCTCGATAACATTGTTCACTATCAACGCTGATAACATTGTTATCTTCCGTATGATAATACTATTCATCCTAATTTACACAATTATACGATAATGATAATGACAACATTAATGATGATAACAATGTTTACGATCTAAGTTAATCAATAACAAAATTATTTTATTGGTTATCAGTATAATTTTGTTAAGTTAACAAAGTTAGTTAGCTAATAACACATAATTTTGTATTATATAATAATTATATTAACACTATAATTAGTTTGACCTCATGGTTAACAAAATTAGTTAGCTAATAACACATAGTTTGACTCACATTAACTAGTTTGACGTGATAATAACAAATCCTTTTAAACTAATGATATTTTGTGTAATTAAATGAAATCAAATTGGAGTTTTTTGGATAAAAAATTGTTTCTCTTTGTTAAATAACTAATTTTAAATTATCTCTTACCATTTACCATTTACCTAAATAACTAATTATTTATGTATATAGATTAAATTTATATTTATTTAGTCTTTTGACTGTAACATTAACATAGTATAACATATGACCCGTTTCAACACCAAAAAAAACATATAGTATAACATAGTAAACAGCTTATACTAATATGTTGTTATATCACTAATTTAATTCAAATATTATAGAATACATATGGTCTTAAAATTATAGTTTTTGGTCATTTTAATCTTCATTATTATTCATTCTCAAAACTTAAAATATCATAGAATAACTTGTTTTTGGTATATTTTTGTTATAACAAAACGTAACTAGAAATAATTTGATTAGAAACATGTTTTAAAAATTAGTAGCAGTTTTAGGTGACTTTTACGGTAGTGATATTTTTCCATAAATATTATTTTAATTTACTCATTTATTATCTATATTATTTCTCCTCTCTCTCTACTGGACTAGAACGCCCCTGACTGGGCACTCAAAGGCTCAAACAAGCCAGTGGGCCTGATGATAGAGTTAATACAGCCTTTTGGAGCCCATTATGTATTAGATCATAAACATTATACCATTTCGGTCCGTGATAGAGGCTCGATCGGGTGAATCTTTAAGTGTTTCTTCAACACACTTTTGTTACAAAAAAAATTCTTCAAATTCCAATATTGGCTCCAATTCTACGATTTTTTTCTATACAGATAAAATATATATATAAACCGATTTTTTTAAAGTTAAATAAGCATGCAATCTGCGTTTGACCAAAAATAATAATAATAATAATAATAATAATAATAAGCATGCAATCTTAAATCAAATAGATTAACAACAGAAAGGAGCACGAACTCGACGTTGTTCGACACTCGACAGACAATAATTATCCAAGTAACTTCGATTCTACTGCATTTTTTTCTTTAGAGACGTGCAATTAAAAATAATAATAATTGGAAACTACGTAATTCTACGATCTGGCATCTGCGCGTACGTATGACATATACATATTATACGTATAAAATGTATATATGGGTTTGTACTTGTATATATATAGTCTTTGAAGAGTGAAAACGTGTTGCATCAACTTGCAAAATAAAAAAGAAACAAAAGAGAGACGTTGCATCAACAGCTAGCTGAGGTTTTAGGTGTAAGGCTATCAAAGGGGACCAAGAAAAAAACACCAAAGAAGTGTATAGTAAAAAACTAAAGGGTAAAAAGAAGTGAAAATCACAAATATCTCCACATGCTTTTATTTACAAAAACAAAAAAACAAATAAACATGTAAATTCATGGAATAATTTACAAAATAACTATCAATTTGGAATTTTTATTTTATTTTTTGTTGAAAAGGAAACATTTAGTTAAATTGCATCAATTAGGCATTTGATTTTTTTTACGAACGAAAATGTCTCTTAACATTATGAATTTTTTTTATAATCAACACCATGATATTTTAATAATAATCACACAGTTCTAATATTCATTTGACATTTTTTTATGTGATGTGTTAAAATGCCGTGCGATCATTATTTATGCACGTGGTTTAATATAAATATCGTGGTATTTTATTAAACAATATATAGTTTTGTCTCATACAATTAAAAATATATCATATTTTAATTATTATAGATGTATTACCAAAAGAAAGAGCCAGTCATGCATGCATGATATAGACAGAGACTATGTAGTTTCCTATGAAAAACAAATTAACATGTTATATTTTAAAAATATAACACGTTAAAATGCTGAAATTTTGTTTAGAAGACAGTTATATTTGTCAATGCGTACAAGATTTATACCATCCTTTAGTTACTAACTTACTACTGTGCCATTTGATTATTCAATAAAATAAGTTTAATATGAGGTTATATGGTAGAAATACCTAAATTCTATCAGAAAACAATATATTATCCTCAGGCCCTTTAAAAAAACAATATATTATCCTCTTTCAAAAACAAAAACAAAACAATAATATTATAAATTAATATTAAGGTATACAGAATACATTACAGGAAACCGAGTTCATGTAGCTAGTGAGAATGATATAATGCTATCTCACTTGCTGCTTTCCTCACCTACTCTTCGACTGCTTGACCATCGAGAAAACAAATACTTTGTTTTTTTGTTTTTGGGAAAGACTGGCTAATCTGAAGCAAGATCCTCTCTCGAACCATAACTATTAAAATTTGTTTTATTCATAAAAAGATATTGACCACATACAAAAATTAAAATTAGATTGGGCTATTAGTTTACTCATTATATTCGAGAAGGTCACCAGGGAACTTCTACTGTTTGCTAATACTGTGTTAACCCCCTGCATTTATCATGCTATCATTATTTATCATTGGCCTTTTTACGTCAAATATTTTATCATTGGCTTGTTCATTTTTTTTTTTTTTGAACTTGTTGGGTTGTTCATTTGCTTTGCAGTTACTAACGTTTAACCCTATACCCTTAGCCTCACCTCTTTTAAAATAAAGTTGGGTTATAAATGATAGAGAGAACAATAACAATTTTTTTTTATGGTAAGCACCATTTTTGTGAAAGAAAAAAAAAATCCAGTTTGGCGTTTTGAACATTTGAAAGTCACGCTTCTTTTAACTGAACATATCAAAATTAATATTTAAAATATTCAACTATTTTTTTTTTGCTTAAAGCCTTAAACGATCGTCTTTCTAATTTTTTTTTGTTTTATAGTAATATTTATAAACGAGAAAAACATATGATAATTCCTAGATTCTTATGGAATAGCCTTAACTAGCATAATAGATCGTTATTGTAATGGTTTTATACATGTAATCTAAAAGCAACAAATCTACAGCCATAAATCTCAAAGCCTAAAACGATCGTTTTTTTTGTTGTTGTTGCAAAAAAGAACAAAATATGAAACAATTCGGAAACAGATGAAAAAAATAGGAAAAATGTTAGATGCGGTAGGTAATAGTTATTACGGTTTAATACTTTAATTAATAAAACGATAAATCTTGGTAGTGTGTAAATTGTCAAAACAAATATTGGGTTAGAATGGTAACCAAAAACTTTACCATAAAGCTCTTAATAAGATTTTACCGTTTTAATAGTTATCAATCACAAAAGCTGTACAGAAAGCGTTACCAACAGTATTACACTCAGTTTTTTTATACCGTTTTTGTTTACAGCTCTTTTTTACAGCTTTTAACTATTTTATAAGCACTTATTTACTTCAACTTACCGCTAAAAGATGCAGCTTACCGCTAAAAATCTCATACCGTTTTAAGTTACTAATCGAACCCGTTTTTTCTGGTTCCAACGTTAACTGGCTATTTGTGGAAAGCAAATGACAACTAAACTTTTGAGGGTTTTTGTTGTGTATGATAAGAAATGGCGATCGAAGATGGTAGGGGAAGTTAAAATATACGAAAGCAAATCTTATAAATTTTTTTTTAACCTTTTTTGCAATAATATATAAAAATATTGTAATTTTTTGGTTTTTACAGCCAAACCGGACGTAACCAAACAATTCCATAATGGGTTTGGTTCAGAGTTCCTAACCGAATGCGACTTGACAAACTAATCCAGTACCAAACCGAGAAACAGAAATCGGAATTAAAATTTTAAGCCGTTTGCCAGGAGTCTTTCAAATTTGGCAGAGTCTATCAAAATCTTAGAATTTGGAAGGAGTCTATCAAAAAATTAAGTCATTTGCCATGAGTCTATCAATATTTAGCAGCAATCTATCAAAATCTTAGAATTTAGCAGGAGTTTATAAAAAATTTAAGCCGTTTGCCGAAATGGTAAACTGCTTCGGATGAGCGTTTCCGTTTACGACCTTTGTTTTCGATTTTAGATAAGTACTTTGGCGCATGAAGCATATTGTTTTCAAATTCATAGATATGTATTCACAATGTTAATGCTATTGCCCCTGCTCATAGCTTTTGGTCATATTCTTTTTCTCCTAATATTTGTAATATTTTACTTGATTTTTTTGTATATATATAGAAATATATGTTTTTCTATTAAGACATGAAAGGATCTTATTAATTAGAGATTTATTTACTGTCACTTCATTTGCTGATATGTCTAAACAGATATATAGATAGATCTGCAATTTCTAGACAGTAGTAAATATTAGGGAACACAGTAGTAGCAGGTGTAATAGTCTTAGCATGTCCCTGATGATGATTTTAATGTATAATTATTACTTTTACACACTGCACTACTTTTTTTAATTACACACTTCATAACTCGAAACCACGTAAATATGAATAGTCAAAGAGACGAGTTATTTCGATTAAGTTTATCTGACTTTTCTACATACGATAAAAATGTTTGTAATACTAGTTTACAACTACCAGTGTTTATTTTCATTTATTTTATTTTTATTGGAAGGATCATGATATATTTAATTTTTTTAGATTTTGATATAAAGATGGTATTGCATCTTGCATGTGAAAGCAGAATATGAAAAAGACGAAGAACAAGATGGAAATTTTTTAATTTCTCTTTCTTAAACTTTTTCGAAAAACAATTAGATAGTTTTTTTTATAGAAAAAACACAACAAATAGAAAATCGACTGTTTATTTATCAAATATTTTCATTCACGTGCAATCCATTGCCACTTCTTAGAAACTTAAGTCGTGTCGAGAAATTTTCCTTCTTTTCTTGAAGATCAAAACTGCTGTCTTTGTAGGAGGTTCGCAATCCTTCATTAAAATCATTGATTCAAATCGTTTATAAGCATGCATATAAAATAAAGCTATTGTTTATGACAATCAAATGAAATTGTGATGTACTTTGATCACTACCATAAAACATGTACAAATCTAGAATTTACAACCGTTAGACTAACCAAACAAAAAATTTAGTATACTTAAAAAATAATAACTAAGAAAATTATAAAACCAGGCCGCATCAATATTTGATTTGGTAAATAAATACCCTGTAAGTGTGTAACTTTTGATTCAGATATTGTTCAATCTTAAATCATAAATCTCGTTGCAATGACTTGGGACAAACTCATAGTAAAACTCATAAAATGATTTTTTGGTTTACTTTTTATCTTTCTGATCCTTCAAACTTGAGCCATAAAAATAATTAAAAACCCATCACAAGACCAAAAAAAATGGAAAATGGAAACAAAATCAAGATAGTGAGAGAGAGAGAGAGAGGTGAAAGGTGGAGAAGGTGGTGGCGTGTAGTAACGAAGTCCCTATCAATTTTTTTGATAAATTAATCATGTACTGTGCTGACACTCCAAGATTTGAAACAGCCTTATCGATATAATATCCAATTTTTTATTAAATATATAATGGAAACTCTTCGTTTTCCAAAAAACTAGTGTATATGTCTAATAATGTGTCCATTACTATAATACTATTGTTTCGATTAGTCGTTGTATGTACAATAAATAACAATGTATCCCAAACGCATAATAATAAAAAGAAAAATAAAAGATACAATCTGCATCCTCTCTTTTATTTTCATCACTGACAGAGAATACCACTGCACTTTTTCTCACGCACGCACGCATACTCAGATAATAACAAGAGCCCATCTCTCGTTTCTTTAATAATTTAATGAAAAAAATACGGACGCTTCATGATTAATTTGTTGTATTTTAAATTCGTTTAATAGAAAAATTCTCGAGTCTATAAAAACAAAATATATCGATAAACACAAAAATATGATGTAATAATCTGCTTTGGCTTTGCTCGCTTTACTACAAGACAAGGCAGAGAAAACCACAGATTCCTATGATAGAGTAGACGTACCTGTCTTTTTAATTATAATTATTATCTCTACGACTTTTTATTTACTTTCACTGCAATATAAAAAAAAGGTCCCTCTATTTCGCCGTTTTTGATTTATCAAATCCCAATGTACAAAAAAAAATCTAATAAACAAAATCAAAAATCCATCCACATTATAAACCACGTCCCTTCCTCAAGAACCATCCATTTTCTTGATATATTTATATATCCTCTTCATCAAAACATCCGAGTCACCTTAGGGTTTTTTCTCTCTAAAAAAAGCCAGCTTTAGATCTTTTTACCTCATGGACATTCCATATTACCACTACGACCATGGCGGAGACAGCCAGTATCTTCCGCCGGGTTTCAGGTTTCATCCGACCGACGAAGAGCTCATCACCCATTACCTCCTCCGCAAGGTCCTCGACGGTAGCTTCTCAAGCCGTGCCATTGCAGAAGTTGACCTCAACAAGTGCGAGCCTTGGCAACTTCCCGGTAAAAACAAACACAAACCAACTTAACCAAATTTTACATATAGCTCTTGTAATTAAGGCTCTTGAAGGATCTTTACTATTCATGTTTAATTTTTTAGGGAAAGCTAAGATGGGAGAGAAAGAATGGTACTTTTTTAGCCTCCGCGATCGGAAATATCCGACGGGACTGAGAACGAACAGAGCAACGGAGGCTGGTTACTGGAAAGCTACCGGAAAAGACAGAGAGATTTTTAGTTCAAAGACTTGTGCACTTGTTGGGATGAAGAAGACTCTTGTCTTCTACAAAGGAAGAGCTCCTAAAGGAGAGAAGAGTAATTGGGTTATGCATGAATACCGTCTTGATGGCAAATTCTCTTACCATTTCATCTCCAGGAGCTCCAAGGTATTTTAATTAAATTCTAATTATTTTTTTCCTTGATTAATAAATGACAATGTTTTGCTTTTTTCTTTTTTCTTTCAAGAGTGACATAGTCGGTGACGTTAAGTTTTTGTTTTGCTTTTTTCTGCATTTAATATTGATGGCTGAAAAAGCATGGCTATTTATTAGGGTTATAGTGAGAGCATCATGGATCATAAAATAGAAAAGATCTGCTGTTTTTATTTATTGGGATTTCAATCATAATGGTATTTTCCTGAAGCAAGAAATATTATGATTGAAAAAGCATGGCTATTTATTAGTAGCTCTGATAAAACAAAATATTTATACATCCTACTTTTGGAAAACTCAATGCAAAAACCCATCTTCAGGATTTTCTGACCTAGAAATAATAAATGAAATTTCAGTAATTTCTCTTTATTAAACTTACTTAGGTGTTCCAAATCCATTGCAGTAACCAATGTACATTCCCTCTATGCCAGCTTTTATACCATGGTTTTTTTAATACTCTCTTTATCCCCAAAATCTAACAATTGACTTTTTAAACATTATATAAATAATCAACTTTCTCACAAAATTCATTTTATTCCCTCAGGACGAATGGGTGATCTCTAGGGTTTTCAAGAAAACCGGTTTAGCCAATACCGGAGCCTCCGGAGGAGGAGGAGGAGGAGCAAGTGTTAGCGTAAGCAGCGGTACCGGTGCGTCTAAAAAGACGAAAATACCCTCAAACACCTCTAGAAACTACCGAGAACAACCAAGCTCTCCTTCCTCCGTCTCACTCCCTCCTCTCCTTGACCACACCACAAACCTCGGCTACACCGATAGCAGCTGCTCCTACGACAGCCGTAGCACCAACACAACCGTCACTGCCACAGCGATAACCGAGCACGTGTCCTGTTTCTCCACTGCCACTACTACTACAGCCTTGGGCTTAGATGTTAACGTTGACTCATTCAACCATCTTCTACCGCTTGCGCCGCCTGCGTTTGACCCTTTTCCTCGTTTCGTCTCTAGGAACGTCTCGACTCTATCTAACTTTCGGTCGTTGCAAGATAACTTCAACCACTTCCCTTACTTTGGATCGTCTTCTTCGTCGACCATGACCTCCTCCGTTAATCTGCCTTCTTCCCACGGTGCCGCCGGAATGAATTACTGGCTATCGGCGACGGCGGATGAGAACGAGACAAAGGGCGGTCTGCTTAATGGTGGACTTGACTGCGTATGGAACTACTAATCACAAAAAGAGGCCTTTACTAATAATTGTGTTCCCGTTAGGGTTTTTATTTTATTTTCTAAGATATGTCCAAAGTGTGTATCGAGGAGCATAATATTGCCCCTGGCTTTGATGTGTTAGTTTTATAAGGTTCACAAGAAAACTGTTGTGTTTCGAGACTATTTATCAATCTTATGTATAAGCTATTGTCGTTATGTAATGTTTATCAATATGTTGATTTCATGGCTTAACATATTTTGATATTTCCCATATATGACAGTGAATAATACTTTGTGTCAATCGTATTATACCCGACATAATGGATTTAAGTAATCTGTCGCCTTTATGTACACTAGTTTTCATCTTGAAGCGCTATTGCAGATTTGATATGGCGGTTACGCGCATAGGTTTCCAGAATTAAACTATTCCGAATCTCGTATAGTAAAATAATATTGTTGGTCACCGAGTTTAGATGGTTGCCATAATTAGGAAACGGTATGTGGCTAATAATTTATGCAAATAAAGATGCTCGATCGAATGTTACACGTGTATGTAGACTTGTTCGTTCTTGCTAATGTTGATTCGTAAGGAAGACATGCTGCCAAATATAACTTCTCTCCATTTACAATATCACTTATGCAAAGTTTCAAGTTGTTAAAACTGAGTATAAGTACTTGTAATCCAGTGGTATAATCAGTCTGTCAATCAAAACTGATAATCAGTTTCAATTAGATGTATTCGCCTGCTACAATCGTATTCATCTAACAATTTGGGGTTTGGCTTAGTTAATATAACATGCATTCGCATGTTGGTAATTACGTCTTATACTTTAAATACTAATTTGGATTTCTCTCATGCATTGTTTAACAGCTAAACAAAATATTAAATAATCACAAAGAAGAAGTAGTTGCAATTAAAACGGGGGAGATGATGATGACTATGATGCGCATGCTGACGAACGGACCACTCTCAAGTTCAGGTCTTGTACAACAGTCCACCTCACTTTCAGAAGGATGGCTTTCATGTTTCTATTTTTAGAAAGAGACATAATTAATAATACCTCTGTTTATTACCATTATGCGTTTTCATTTTACGTGTGTAGATATAGTATGTACATATATGTGTTTTAACACCGTACCACCACCATCATCATCATTACTATCATCAATTATTGATCTTGTTGCATCACCAACCTATACTACCTAGTCCTAAGACAAATTCTTGGTCACAGACTCACATATATGTCTCGCTAAATGGAAAATTTTCATGATGCCCTTATTATTTTCGAGCTTACATTGATTACATTTGTAAAAAGAATTAAGTTGTTCGATGGAAAAAAAAAATATTTCGGGCAGAACATCTGTCAAACACATCTCGAGAAAAAGGTTAATTTTGGCTTAAAAAAAAAATTGACCAACATAATGTAAGAAAAAGATAAGCTAGTTTGCACACAATAATTCAGCTGAGTGATTAACTGGCTAATTTTATCTACACTATACATGTATATATACATATAAAAGTACAGAAATTCATCAGATGGCCGACTCTTTTAACTTTCAAACAAAAAATTAAATATTTATTTGCCTGTGAGCTGAAATGACTACAAGGTTTAAATTTTACTTTGCTTTTTCAAAGGCGTCTGACTTTTTACGTCATTACGCCCACACCGATTACGCCAAACAATTGAGTTATCATACAAGCTTTATGACCATTAACTTAAAACCAAAATTACGTCAAATAAATCAAGTCAAATGATGCGTCAACAGAATTAATTTTTCAGTTTACAAGAATTTGAATTGTTGCCGTGGAAAGAGCGAACTAATCCGTTTGTGCCTACTGAATCATTATATTTGTAGGACGGACAACAATTTGTTGTGGGTCAATTTTTTTATTTTCTATAAAAACGGTTTGGATCGGACAAAAAAACAATGTTTTCTTATATTTTTCTTTGTGTCCGCACCATTGCAAACCAAAAATTATTATGGTGAACAAAAAACGGTTTTGTTGCAAGTTAATTAATTTGTCCCATCCACTGCAAACCATTTAGAAGAAAACACTAGACACTTGTCACCACTTAGATACACTTTCAAATGAATACATAAAAATCTATATTAGTTCACTGAATTTCCATTATTGCACTGATCAACGACGAATATCTCATATATATGTACTATGTTGTATTGGTGCAATGATATATATATGGTATCTGCATACATACAGAAATACTGCTTTAGCAACATAAAGAGGTAACTATAAGGGTTATTTTGTCGGACTAAAACTAATTTCAAGTATTTGTAATTTACCCACCAAGAATATTCTCCAGATTTCTATTTATATCAAGCAATAATTACAAGAACCCTAAGTATTCAAAGACAAGTACATGGCAATATGCATGTTTCGCAGCAAATGACAAAACCTGAGAGGGAAAAAAAGATAAAACTATATTAGAAAAATACATCAAATTCCGACGATGATGATGGGTCCTTAATGTGGTTGTGGTCCCGACAATAATGGACGCTCCACGTCGTGCCAAGTGGCGGATGCACAACCGTTGATGGACTTGGCCGGCGAAGTTACGGGCACGTGATACGAGCATGCATGCAATGTGTGTATACGTACTAATGAGTAGAGAGAGTGGGCGTGGTGCATGGAAATGGTAGTCCACGCGTCGTACGGGATCGGAACTTGGTCTTGGACGATATATCATTCATGTATTTAAAGTTTCAGGGTAAAACATAAAAACCGAGAAGAGACGAGAGAAATTTTAAAGTTGGTAAAGAGAAAATAATTGATATTGGGAGGAAAATGGAAAAAAAGCTAGGGTTTGGACGTTTTCGGGAAGAAAGACAGCTGTGTGTGAGCATAGGGATATGGGTCTCGATGAATGGTCTGATCATATATATGTATATACATGCATGTATACATCATGTACTTGCAATTTTTATATAGTACTTGAATGATTGTATCATACAGTTTTGAATTTTATATGCCTTTAAGTTTATCAATAAAATGATTATCATATAAACAAAAACATTGCTTGATTAGTTAATGACATATTATGGGTGCAAATGGTAGCATATAAATTTTGCTAAATGTGGAATCTCGCTAAATTTTTCTGTGCTTTTTGGCAGAATCTGGCTGAATAACTATGAATTCAAATGGTAACCGAGTAATCTAGCTAAATAATTAAAAATACTAGAAATCAATCCGCGCGTTGCGTGCAGTTACCTATTAATTTTTTTTTACTTTATAATTTTATTTTTATAATTTTATATATTTTTATTATTGTTATGTTTTTTCTGTTTTTTCTTAATTTTAAATATTATTTTAGTTTCTTTATTATTGTTAAATATGTATATCTATTATGAAATATTTTACTTAGTATAAATTGAGATGTGTTAATTATTAAAAAAAACTTTCTTTTATATTTATACGCTAACATAAGTATCTATGTATCCTATTGAATATTTTTATCCAATTAGCTTCTTTTTTCCCCGTCGTTTATTTTCTGCGAGATCAAAAAAATGAATTCACCATCTATCTCATCTATTCTCTTTATTTCTTATTCATAATATTGTTCTGGTTTTTTTTCGTATAAAATTTCCAGTTTTGTGATATGTAGAATAAGTATTTATTTTTTACTTTAAAACTAATGTCATATGGAGGCCCAATTTATAAGCTTTCTTCAATGTAGTTTAAAGTCATTCAGGTGTAAATTCTTTTTCATTGGAAGATTTTCATTTATTTTTTATATGTAACATTGTTATTATACGTATTCCAAATATCCAAAAAAATTCGTGAAATTGCGTTATTTTGAAATATTTTCGTTTTTCATTTTTGCAAAAAAAATAATCATATCAACAAAATAATTACTATAAAAATATAATAAACACATACAACAAAATTTGAATTATAATATTAATAATATATTAACAAATATAAAACTGAAAATGAAATATGCAAGACGTAAACATATTACAAATTAAAAATATATTATTTATAAACTTAAACTGATTATTATATAATACCTATGTTTTGTCATTTAGTGTACTTCCACAATTCTTCATAATTTTACAATTACATTCAACTGGTAACATGTCAAAGATATTCAGCTATATTCCTCACCATTCCACAATTCCTCACACCATTCAGACCCTATATTGTAGACTATATATACTATGCATGCGTAAAACAAAAAATAAAGACAACCCAACATGATTCGTGTTCTTTAAATTTAAAGTAAGTAGGAGATAATTTTCATTTGCATATTATGAAATATTATTTATTGACTTGATTTTATTTTTTTTAAAGGGCTAAAATTTCTTTATATTATATGCAAAAAATATCATTTCAGCATTTTAAAATAACTTATACGTCGACAAAAAAACTTCTTCATCAAAAACTATAGCCAACACAACAATATTTTTAAATTTCAGTTATTATAATAACTTAATTATTTTAGATAAATTTGTATAGAAAGATCAAAAAAACATTATCTTGGAGACGAAGGAAGTAAAAAACCTTTTAAAATTTTGCAGATTTGTCAGATGCAAAGTTATCGAAATTGTCGACGGTGGAACATATATGTATATCCGAAAGAAAAGTCAACAAAAACAACTTAAGACTTTTCTCAGCGACCAAAAGTGTAAAATGGGCCTAATTGAGGCCCAACTCATCACTAATATGGCCTCTTAATTCGTAGCAAGTGCCAAGTGACTGAGCAGAAACAGAGAAGAGAGAGAGAGAAAGAGAAAGAAGAGTGAAGAAGAATGGGAAGGATATTTACGGTGGAGCTTGAGGGAAGATCTTACAGATGCAGGTTTTGCAGAACCCATCTCGCTCTTCCCGATGATCTTATTTCTCGGGTACTTAGTTTCTTCTTCTATTCCTTCAATTTATACATGTTTCCAAGTTCTCATAAAAATCATTCAAAATCTCTCTCTTTGGTTGTTAGTTCGATTCCTATTTGTTGCGTAGCTCCTCGAAAAAAATTGTTCTCTTGGTGAATTCTGTGTGGAAACACTTCGAAGTTTGCTTGGTTAGCAAGTTGGTCTTCATTTCTTCCTCGAAAATATGAAAAAAAAAAAACTGAGGAACCTTGTGATTGTTAAGAAATTATGCTGATTCTGATACCGCAGGGAGGAATTTTGGGGAAATTGATGTAAATTACAAAATAAAATGAAGAAAAGCTCATGTTTAGTGTTTTTCTTCTGGGTTTAAGGTGTAAAGATTGGAGAATTAGAGTTAGCTAGAAAAAGGGTTTAAGATAAAGTTATATTTTAAGCTGAGTTTTTTCTTACTTCTACTTAAATCTTGTCATTAGATAAATTTGAGAAATTGAGGCAATTTCAGCTTATGGTATAATGTTTGTTTAGCTTCGTTGTTTTGCTTTAATTCTATCCATTGAGAGTGTAAACCTTATTCTGACACTCTTTTTTTTTATATATTTTCAGTCGTTCCATTGCCGCAGAGGAAAGGCTTACCTCTTCAATCGCTCGTAAGTACCAAACTTCCCTCGATATAGTTATGTTCTTTGTTCTGTTTCTTCAAATGTCAAGGAGTAGAAAATACCGCTTGTCTATTTAACAATGCTAGGCTCTAGTATCCGTTTCTGTATATACAACGCGGAAATAAATTGCTTGTACTATTGGCCAAATGTTTATGCAATGTAAACTTATAGATGAATCTCTTCCTTTGAGTTTTTACATTTTCTGAATCTTGCTGATTACTCAAAACTAGTAATATTTCAGCCTTTATCTTTCGGTCTCTCTGCATCGATACCCTTTTCTTATTTCTCTGATGCAAGCTCTTTTCTTTTGCAATGGGGTTGGATATTGTGTAGAGCTGATTCCAAGTTAAAATTTGAATCGCAGAGTGAACATAAGTATGGGTCCTCTAGAGGAAAGGATGATGCTTTCGGGTATGCACACCGTTGCTGATATTTTCTGCTGCTGCTGTGGACAGAATGTTGGCTGGAAATACGTAAAATCTCACCTAACCCTCTCTCTCTCTCTTTCTTCAGTGAGTGTTTTCTCAATTTTACATTGTTGCTTTCTTGTTTGTAGGAATCAGCGCATGAGAAATCTCAGAAGTATAAAGAAGGCAAGTTTGTTCTGGAAAGGTAACATCTTCTCTTCTAAAGTTCTCTGGGTTCCATAGTTTCAGACTTTCAGCCATAAACTAAAGCAATCTTTTTTTTCCAGGGGAAGGATCGTGGATGAAATCGATTTATCGACAGAGGTTTACATCGATACTCGAAGCGACACAGAAGATTCTTAGAAAAATGTTAGCTTTTTAGATTCTTTACCCTTTTTTTTGTTTGTGTGTGTGGCGGAATAATATTTGTCAAGATCAGAGAGCTTGTTAGTGTAAAAATCTGTAGCATGAGGTTTATAGAAGATGTGTATGGAACCTGCTGTGTTGCTTTCTTCATCGTCTCTTGTTTTTTTAGTTTTACTTGTGTAGAAGAAACTTCTCCAACAGCTTTGAATAAGTGCGTTGATTAGTTAAATCTAATCAAAGAATTCGCATTTGTTTTTTACAGTTACAAATCCAAACCAAATCAATCTTGCTATTAAACTCAGTATTATAAACTATCAATTCTTTTTAGACATAGCTCATCATTCATCAATCTCACAAAGTTGAAGAAACATCAAAAATAGAACTTTATAAAGCTTATTATTTCAACTATTTAGAATTTTAGATTAATGATCATATATTGAATCTTGGACACCGAATTAAAAAAAATGTTTAGCATTTTACATAAAGTTGTCTTCTGATTTTCTTTTCCGTGATTTTATTTAAAAATTTCAGTAACAACACAACACAACACACTAAAGAGAAAAAAGGAAACATCCTATTCCTTTTTAGGAAATTTGAAAATTTAGGGTTCCTTTTTTTCCCCTTTTCTTAAATTGATAAATTCAATCGACATACACGTGAGAAGGCACATTAGTGTTCCCGGAAGATAAATAAGAGAAACAGTGTGTTTGTCCTCAAATCTAAAGGATTCTTCGGTTTTCTGACTTTTTGTCTTCGATCTCTTTTTATTTGCGGTTTCTGCAGGAACAGATTTGGAGAAGACCTAGCGATACACACAATGGGCAAATCTGCATCGTCCTCAAAGAAAGTTAAACGCTCCAAAGATTCGTCTAAGGTACTCTCTCTTTCTTGTCGCTTCGAGAAAATTGGGATTTTTTTTCGGGCGATCGATTGGATTTTTGACTTGCCCATTATCCCCGATGTAATATAAATTAGGTCGATGAGAAAGAAAAATCGAAACTTTTGATTCTGATTTTGAAAGTATCGAACTTTGTTACATGACGAAGTTGTCGAATTAGGGATCGTTGGTTTATGAATCATGAATCGTTCTGTCTTGTTTAGATTCCTTTCGACATCTGATACATATTGAATGTGTTGTTTTGCAGCTGCGATCGGTGAGGAAGAAGAAGACGAAGAGAAGCAAACCGAAGAAGATTCGTCGGATCAAAGACTATTCAGATGAGAGTGAATCAAGCGGCTCAGATTCTTCTTTGTATTCTTCTAGTTCAGAAGATGACTACAGGAGAGAGAAGCGTCGGTCTAAAGTGAGCAAGAAGAAGAGGTCACGGAAGAGGTATTCTAGTAGCGAGAGTGACGAAGATGATGATGGTGATGATATTCGTCTTTTAGAGAAAAAGAAAAGGTCTAAGGGTAAGGAGGAACATGCAGGGACGAAGAAGAAGAAGAAGAAGAAGAGAACTGTCTCAAGAAAGAGACGTAAGAGGGATTCGAGTTCAAGTTACACTAGTAGTGATAGCCAGAGCGATGACGGTAGTGAGAGTGATGGAAAGAGAAGGACTAGGAGGGACAGAGGAAGACTTGGTAAGGTTATGGATGCGCGGAGAAGAAGTAGAGATGAGCTAGAGGAAGTAAGTGATGAACCTGATGAATGCTTGCAAGTGGAAGATGAAGTTATGACCGAGAAGAATCCTCGGAGGCTTAAATCGATTGTTGTTGTATCATATAGTTATGATAACGATGAGAGAAAGAAGGACATGGTGGATGACCATGATGATGAATCTGGTGGGGATAGGAGTGTTGATGATGAGAGAGATGGCGGAGCTACAATCTCTTATCGTAGAACTGTTGCTGATGAAATTGGACGTGAAACTGTTGGCTATGATGAATCTGAGGAAGAAGATATTAGATCAGAAACCAGCAAAGCTTTTTATCCAGACAGTAGATTGAAGGATGATGAGCTGGAAGCCATTCTAAAGAAAAGAGCATTAGAGAATCTAAAAAGATTTCGTGGAGAGAACCAAAAGAATGGAATATCAAGAGAAGAGGTGTCTTCTTCTGTTTCAGAAGGAGAAGAAACTCTGCTAATTGAATCTGAAAAAGCTGAAGGGTCACAAGACGATGGTCTCAAGGAGCAGAAGCTCTGTGTTTCTGCGGGAAGCAAAGATCTTGAGACTTCACCAAAGATTTTACAAGTTGTTAATGTCAAGGAATCTGGAATAGGGTTGGCTGATCTTGCGTCTCAACAGGATCAACAGCCTGGTGATAGTGCCAAGGTTAAAGCTAGTTCTGGTATTAGCTCTTGTACAACTAAACGAAAGTTGATTAGACCGGTACTGGGAAAAGAAAGTTTAAACCTGGCTAGCAGGAAAGAAGAAGCCGCTGGTTGCCAAGATGCTGAAGCAGAGAGCATCAATGGTAATACCATTGATAAGAGTTGTCCAGAAAGTTCTCTGGCTCTGGCAACAAAGAATGGAAGTGAAGACATAGAACCAACAAAAGTTAACTCTACGTCTTCTTCTCATGCCGAGTCTGAGCCATTAGACGAAATCAAAAGAGGGTCTCAGCCTGAGGAGAAAACAATTGATGAAACAAAAGATGAGTCACAGTACGAAAAGAAAACGATGACTGTGATGAGGGGTGGAGAAATGGTTCAGGTACATCTCTTGCAATGCTTGAAAAATTGATTCCCTTGTAGTTTTCTAGGTAAAGTCTGTATGTGTCCAAACTCTTATGTTGAAACATAGCTATTCCTTTTTTTCTTTTGTTCAGGTGAGTTACAAGGTCTACATTCCTAAGAAGACCTCTTCTTTGGGAAGAAGACAACTCAGGAGATGAAGCGACAACATAAAGATCGTCTATGTCGAATTTTTTTTTTTGTTTTTGTTTTGTTGTTTTCAGTAGAATGGAATCTAAACACAATGAGCTATTTGAACAATGGTTACCACCAGAGTTGGTGACAACACAAATTTTAAATATCATAGACTTGAATCTTTGAATACAACAATGAAAGGGTACATTAAGTTTCATGTCATGTGTTGTAGCCTCTTGCACAACTCCACTAATGTCTGATTTTCATGTGACTCTTCTTGCTGGTCATTAGGCATTTATGTACGTTCCATGTTGCCTCTTTCTGATATAACACTGACGAAATGATTTAGCTATCAATAAACTCCCCTTTCTTTGTACCACTCATGCATACCCAATCATCTATTTTAGCTACAGAAATGTTCTCTAAGAACGGAGAGTACCGTTCTATAACTTTTGGAAGCTGCAAAAGGGGCATTGAATTAGTCAGTCTACAGTCAATTTGCTCGGTTCCAGTGACTTGCAGGTATCTTGCTTGCTATAACAATGCATGAATATTGTAATGAGAGATGATAGAGATGACTGTTTATGTACCTGTTCAGAGAGGATCCCAGATATGCCAATGGTTGCCCCGGGTCTCGCGAATGAAAGGATATGATCCGCCAATTCCATAACCGGGTTCAAGAGAATGTTTGCAATGACTACATCAAACTGTTCTTTCCGCAATGGTATTTCTCTTTCAGAAGAACTATCATCATCGCTTGGTGCAAGGTGCAGCTCCAGTTTCTCCAACTGAATGTTGTTCAGAGCTGCATTATGACTTGCAGATTTTATTGCCAGTGGATCAATATCAACACCAACAGATGATGCAGCACCAAACTGCGAAATTTAAACCCAAAGGATACATGAAGATTTCGAAATAAGATGGATTATGTTGTAGTGGTTGGTTTGTTGAAAGACTGAGAAAGGCGTGAGATTTTACCTTGAGGGCTGCGATTGCAAGTATTCCTGAACCAGTACCATAGTCTAGGAATGCTTCTCCGCCTTTTATCAAACTTTGTAGAAGCAATAGACACAGCTTGGTAGTAGGATGTTCTCCAGTCCCAAACGCAAACCCAGGGTTCAGAATTATGTTTACAGCTTCAGCGACCTTGCAAAGGATAGTTGAAAGAGTACTTTAACCCACACATCCATAACTTTATATGACTCTCTCTATATAAGCTGACACTGAAAGAGGGAGATTCATTTTCTGCAAATTCAGTAGCTAAGACCGCTCTTGGTTATGTCAACTAAGGCAAAACAACAACGAGAATCAAACTGGTTGCAACGGTTTTGGCAGTATGATGAGATAGTTGAAGAAAAACGTTCAGATTGAATGGTTTATACATACAGGAGGAGATGTCCACTCAGGTACTATCCAAAGTCTCTCGGCGATTTCAACAGGCTGAAACAATTCCTGCAAGATATGAACCAAAAGATATAGCTTCAAGTGGGCATTGCCTCAAACAAAACTAGTCATTGAGTCGAGAGCTTCAGAGCATAACTATGCAAGTTCTCTCAAATAAAACAGAACATGAAGCAATTACTGAAATTTTCCCCTCCTCTCCTCTGTTAACACTCAAAACTCACCTGGTTTTTGGTTATCCAGTCAAGCTCATCCCCCATTTCAACTTTGAATTTCGGTATCTCTTTCAAGCCTATCGAATTTGCAGCCTGTGAAATGCACATTTTCACCTCCTCGTTCACTGGAAATATTGATTCTATACATATCTGCAAATAAACCCAAAGATTAAGAGCATAGACAGATAAAGCTTAGACTTGGGTGAAATTCCTGGGACAGAGCAAAATCGTTCCTATTATGCTTCAATTTGTTCAATTATACAAAAGATTGCTGATTTCTCTCACCCACTAGATCATCAGAATGGAAATGGAGCTGAAGGAAGAAATCAAGAAGAGTTTTCACCTCTTTCGAAGCAAGACAAGACCCAGAAACCGACTCTTCGTCGTCATCTTCAATGTCTTCATCGACAGCTACTGAGCTCGCTCCAAAACACAACAAAGCCTCTGAGAATGGATCCTAACAAACCCAAATGGAAAAATAAACAAAATTTCAGTCTCGCTTGTACTCTTATCCAACTTAGGTTGCGCATGAGAGAGAATGAGAGATAACATACGACGACATGTTTTGGACAGTGGATACGAACTGAGAGGTAAGGTGCAGCGAAAGACTCAGTAGCGGAAGGAAAGCACGAAGATGAAGAAGACGTAGAGAGAGACGCAGAGATTGAGAAGAAGCGGCGAGGCGGCCTAAGGAGGATATGGCGGGAAAGATTCTTCTTCTGATAGATATTGCACGGAAGGTGTTTGATGAAATTCCAAGCTGACATCTTTTTCCTTTTTCCTTTTTCTTTATTTTTGTGGAAAGATTTCTCCAACTGTCGAATTTAAACACTTTTCAAAGAACAAAAAAATGGAAACTTTCCCTGAAATTAAAAATCTATAAATAGTCAAGAACAAAAAAAAAACGGATAATCGAAAGCTACAAGAAGAATGGGTTTCTCTACTAATCCTCTCTCGTTAAGCGTACCAGACTCTGTTTTCGACCTTCTTGACCACCATACCTCCGCCGCTTCCGCCGTCTCACCATCATCCTCCTCCGACGCTAAACCTGCTACGGCCATTGACGATATCGGCTGCTCCGCTTCTCTCTCGACTCAGCTCGTCGCTGTCTTCTCTCTTCTGACAAATTGACAATCAATCCTTTCTCGAAGCTCGCAGCCGATGATTTCTCCGGAGATACGCCGCCATGGACCACTCGCTTCCTCGGCGACTCTGACTCTTATTCGTTCCCGTCGTCTTCTCATCAAGCTAGAAACAGAGTCCATGAGAATGTCAAGCGATTCGCCAGGAATTACGCTACACTCTTCATCGTCTTCTTCACTTGCGCTCTGTATGGGCATCTATACCGTTTAATCTCACTAAAAAAACCTTTTAAAGTTTCAGACTTTCTTAGGCAGATTGGATTAGAATTCACTGAGAGAAATCTTAAAGTTTCAGCCTTTTTTATCCCAATTGGATTAGAACTCACTGTGTATCCTTGACATTGAGTTTTGTAGGTATGAGATGCCATTAGCATTGCTAGGGTTTGTAAAAACAAGCTTAGCCTTTTGGGAGCTATTCAAATACTGCAGTGACAGATGGGAATCCAATTGCCATCCCGTGATCCGACAAATCTTAATCCGTATCGCACAATGCGGTAAGTAATCCAATTTGAGGTTTCTTTCTTGTGCTTTTTTTTTTTTTGCAGAGCTTATTGGTATATAGCTTAAGAGGATACTATACAGTACTTTGGAAATTGCAGCGACAGTGAGTCTAATGACGTTTTTGAATGCTCAAAAAGCTATTTTCTATGCTCTTGCATGCGATAAGTTATACAGGTAAACTAATCGCATATTCGTATTATCGTCTTTACAGTCTCTTTTATCCTCTATTTTTTAATTTATGAGCTGATGATGTTGATTTTGCACTCTTCTTTCTAGTTGTGATATTGCACGGCGGGTTCAGGAATCTCAACCTTTCTGAGAAGCCATCTTATATATGAAAGATAGAACCAACATAATTAGAGAAGACTAACAACAACATTGAGATGGCTCGAGGGATTTTATTATTACTTTGGATTTAACGGTAACAAAGTGTCTGATTTAAAAATCTATAGCATTATTATTAGCTTTCTATAAAGGGAAATTAGGTAGAACACCAAAAAACTTGCAAGAATTATATATATATATATATATTATTTTTTGTTTTTGACGGCTTATATGTGTTAATTGCAGTTAGAAATTAAGCTGGTCTTGGGTTTTCTCTTGTATCTTCTCCTACTCAAGGACCCTACTCCTAACTTGCTTGCGGGTCTAAACCCGATATTCCTCTCATTAATCAT
This sequence comes from Alliaria petiolata, assembly GCA_020283515.1. Taxonomy (NCBI): domain Eukaryota; kingdom Viridiplantae; phylum Streptophyta; class Magnoliopsida; order Brassicales; family Brassicaceae; genus Alliaria; species Alliaria petiolata. The sequence goes on along the minus strand of JAHZTW010000008.1, from coordinate 709,821 downwards.
CGAGTGAGGCTCGAATCGCCTCTTCGAATTGAGAGTCATCGAGGACTGATTCTTGACTTACGAAAATGCCTATCGACAGTCTTAACTCGTAATTATATATCTAAATATTCTGGTTTGGTTTTACAAGCATACGGGTAAATCTTATACAAGTAATTGTAGACCATTCACTAATAAATGTCAAAACAAAGAACCAATGGCGTTAATCTATTTTTAAAATATTGAACTAGGTTATTGTAGGGCTTTACCCCAAAGGGAGCCCTTCCAGAAATTCTCGAAGGCCCAAGACAAGCTTAGGCCCAGGAGGGGGTTTGGAAATAGTTTTCAACCAGCAATAGACGCGCCTCGGTTAGTACCTCATTAGCTGCGTCATTGCCCCAAGCGCAAAGA
>JAHZTW010000008.1:573240-701617 GCA_020283515.1 Alliaria petiolata | reverse complement strand
ACGGCCTTGATTTTAGATGGGTCGATCCTGGAAATGGAGAGGTACGGGCAGAGACATTCTAGGTTAGCGGCTTTGACCACCGCGCAGCAGTCTGGTCCCGGAGGCGGCGGGTTGTTTCCGGTGACAGCTGCACGGCATTTCTCCAAGTCGTTTGTGTCGACGTTACATAAAGGAATGCTCTTAGCTTCTTCAACCATCATCGCGGCGGTTAAAACCATCGCAAGAGCTGTGAATTGCATGAGGATTCTGGTGCTGTTCTTACCCATTCTCTTTTTTTTTATATATATATATATATATATATATATATTCACTCCCTCTCTCTCAACTCTATTGTGAAACCCATAAATCTAATGAGCTTATTATATAGCAATGTTAATACAATCACTCACGGCACGGGTCTTTTGGGTGGAAAATTTGTAAGCAAACGGACAAATGTGGGAGACCTTAGTTGCATGCATAAGTCTCCGGTGGCTGTTGATGAATGAAAGAACTTTCTCCGTTACGTGAGAGTCCTATCAACACTCAAAGGACGACTGTCTGATAAAAAAAAATGAATAAGGAACGACTCTCTCTTTTAGACATTTCGTCGAACATGTTCCGTTCAAAAAAGTCAAGTTAAAAACAAAAATACGTGTTTTTAGAAGAACAAAAAAAAGTTGACCTGTCAGACCGCCGTGCGACCACCCCGGCAAGGATTAGACCGAGCCGAGTAACGATCCTCTACAGCACCGGATGCATCTTTAGAGATGATCGTGGCCGTTAATCACGCTCCGATCGCACGGTCATGGTTCATCAACCAGGGTTAAGGGCCTGTCTCCTTAGAAATCAAGGATACAGAGGTACGAGCCTATAGAACAGATCCTGTTCAAGTAAGGTCGTGACCACCATTGCGATCTCTAGGTTATATATACAACGAAGTTATTTCCCAGCTGAGCGATGTGGGATGATGTTACGCATTAAAAAAAAAAACTAAAGGAAAGCATCCTTTGTATTGTATCTGTTAATTGGCGAAGGCCCAATTATATTTAAAGCGAATCATATTTGCACTGCCACGTTGTAGTAGCAAGAGGAGAAGAAGACGGTTTCTCTAAACCGGACGGTCCATCTATTAAATAAACCCGTAAATTCTTGTCTTGATAAAAGCATATATGGGTTTTTGATTAAACGATTGATACACGGGGAAAGGCCCACTTATATTTAAAGCCCATCCTTTTAACTTATTGCTCTATCACGTTGTATCACGTTGTAGCAAGATTGAGAAAAGGCAATTTCTTAAAACCGATCGAACGGTGGTACTATCTATTAAATAAACCGAATTTGATCGTAATTGAATTCTTTTGTTTCGTCCAACTATATATTCCCTTTGAATGCAACTATGCAAGCTCAGACTTACACAGCCAAGATATTGGTCTCATGCGCAGATCTTCTTTAATCCATATTCACATGCCAATTATTTGATTCAAACATCAATCAAGAAATTGAATTTGACAATAGTAAATTAAACTTAAACTTAAGATCATTGCCAAACGACAAAAAAAAGCACAAATTGTTGTTTTTTTAATTGGTCGAGGTAAGATAAAACTCATCAGAATTAAGTTACACAATGTACAAAGAGCTTGTTTTGCAGAAGATCGATGTGGGATAAATGCGCCGATTATTATAATAGAAGACCCAATGCAAACTTAAACATAGCGAGAGGAACAAAGGAAAAAAATAAAAATAAACATCTAAGATTTGTAAACTCAAAATCCGAACCCATCCAAGAGAATGTTCCCGATGCCAAAAGCCAAGTAAGCATTCGAGGCTGCTAGCTTAATCTGGTTCTTGTTGAGAAGAAATTCGTCCCAATGGTTATAGACGGCGCTTGTTGGTTTCTCGGTCCAAACAATATTACCGATCAGATACTTTATATCCGCCGACTTACCAGATAGGTTCCACGTGGCCGGTCCGACCTCAACAGCATTCTTGCAGGTCAAACCAAACTCGCTCTCCAGCTTCGCGAGTGTCTTGTTTATGCCAATGCCTACAAATGTGAAATCGGGTAGATTTAAGAAATTAAAGAGAGAGAGAGGAAGATCACCATCTTCATCTTCATCTTCATTAGAGGGAAGTTGAACTATTATGCAATTGTCTCCATCGCAGAGCTGGAGCAAGGCGGTTTTATTTTGCTTTCTTCCCTTTTGCCCCCGTTCGGTGTCAAGACCAATGATCTTCTTCCTGTTGTTTTTGTTGGACAAGAATGTTTTCACAAGACAGTTGATGTCGCTCTCTTTTTCAGTTATGGTCGTTTTGATGCTAGCAACTCCGATTTTCACATCCGACGTAGACATCTTTGGAGGATGGAGGTATTATGAAGAGATGAAAGAGAATGGAGCATATAAGTAGATAAGTTGTCTTTATATAAACGTAAAAGGGAATTGCAACATTTGTAGTGGATAACGAATCGAAGAGTCTAAAATGAAATGCATTTATAAGATGATAGCTGTCTAGACCATTAAGATTCACGAGGCATTAATATTTGTTACTGTGATATTATCATTAACAATTTCTTCATGGCCTGACGGAAACCATTTCCAAATGCTTGTAGAATGAAACCTTCTGGATTCACGGGGCTTTATTGTCACCTCTTGGAAAGCTAAGAACTCTCGAAACCATATATAGCCTGACAGAAACCATTTTGAAAAGGGATGACAAAACCATCAAATATATATATATATATATATATATAATAGTTTTCTTTCATTCTTAATACTATCAAATTATCATGTTTTTACCTATTTATTTACTTTATTAGTTTGTTGGTGTTTTTTAAAAACATTATTTCAATTTATATTAAGTAAATGTAATAATAAATATAAATAGGCATCTATTGAATAATTATCGTACATATAATTTAATTTCATAACAAAGTTTTTTGTTTTGATGATGTGGACACTTTAGATGGAGAGGGAAGTCCTCTATTATATGGAGTATATGATTAGTAACTGTAAGGTTTTCTTTGTAACGTGAGACCATTAATGTTCAAACTTCAAACTTTCCTAACGTATAAACTTTGAAACCCTCCGTTTCACAAAGAGTGTTATTTGAGAGTTTTTCACATATATTAAGAAATTTATTAAAAATTCTATTTTACCCCTTATCAATTTTTTTACTCTACAATGGTTTTGTTTAATAAAATTCAACACCATACCTCACTATTTTTATTTTGTATTCTTATTTTTTTTTTAACTTTTTTTGTATCCAAATCAAATAAAACAAGTTTCTATTTATAGAGTATGAAAAATGATAAATTTTAATATAAAAACATAAAAAGATAAATTAATTTACTATAAAATAATTGATTTCAAATACTTAAGATGAAAATAAAAAAACAAGAATTTAAACAGCTAATGATAATGCGTCATGTGGCATTGTCTTTCTCCTTCCTTTAAAGTTTCAACATGGTGAAAATTTTCAACACAATTGAAGTCACATCATATTAAACACTTTTTTCAACACCCTTAGACCATCTCCAATGGTTTTTCATTTTGAGGGAAAACATCAAAAAATGAGGGAAAATCTTCTCCAATGGTACTTCATTTTGAGGGAAAAAATGAGTTTATGAACAGTATCCCCTCAAATTTGAGGGAACACTATTCACAAACTCATTTTTCTGTTCAACTTTATTTATTTACAAATTGACACCTAAACTTTCATATGTTATTATTTTATACCTAAACAAAGTTAATCATTTATATTTAACTTTCCAATAATTTTTTTACGGTTTTATTTTATTACTTAAACAAAATTTAAAATTAAAAATAGTTAAATAATATTTTTTTTTACAAAAATTAAAAACACGATAATAATATTAATAAAAAGAAAATACAATGACATCAATAAAAACAAAATACATAGAAAATAATAAATGTTTAATTTAAATAAAATCGTAATTTGGTTGAATTATTATTAAAAATAAAATAAGTTTATAGAATTTGTAAACTTTGAAAAGTTGAAGGATGTTTTAAGAAATTAATAATAAAGAAAGAAAAGAATATATGTGGAATATTCTTTTTTGAGGGAAAAAATGAGGGTAACTATTGGAGTAAAACACAAACTCATTTTAGTGTTACTTCATTTTGAGGGAAAAAATGAGGGTAACCCTTGGAGATGCTCTCATTGTATCAATTCAACAGTTGAATTGAGTTTTCAACACCCCCATTGTACATGGTCTAATTAATACACTAAAACTACAGGGTTACAACTGAATTTTTCTTCAAAATTCTACATTGAGAACATAAAACGACACTATTTGTGAAACAAAAATTAAACCTCAAAATGACACTCTTTGTAAAACAGAGGGAGTACTGTTTAGTGTTTTTTTTTTCGACAAACTAAAAGCTTTATTAATGAAATCAACGTGATATTACATAATCTTTAAACAATGAAGGAATAAGCCATCTCGGAGGATAACAACAACTAGAGTAGAAAATTGAATCAAGTGGACCGTAACTAGCCAAAGAATGAGCAGGTTCATTGTTGCATCTCTTAGTAAAATGAAAACGCAATCCTGAAACTTTGATGCCCATAGAAGAATATCTTTGCAGATATTTGTTATGCTGAAATCCATTTGTCCCACGAAAAACATATCTATTAAAATTCACCTTTTCTTGTTCTAAAAGAAAATTCAAAAATATTGCTTCTTCTATTTATCTTAAAACAGCGACAATTTTAAATCATTTGGATATACGGTAATAACAAACTTTTATTTTGTAACGTTTTCGATATAGAACAAAGTAGTTTGCGAAAATGCCTATCTACAGTCTTATACCAATATATCAGATCTTTTTTTTCAATGTCTCTCATAAGAATACTTTGTTTGTGTAAAACTCACAATCCTACACATCGGTCGAGATATGCATGTTTCTTTTTGCCTTAACTGATTCAGTACATGGTTAATTAGGCACTTAATTACAAGATGATCCTCGTAATCAATGTGGGAGAAGCATACATGCGAAAACTTTGATTTACAAAAGACTTAAACTAAAGAATTAATGGGAGGTTTTATAAATAAAACCCAAATCCAAAAATAGGCGTATGCCGCTTAAGAGCAGAGAGGACACGGTATTCTTTAGTAAAAGGCGAAAGAATAGTTCGCTTTGCCCTCACTGCACGGCTCCGTGAAATCTTGTTCATGTGCACTGCGTCTTATTTATAGTCCATTTGATACAGTGTCTTAGACTAATGTAACCGATGTGGGATCTCAGGCATTTGTATTTTGATGAGTAGATAAATTGAGATCTAAGCTTTATGCATCACTAAAAGCCGTCCTTATTTAAGCCCAATAAATTTGTTAAGTGTACGATGGAGTCACAAGCGATCATGTGTAGAATCAGCAATCAAACCGGCTGAGAAAACCAAATAAGTACTAAGATATATTCTCAGTTTAACCAAGTTTTTTTATTCCTATTTTGTGTCAGCAAATAACAAGAGTCATGCTTTCTTCTTTCTAGGAACATTGTACTTCACATTTCCGACACTCTCGTCCTCGCTCAAATCAATGAAATTATCATGATGACAATGATCTCTCATTGTACGAATTTCTTATTTTTCGTTTTTTTTCTCGTGATGATCAATAGAAGAAAAGCATGAATCTAGCTACTCTTGATTCAACATCATTGTCGTCCTTCACCTTCGGTAACCCCTTGACCACGCTACTTTGTTCGTTGAAGACTTCACCGTCATCCCACCAATATTGTGTGTATTGAATTTGAAGACTTCAACGTCGTCGCCGAATTTGTATCTATTGAAATAATTAAATTAGGATCAAAATATTGGTTGGATCAATATAGTTCTATTTGTAATCGAAATCTACAAATCTGTTATAACTAGATACGTTGGATCTACACGTGTTGTTAGGAATTTGCACTTGTGGGTGAAAAATGTTGGCCACATATATTTTTCAGTAATCGAAAAGAGGGTTGCTCTCGCATCGGTGAAAAATGTTGGCCACATATACAAGGAACGACTCTCTTTTTTAGACATTAAAAAAAAAATACGTGTTTTTAGAAAAAAAAAAAAGTTAACCTGTCAGACCGCCGTGCGACCACCCCGGCAAGGATTAGACCGGTCATGGTTCATCAACCAGGGTTAATGGCCTGTCTCCTTAGAAACCAAGGATACAGAGGTACGAGCCTATAGAACAGATCCTGTTCAAGTAAGGTCGTGACCATCGTTGCGATCTCTCTGTTATATATACAACCAGATTATTTCCCAGCTGAGCGATGTGGGATGTTATGCATGAAAAAGAAAACTAAAGGAAAGCATACACTGTATTGTATCTGTTAATTGGCGAAGGCCCAATTATATTTAAAGCCCATAATATTTGCTCTGCCACGTTGTAGTAGCAAGAGGAGAAGAAGACGGTTTCTTTAAACCGGACGGGCCATCATTTAAATAAACCAAATTTCTTGATCATACCAATACTGGAAATTTTTTGAGCTGCCAAATACGTAATGTGAATTGTGCAAGATGTTTTTATTTTTTATTTTTTATTTTTCAATTTGTCCTTTAGTTATATAAACCCAGTTGCTTATATAGAGGTTTGAACTTCAACTTTTTTATCAATTACTCGCTCGTTATAACTCATCTTTATCCTTTTGTAAGGCATTATCCATGGCTATGGGAACTGTAAATGGAGAAATTATCAGTGATACAAAATGTAAATTGATTTGGTCGTGTATGACCTTTTCTCTGGACTTTCTAGTGTGATTTTTTTATTGCAAAGTAATACATATGAGCATTGAAAGTGTCTTCCACGTTTTAGTTGATTATACGCAATCTCACTTTGTGTTTTTAGGATTGTTTATAGCAATCGTTTTGACTCGCAGATTAAGAAAGGTAGAAAGAACTTTCTTGTTTCAGGAATTGGTGTCTTATAATATATATATAACGATTTAGTTGAATAGACCCTCAAGTTAGCCTCTTTCTTTGTTGACTTCGTAGCAGCGGTAATGGGGTTACAGGTTTGTATTTAATTGATTATGTGTTGATGAGTTGATCAGACCATTTCTGCTCTCTTGTTTTGTAGATTCTTTCTTCTCACCTCCTTAAAATGGCCAACTCAATCTTGCTCCTTTCCTTGATCCTCGGTCTCCCTTTTGTTGTTGATTCACTTAGCTTTAGATTTACTCGTTTTCGACCAGGTGATCCTGAGAATGTGGTATACCATGGGGATGCAATGCCCGATGGGGCGGTGAACTTTAACAACGTAGAATATATAGCTCGCGTTGGTTGGGTTACTTATGCTGAGGAAGTGCCTATATGGAATCCTAGAACAGGTAAGCCTACAGATTTTAATACCAGTTTCTCCTTTAGCTTCGATACACGTAACCTTTCAAGTTACGGTCATGGGATCTGCTTCTTTCTTGCTCCCGTGGGAATCCAACTCCCTGTGAACTCAGCTGGTGGTTTCTTGGGTCTTTTCACTCGAGTCGGTGATTACACGTCCTCGTTTCCGCTGGTTCATGTCGAATTTGACTCATTCAATAACCAAGAATGGGACCCTACGACTGTTGGATCTCATGTGGGAATCAATAGTAACTCGCTTGTTTCGTCTAGNAGAGAGCCATCGAGATGGCTGGCAAGATCATACCCATCAAGGAGAGCATGAACTTGAAGACTCCACATGAGGTAATTTGTTGGAGTGAGTTTTGAAACATGGGTCATGTTGATTGTGTGAAGGGTTTGAGTGTTTGTGTAGATGTTATCGGAGATGGGAGTAGGAGATGGAATGTCGGAAGGCATGATTTCTGTGTATTGGGAGGGAAAAAAAAATTTAGGTCTTTTGAATCGATGCTCTTGATACCATATAAGAATATTGTAGAAGATTATTATTATTGATAACAGAGATCGGGTTATATACACACAGTGAACAACTAAGAGATCATGGTAGAGTTAATGTACAATATATACTTAACATAAACATCCATATAATTGATAGAATCAAGGATCTCATAATTGATATGATTAGATCCTCATTAGATATTGTTAAACGAAGACCTTGACCGGGAAGCAGGACCACGGAGGTTTGTTTATAAGGATCTTGTGTTAGCAACCAACAGATTCTCAGCCCAGAGGAAACTTGGCGAAGGAGGGTTTGGAGCAGTTTACAGAGGATACTTGAACGAAATGGATATGATGGTTGCAGTGAAGAAATTATTTGGTGGTTCCAGGCAGGGGAAGAAAGAGTTTGTAACCGAAGTTAAGATCATCAGCAAATTGAGACATCGAAACCTGGTTCAGCTCATTGGTTGGTGTAACGAAAAAGATGAGTATTTGCTGATATACGAGTTCATGCCAAATGGTAGCCTGGACACACACCTCTTTGGGAAAAGATCACATCTCTCTTGGGACATAAGGTACAAGATAGCTCTCGGTCTAGCCTCTGCTCTGCTTTATCTTCACGAGGAGGGAGAAAGGTGCGTATTGCACAGGGACGTCAAGGCAAGAAATATCATGTTGGACACCAATTTCAATGTAAAGTTAGGTGACTTTGGGCTGGTACGATTGATGGACCATGAGCTGGGTTCCCATACAACAGGATTGGCAGGAACTTTTGGATACATGGCTCCTGAATACGTGATGGATGGAAGGGCAAGCAAAGAATCTGACATCTATAGCTTTGGAATTGGTATTCTAGAGATTGTCACGGGAAGAAAATCGGTCAATCACTCGCAAGGAAATACAGAGGCTGAAGTTGAGACTGAGACGAGTCTTGTGGAGAGAGTGTGGGATCTGTATGGAAGACAGGAAGTTATGTCAGCCACTGACAAGAAACTCGGTGATGATTTCCATCGTCAACAAGCCGAATGCTTGCTGGTAGTTGGGTTATGGTGTGGTCATCCTGATAGAAACTCAAGACCCTCTATAAAACAAGCGATTCAAGTCATGAACATGGAGTCACCATTGCCTGAGCTTCCGTCGAAGATGCCATCTGCTACGTTTCACATCTCACTTTCTTCTTCTTCTCTCTTACTTAGCTCAAGCAAAATTTCAGTCACGTCCTCAAACAATCAAGTTGGCCTTGGCAGTTCTGCCACTTTGTAATCCTAGATCATAGAATGATCATAGACTTGTATAAGAATGAGAAGAGAGATCTTTGTGTGTGTGTTTGTGTGTGTGTTGTGTTGTGTGTCTGGACATGTGTTAAGACAGATGAATCATGTGGTCTGGTTTTGGTTGATAAATAAACCGCTGGTCTTAAGCCAGAACTTGTGGTCCACAAACTCTGCTTATTTTTCTCCGTAATGAAAAAAATGGTCACAGCGACTTTATTTGAATTACGGAAGTTAACAGTCAACATATATATTTATTTGAATTCATTCAATGGAAAAAAACCTACAACTTTTAATTTATTGGTAAACTGTAACATTTTCTATGTTTGAGTTCAAATGTTGTCTTAACGTATGATTCTCAAAGTGTAACTCTCGGAATACATTTAACGTTTTCATTCTCATCTTCTTACATATATTTGTTTTCTTTTGTCACCTAAAACCATCCCAAATAAGCAATTGACTCTCTCCTATATAGAAAAGAAAAGAAGAAATATTGACCATGGAAGGTAGGATCCAAGCTCTTCTCTCCACAATTCTAGTTGTGGCTTTGTGTGCCACTACTTTTGTGAAACCGGGGCTAGCTCAACTTCCTACCATTCCTGGCTCTCCCATCGATCTCACAAAATGTTGGTCATCGCTCTTCAACGTTCAAGGCTGTGTAATGGAAATCTTCAAAATTGTTCTCACGGGTAAGTTTGAAAATGTTGGAGCTATGTGCTGCAAAGCGTTTATGGAAGTGGATGCAAAGTGTTGGCCACAAATGTTTCCGTTGAATCCATTATTCCCTCCTATTCTCAAAGATGGTTGCTCTCGCATCAACATAGCTCCTCCCACACGCAACTAGTGAAGTACCAATTGTTTTACATCTCAAAATGCATTAAATTAGTCTGTATTAATTATTGTATTCAAGAGTTTGTCATTGAAGATATATTCACATGGTTTGGTTGTTTTAAATTCTTGGTTTTTATCACCTACGTAGTAGGGTCATATATGAATTTTAAGTTTAGCTACAAATAAGACAAATCAGAGAGAAGTTTTCCATAAACTTAAAACAACATGAGGACTATTGAAAAGAAATTGAAAATGATCTCTCTTTCGCTCGTAACCGAACAATTTGTTATTAATACTTAGGCATACTACAAAACTTGCATTGAAATAATGAAGAAGAGTGTAGGAATTCAGTTTTATTTTACTTCATCACCACCAGATTTCTGTGAGTAAAGAAGCTTCAAAAATTTACAAAGATACGAAGAAAAAAGAAAAAACGATCCAAGCTAAACATGAAGACTTCTCTGCTATTTAAAGCCTATCCTTTAACTTATTGCTCCATATTTGGGCGAAGGCCCACAACTTATATTTAAAGCTCATCATTCTTACAATTTCTTTAAACCGAATTTTATTGTAAGAATTCTCTTATGATATACAAAAGATTAAAGCACTACAAAAATGTTTATTCAAAATACTTTTTTGAAAGTGTATATATACATTTTTCATACTTTAAAAAAAAATCATTTTCGCTTAACACTCTTTCTTGAATCTCTACACTATTCCATATTCGTTTGTCGTTTTTTCTTACCACAGAAAAACGTACTACTTTAAACACTAATCGAATCCAATATTTCAAAGTACAAAATCAGATTAACAAAATAAATTACTGCATGAAAAAAAGAAAAGAAAAATAATATTAGAAAAATGAAAAGAAAAGTGGGCAAATGGGTAATTTATTTACCTTCTCCTTTTTGGTCTGAAAAAGAAACAGAAGGTGGAACTTGGAAGTGGTCTTTGTATGTACTTTTGTAAGTTTTGGTTCCCACCAGAGAGATATATGCACGCTCTCTACTCTTAACCACCGCAAAGACGCACGTGACAGTGACTCTCCCCATTTTTGCCTACCTCATCCTCTAACTTCCATTTTCTTTTAGTACCAAACTTTGTATATACATGTACGTGCGTGCATACGTATACATCATCTGATCTGATCAACGCAATGTGTAATGAGTGACATATAGGAAATGTTCATGATAATCTAAGGGATTAGGAAATGATAGGTTATTTTTAAAACCAAATTAAAAGCTTGAGAGATTAGAGGTTGAGAGCTAAAGATTTTATTTTTGTTATAAAAACCAAAAGGACTGTTTTTTTTTTTTCTTTGTTAAGAAACTAACAGATTTTGTTGCTTTTATATTTAAAATTGTTGCAAAAAGCTAAAAGAACTCACATCACACACATACACCTAAGAAAGTTGTGTTGTTGCCTTGGTAATAAACACAAAGCATCTCATAAGAGCATGACTCCTCTTGCTGTTTACGAATTAAATTTTACACGTCAACCCATTTGGTTCCTGCTTCCAATATTGAATCTTTTGATTAGATCGCTCTTTTCTCACTTTTACAAAAGGTACAGGGGATGTATTGAAACTGAATTTTGAAAGAATTTGGAATGATTTGAGTTTTTATGAAATTTTAGATGATTTTGAGTGAATTATAAAATTTCTTATGATTTGTTATTAAAGTCTATGAAATCCCACTTAAAACTATGAGATTTGGTTTTTTATATTTTTAACTAACAAATCCCACCAAAACCACTTAAAAATCACTCGGAATCCTCTAAAATTCATTACTTAAAATATTTCCAATAACAGGAGATTTGATTTACTTTTTATAAATTCTTGATTGAATAACATAGAATTTGGTAAGACATTTTGAAATTATTAGTTCAATAACAGGAGATTTTAAAAGAACCACTAAATCTTCTAAAATTCCTAATCCAATACATCCCTCATATTGTTTTGCATAGTAAAAATTTGACTCGGTGTAGTTTCCATTTATAATTAACCGTTGATTATGGATCCACTAATTAAGTTACATCTCTAGTCAATTATTGCTTCTTTCTTGCTTTTCTCTCTTTGTTTATATTAAAAAATTTAAAACAAAAATAAATCAAAGTCCGTAACCTAGAAAAAGCATGATTATGAAATTTGAAAAGCAATTAGTGAAATCAAAAGTGATATTTACGACTATTGCGGCTTTATTAAACAACAATAATAGGTGTCCGACGATTAGATACAATGGATTAGTTCACAATGGGTCATTTCGCTATTGATTTTATATAGTTCGGTGACTTTAGGTCTAAGGATTATTTTTTACGATTGAGGACGTCTCAGACCGTCTCGAGAATTAAGACACACAATAAGATACGATGTAGGACCCACCATAGATACGGTCGTGGGAGGAGTTAGATCGAGGCCTGGGCCGGTCAATGCGGAGCCTAGTTGTTGAATGTTCACATCTGTTTGTTTTCAGTTCCTCCTCACACGACGCGCTCTAACCTCTGTACGCGCCAAGTGCTTGCCTCTCTGATTTATATATAGGATGACAAACTTATTTTCACATTTCTTTTTCATTGTTCTTGTCTCCCAAAGATACCATGTCAATAATGATGTAACTAGAATATATAGAGCAAATCATTCGATATAGCCCTAGATAGATATGATAGATATGATAGAAAATTAGAAATAGTGATTTGAAAGATGGATTATGATGTATAATTTGGTCTTGGTGGTTATGTTGTTTTTTTCAATCACACAATTAGTTACTAGTCTTTCAATCTGATGGATGTGGAATAAAAATTAGAAAAACTATCACGTAGCACATTAGATTCGTCGAACAAAGAAGAAAAAAGTAGATCACTCAACATGGGATTGCGATAATTGTGATTAGCTTATGGCAATATGTTTAGAAACCTATAAATAATTAATATCTAAGGGTATTTTTAACCCTTTTTTATTGGGAAAATTAGAAATAAATGATGTTTTAAGTACTCTTTTGTCCATCTATACCTTTATTTTAATAGGTATAATTGTGCTTAAACTACCCCCACAATCGTATAGTTTAATATTTTATTTATTTGTAAAATTCGTTTTAATATTTATTTAAATACTTAAAAGGAAAAAATAAATATTTAAGGAAACAATTTTTTTTTATTTTTCCAAAAACGTAGTAAAACAATATTTACAAATCTTTTTCGATATGTTCTGCGAAATTCAGAAGGTGTCTTCTGCGCATTCTCTATGATTTGCAGATTTTAGAACGTGTCTTCTGCAGTTTCTATATGTTTTGCGAATCCGTAGAATATATATTATGCATAATGTACGTGTTCTGCGATTTCGTAAAATTTACATTTTGCATAATGTACGTGTTCTGCGATTTCGTAGAATTTATATTTTGCATAATGTACGTGTTCTGCGACTTCGTAGAACATATATTCTGCATAATGTACGTGTTCTGCGAAATTCAGAAGGTGTCATCCGCGAGTTTTAGAATTAGGAGTTTTAGAACATCTCTTCTCTTCATCTTCCATGCCATTTCTTAACTCTATTTCTGTGTTTATGATTCATTCAAATCTCTGCAAAAATCAATTATTTAAACCAAAAAGGATTGAATAGATTTCACATAAATGTGGTGAGTTTATTGAATTTGTTGTTTGTTTTACCACAAATTGATCTGTGCCAATTCTATTTGGGAGAATTGATTAAAATTGATTTTGGTGAAGAAGAAGAATTAAAGGAGAGAAATTCAGAGAATCGATTTAGGGTGACGAAGAAGAATGTCGATTTTGGTGAGGAAATATAATTTTTGTTTCCGGTAAATTTCAGCCCCACCAAAGTGGATCTTACAAGATTTTGAAACCCAACTTTTTCATGTGATTTTAGATAATAATCAAAAGAGGGTATTATATATTATAATTATATTCAAAAAATAATTAATAAATTAAGAGGGTATAATTGGATTTCAATTAATATAAAGAATAAATCACCAACAATTTCAAATAAAAGTATAAATGGACAAGAGAGAACTAAAAACATCCTTTATTTCTAATTTTCTCTTTTTTATTTTACAGGGGTATCTCTAATTTGGTGTTAAAATAATATTAAATTTGGTGTTATAGTATCTCAATTTTTTTTGGGGGAATCGGCAAACTACCCTAATTAAGATTTAGAATTTGAAAAATACACTGATTTTTTGAATTTTTGATAACTACACTTAGTGATATGTAAAAAAACTATTAAGACCAGATTTTAATTAGAAGATATTTAAAAAAAAATAAAAATCGAAAATTATAATTATTATGATTTTAATTGAAGATAAATATATATAATTTTATAATATTTAACATTTTATAATTACATAAATCTTAGTATTTAAGGATTTGTCTCTATAAACAAAAAAATTAGTTTTCTTAATTTTATTAATGTTTATATAAAGAAAACATGTAAAAAAATTGAAACAAAATCGACATAAAGTTGAAATTACAAAAAAAAAACAGAAATTCTTTACAAAAATAATAACAAAATAATTTAACTGAATATTCAGTTCTAATTAATAAATAAATAAAAACTCAAAATAGATATCATTCAGTTTTAAAAGATTTGTTTTGTATTTATATAACAAAAATTATTATAAACTCAGAATAAGGATAATTTAGCCATTTTATATATAACCAAATATGATTTTTTTTTTAAAAATTAATAGGGGTGTAGTTTTCAAATTAAAATCTTGTTTTAAGTTATTTTCCCAAATTTTCTCATTTTTTCCATCTTCAAACATAACACCAAGTATTACACTAAAAATAATATTATCTATATTATTATATTATTAAATTAAACATTCTTTTTATTTTTGATAGTTTTGATAAATACTAATTATTCTTATAACTATTAATTATAAGTTAAACATAAGTTTATATCTTTAAAAGTTATTTTGTTGCATTTAAGTTTTTATGTTTGTTTGGTTTTAGTTTTGTAATTTTATGTTTCTAATGTTTTAATTGAATTTTAACATATATTTTTAATCTTAATTCATTTGCATATTACTTGCACAAAGTTAATTTGCATATTAACTAGATACTTTTTACAAATTTAAAATTTCATATTAATTAAAACATCATATTATCAAAAATAAACATAAAAATAATTATAGTGTATTTATTTGTTAATTACAAAATTTAATCAATTAATAAATAACATTATAAACATATTATTAAAAGAAAATAAAAAAAAAGTATTTTATGTTTTAGTGTTAGCTATAGTAGAACACCAAATATGGTGTGGCACTGTAGCAAAAAACACTAAAATTAAAGTTTTGGTGTAAATTTTGTTGTTACGTTGGAGAAGTTCTAATATAAAATATTTGATATAAATCTAAGTTAGTGTTTTCATAAACACCGTAACAGTGAAATATTGTATACCAATTACTTAAAAACATAATTTATTAGCATGTTTGTTTGCATAACCATTCTAAATCATCTCCTCAATAATGTTTTCGTAGAGCTTTAATTTAAATTCTCAAAATATAAGTTTCCTAAGCTTCGAACTTCGTTTTCAGTAAATAATTTTATTGAAAGGATGTGTGCGTGAGATGGCGCGTGGTTTGCGAGAGAGGACGTGAAGAGGCGGAGAAAGCACAGTCCCGCGATTCGTGCGGTTCGCTTTCCTCACGATAAGTGACGCACCGACTCGCACTGCTTACGGCACGTGCGCACGTGACCCCCCCTCCCTTTTGCTCTCATCCTCCTTTTTCTGACTAATTTAGTACATCATACTATTAATTATCTTCTTTATCTATAGACAGATCTCAGTGATTAGGTGGTCTATTTTAAAATCTGATAACTTTATCTCTAAATTGTCTCTATACGTTAATTCTCCCTTGATTTTAATAAGATGTGGACTGCGTAAACTTTATTTATCACTAATTATAATATTTATTATTCCTTGTATACTTAGTGTCAAATGGTCATATTATTGTACAGACCTTTTACTTTGGTAAATTAATATGCACATGCTTAATAATACCATTTCTTTTTGTAACAACATTATTGTATTCTCTTTATATATAAATCAAGAATTGTTTTCAACTTTTTAAACAAATTTATTTTGTTAGTTGTAAACGTAAACTCCAATTGCAATAGATATCAAGGGATTAAACTTTTATTTGCATTTGTACTTTGCAAAATTGTGATTTTATTTTTATCATGTAAACGCAAATTGCGTTTGAAACAATCGAATCCCAAATTTATCATCTATAAAACCAAATAGTATATCTATAAAAATAAAATAATTAAATTAACAAACATGCGTTAAAAGTCATCTATAAAACCATTAGTTTGTTACACATTAATGAAGAACAACTCTGCTAAGCTTTTGAGATAAAAAAAAAGTTATGTTTAAGTATAAATCTACGAAACTAAGGTAATTTGTGAAAAGTAATAGAGTTGCGTTAATGTAATTCACGAAACGTAATGATGGATTATCAAATGATTAGACCTATAAAAACTTTAAAATGTTTGAAAAAACAAGCTACAAAAGATTCGATGAAGAACTAGAGGACTAGGATCGAAGACACGGAACACGACACAGTAACTTCCTAACTTCCTTAATCACCTAATTTGAAAACACTTTGTTTTTGTTGTTGACCAAAATTTGAAAACAACTTACTAACCTACCTGAATTCGAAATTATTTGGGAAAATAGTACGATATCTAAACAATCTGACATATTTAAATGTTCTAAATTCATGTTCCATGAAAAAAGTGTTCCATGAGTTTATAAATGCTTTTTAAATGCTTAATTTTTGAGATTAAGAAATCGTTTAGGCTCCTTTTAAATGTGTTAAACAAAGTTACACATTTTGTCTCTTATAATTTGGTTTTTTTTCTTTGTGGAATCCAACTCCGATTTGATGGGGTTCAGGTCTAAAACTTAAATAAGAGAAATTTCATATATGGTCCAGCTATTGGAAAGCAAAGCATGCCTTACGTAAGTGTGATGTGGCTTGGTCAGGAGACTGAATGAATATCCTCTTTTATATTTTGACGATGTGCAAAGTTGTTTGAAAGCTTTAAAATGCGGATTTTAAACAATATCTCGATGAAAACACAAACTGCTAAAGAAAAATACCGATAGCGAAGAGTTCCAAGGAACGAAATGAAAAGGTTATTTTTAATATTTTTTGACGTTTAAGTTAAAACTGAAACCACATGATCGGTACAAAAATTAGCGAAAAAGAGGAGATGAGGGTAACTTTTGGGTCGGATTCTAAAACAATCTTTGACCCAACTTGCTAACTTAACTACTAACTAGTATTATACATAAAACTAAATTTAGATTTTTCAATATTTTGTTCTTTTTTTTTTTTAAGTTAGCAGAAAAAAAGAGAGAATATTTTGTTCTTTTAAATTTTAACTTCTGCAATGAAACCATTGTGATGAGATGGAGATGACATGGTCCAACTTCATTTTCAAGACGATAAAAAACATAAAAAATTGTCGTGGGTCGTAATTTATGTGGAGGAAGAAGGGTGAAATAATAATTTAAAAGAGAGATGGTAGTGAGTGATGAGAGGGGAAAACAAAAACAGAACCACTTTTGTCATCCCTCAACACCTACATTTGTCTTGCTAGCCAGAAAGAAGATAATACTTGTCCCCACCATCTCAAATTTTCTATTTCTTCTATTTTCTGTTTTTTTTTTCATTGACAAATTTCACTCATGTCAAAAATAAAAACATAAGAAAATATTTAAACAAAGAGTAAAATTTCTGAACCAAGTCCAAACCAGTCTTAGAGTTTGTTAAAAAGTGAGAATTTTAGACGTCCTTGATTGATCATGAGTCTATGATATGTGTAATATAGTAGATGTGTCATTATTTTAGATTCAAATCCGTATAATAAATAAATATTCCCTCCTTTTTTTTTAATTGTAATTTTATGTTGTTTTTCTATTTTATCTTTTAATTAATATACTATTTTATTTGATATGATTAATTAATAAACTTAAAAAATAAAGTTAAACCTAGAAAATCTGTCATAAATCTATATTGAAATTCGAAAACTACAATTATTTGTAAAAAAAAATAAGTTTTAAACAACACTTAGAAAAACCAGAGAAAATAATATTTTTTTTAATGACTAACTATAATTGAATCGTAGAGAAACTACTTTAATTTATTAAGTTTGAACCATTGGAACACCATAAATTTATTAAGATACATAATTGTTGAAAAATTACTCATACACTAAGTTGTTATAAAACAAAGATATTTATTGGAAAAAAACGTGTTAAAAATAATTTTTTAAACGAAAACTTTAATAAATTTAGGTGGACTATTTATGTATGTAAGTCGATAAGGGCATGTGCATCGGAGACTTTAAAAGATCTAATAACATTATTAAAATAATAAATGTTAAGACTAAAGATCCAAAACTAATAAAAAGTGTCTAATATAGAATTTATTTTTAGGCTTTAGACATCTCTTCATAACTAAAATGTCTTAAAACATTAAATTTATTTAAATTTAATCAAAAAAATAATTTTTAGACAACTACTTTTCAAGTCTCCAATGCACATGCCGTGAGTGGAGATGACATTATGACAATCGTGATAACCTTAAAAAGAAATAATATTTACGGGTATTCCAATAAACAATTGATTTTTCTTATTATATATTCCCCTAAACGGCTAAACCCTAACTTGTCGCCGGGATTTCGATTTAACATAATTCTGTTCACTAAAAGACTCGAAGCAAAAGAAACAGTAGTGAGAGAAAGTAAGAGAGAGACGAGACTCTGTGGTTGACAAACTCTTTTGCTCTCACAGAGAAAGATAACATATTTTCTTTTCTTTTCTTTTCTTTTCTTTTCAGTGGGTAGTTTTTAAAATATTTGGAAAAAGAGACTCTGTCTGAAGAAAGCTAAAGAGTTTTAAAGACTCAAAGATTTGTTATGATTCTTGGCAAAAGAAACTGTGTCTTTGGAGAATTCTGAAGGGTTATGAAGTGAGAGAGACACACACAGAGAGAGAAAGTGAGAGATAGAAAAAGAGAGAGAGACAGAGAGAGTAGAGACATGGTGGGCTCAGGAAGTGTAGGAGGAGATAGAAGCAAAGATGCTGTAGGAATGATGGCACTTCACGAAGCACTTAGAAGCGTCTGTCTTAATTCCGACTGGATTTACTCTGTTTTCTGGACCATTCGTCCCCGACCGTACTACACACATCTCTCTTTCTCTCTGTTCATGTATCTTTCTCTCTCTCTATCTCTGTTTCTTTATCTATTTCTGTTCCTCTTTTTGATTTCAGGAGGGTCCGTGGTGGTAATGGCTGCAAGGTTGGTGATGAAAGTGGCAGCTTGTGAGTTTTCTCTTTCTATCTTTCCTCTGCTTTTAGGAGAAGAGAGACAGAAACAGAGCAGCTCTGTTTTCGACCCAAGATATCTTTTTTTTTTTTCCTGAAACAATTTGTTCTTTTGTGTGATTTTAATTTGAAGGATGTTGATGTGGGAAGATGGGTTTTGCGGAGGAGGAGGAAGAAGTGAAGGTCTTTGTCGGGAACCAGACATTGAAGGTGAAGATCATCTTGTCAGAAAAGCTTTCAGCAAGATGTCCATTCAGTTATATAATTATGGAGAAGGGTGGGTACTGGGTAGGTGGTTTATATAAGTAATTACCAAGAAAAGATAATTAGATTATATAAACACACCTTAATCACTTTTAATAACTAGCAAAGCTTTGATCAAGAGTTTATACACACAAGTTATTATCATCTTGTGAAATCTTTAATATGGTATCTGCAGATTGATGGGTAAAGTTGCTTCTGATAAATGTCACAAGTGGGTGTTCAAAGAACCATCTGAATCTGAACCTAATCTTGCTAATTACTGGCAGAGTTCTTTTGATGCTGTACGTCTTCTCTCAATCTTCCACAGATCTTTGAATATCTTTTTTTCTCTGTTAGATGAGGAATTAATGATCTTGATGTTTACCTTACACTTTAGCTTTTTTGGTTGTTCACAAATTTATTGCAGCTTCCTCCAGAATGGACCGACCAATTCGAATCAGGCATCCAGGTCAAACATCTTTTTTTACCTGTTTTGATTTTTCAAACTTTTGATTACTGTTTCTTGATCTTACCTTGACACTGTTTAAAAAATTGACCAGACAATTGCTGTGATTCAAGCTGGACATGGTCTGTTACAGCTAGGTTCTTGCAAGATTGTGAGTTTTTTTTTTCTCTTACGTTTTCATATTAGCTTTTTGGCTGTACGGTGTGATCAAATCATTGTTTTATTCCACCAGATTCCAGAAGATCTTCATTTTGTGCTGAGGATGAGGCAAATGTTTGAATCAATCGGTTATCGATCCGGTTTTTACCTATCCCAGCTCTTTGCTTCAAACCGAACCACCACGTCGAGTCCATCTTCGTCCTCGGTTCCAAACCAGCAACCTCAGTCGTCTCAGGCTTTTAACTGGGGATCACACTCTCCATTGTTATCTTCCCCTAGTTTCCAAAACCAACTACCTGCATCAACAAGATTCGGTTTCCTTCAAGAAACCAATGCTCCTCCTCCTCCTCCTCAGATGCTTCCTCCAATGGAAGAACACGAAGACGACATCAAATGGCCCACCGGTTTATCTCTGTTCAATGCACTGACTGGCCGTGCAGACGAAGCTAGTAGACTTCTGTTTAACCACGAGCAGAACCCGATGAATCTCGAAAACCAGAATGAGTTCTTGAGCCTTGAAAGTCATCCTAACAAGTTTAGAAGAAGCTATACATTGCCAGCAAGAATGGACTCTTCGTCATCATCGACCTCGCTCGATCAGCAACCACGAGAGTTCAGGAACAACTCCGGTAACAATGCAGGAATGTTCCCTGACGTTATGGAGACGTTCTTGAGGTGATTGACAAGTTCAAGATTCAGGTTTAAAGACAGATGAAACTTCTCAAAAGATTAACGAAAAGCTAGTTTTTTTGTTTAATCTGTTCCTGTTACTTACTTCGTTTCTTTCTTACATCTCCTCCTTCTTGTTGTTGTTGTAACATATTGTCTGATTGTTTCTGCTATAACGTTGAACTCTTTTTAACATTTGAAGATACTTTTTAAGAGCACATTATTGATTTGGTTATTTTAAGTCCTAAAATACAGACACATTTTTTCTCATCTTTAAGACTGATTTTGCCCTTTAACAGTTCCTATCTCACCCACCGTCACATTCTCTTCACTCTCGTCCTCACCGCCTGCAACCTCTGTTGCTGCTTCCTCCGTGGCAGGAGTGTTTTCGCTCTCCTCCTTGGCTAAATCCGTGGCTCGTTTCAACCCTTCTTTCGCAGTGTCCGCTGCATAGCGCACTGAAACATCAGGAGCTTTAGCATCTGTACTTGTCCCCATCGCCTCGTCTCGCTTCGTTCATACTCGCAGATGACGCATCTGCTCCACCGCTTCCCTGTAGAGAGAGTTTCCCTTAGTTACAATACAACAACTGCATAAAAAACAAGCATAAGAAGAGAACAAGATGTCTATGATTCCTCTCTTACTTGAGCAGCGAAGCAACGAGAGGATTGAAGAGTGTTGTTGTTGTAGTGTCTCGGCGATGCTCTGTAAATGTTTATGATTCCTCTCTTAGCAATAAACAAAGCCGCCATTTTTTTTTGTTACAGACATCACACGACACGACTCTGTGTTTACATATAACCCCAACACAAGGGACTTGTCATGGTCTTTGCGACGTGTAATAAGGATTGTCACGTGAGAAAAGTCTGATTCTTTTGCTGTGTTTGTATGTTGGATCAACAAAAGTTCATAGCTTTACATGTATACCCCAAGCTTCTCTAACCAAAACCAGTGATCTACACACTCCATTTCATTCGAAAAACTAAGGAACTAAGGGATTTTTCATTGTTGTTGAACAGACTCTATTGGAAAATCTTCAAGCCAAGCAACGACTTCTTCAATCAACGGTCTCCTTCTAGGATCATGATCAATGCATTTGCAAGCAATCTCCAACATCTCCAAAACCGCTTTCTCGTTCGCGTTGTCGCGTATCGTTGCATCAATCAGTTCGGCTTCACGCTTCTCGGCCTTCATCTGAAACACCCGAGACACCAAATCTCTGCAACTCTTCCCTTTACAGACTTCCACTGGTCTACGACCTGTAACAAGCTCCAAGAGCACAACGCCAAAACTGTAAACATCTCCTCTACAGGTCGCAATCAAAGACTGGCTATACTCTGGTGGAATATAGCCCAATGTCCCCACCAAATCAGTCGTCACGTGAGTATCGTACGGCCTAAGCAGCCTCGCTAACCCGAAATCCGCAAGATGAGCTTCAAACTTCTCGTCCAACAGAATGTTAGACGACTTCACGTCTCTGTGGATAACATTCGGTTCACAGACTTTATGCAAGTAAGCAAGCCCGCGCGCCGCGCCTTGAGCTATCTTCAGCCTCACATCCCATTTGAGAGTCATGTTCCCGTCTACACGCTCGTGCAGCCAATAGTCCAAGCTCCCGTTCTCCATAAACGAGTAGATAAGCAGCCTATCGTTCCCGTGCTTGCAGTAGCCTTGAAGAGAGACTAGATTCTAGTGCTCCGCTCGCGACAACGCCTCGACTTCCGCCTGGAACTCGCGCTCCATCTGCCCGCAGTCACCGGAAAGCCTCTTGACCGCTGCTTTCGAGCCATCGGGCAGATTCGCTTTGTACACTAGACCAAACCCACCACACCCTATGATGTTCGCCTGGCTGAAGTTGTTAGTAGATTTCAGCAGATCCGCTACACTCAGATCTTTGCATCCACAGCTATGGAAAAGCACGATCTTTGATGACCCGGGAGCTTTAGGAGCGTCGCTGATCGTTTCCTCATCAATGTCATTGATTCGATCATCAGCATCTTTTCTTGAAATCTTTAGTAGGATAACAGAGAGAAGCAGAGTAATCCCAACGGCGAGACTTATGGTAAGTACAACAATGCTGCTTCTCCCGAATTTTCCGCCGTTGTTGTTGTTGTCACCACGCGAAGAAGCTTTCGGTGTCAGCATATTACTCATCAGAGCATCGCAAGGAGAATCAATCGCGCGGCAGAGCCCCAAGTTCCCTTCGAAGCTCGAGTGCGGGAAGCTGTAGAACTGACCTCCCGACGGAATGGCCCCGGCGAGACGGTTATAAGCGACGCTGAACCTCGACAAGAAAGTGAGGCTCTGAAACGACAGAGGAATCGAACCGTGGAGATGGTTGTAGGACAAATCGAGGACCTCCAAATTGTCAAGCCCTGAAATGGACTCGGGTATCATCCCGGTGAAGTTGTTCCTGCTCAAATCCAGCATGTGAAGCTCTTTCAAACGCCCGATCTCCGGCAAGATCGTGCCTTTGAGACGGTTATTGTTCAAATAGATAGATGGCGGGAATCTCGAAACTTGGTTATACGGAAGACCACTCGAGCTCTTGTTCCGCTTTACGTACAGAGGGATCCCGGAAGAGTCGATCATCTGAGAACCGGTGCAGTTTAGATGGATCAGGCTCTTGAGCTCGGTTATGGCCACGGGGATTTCTCCGGTTAAAGTGTTGTTGGAAAAGTCTATGTAGAACAGAGACTCCATCTGACCGATCCAACGAGGGATAGTTCCGTAAAAGTGATTCCAAGAGAGATCAAGAACTCGCAGCTTCTTGCAGCTCAAGAGCCAGCTCGGGATCCGGCCTCTAAGACCGCAGTTTCCGAGCGCTAGAATCCCGAGGTTCTCGAAACCGGTGACATCCCTCGGAACTTCCTCGCGCATGAAATTCTTTGAGAGGATGAGAGTGGAGAGATTGCTGCATTGTCGCAGCACGTTCATCGCCTCGGACAAATCCACGAAACTGTTGTTGGATAAGGACAGGAACAAGAGAGACTTGAGATTCTTGAAGGTCTTGGGGATCTTGCCGCTGAACTCGTTTTTCGCCAGGCTCAAGATCTTCATCTTAGGGCAATGGCCGAGGGAATCGGGAAGAGGCCCAGAGAAATGATTGCTGGCGAGATCGAGGACGCAGAGATCAGGGAATCCAGTGAAGTTGAGATTGACAGAACCGGATAACGAGTTGTTCCTAAGATCAAGAACCCGCAGTTTCGAGCATTGGGATACGCTTGCCGGAAACCCGCCCGAAAACTTGTTGGAGCTTAGGTCGAGGTGTTCCAGCTGAGTGAGATTACCAAAAACATCTGGAATCACACCAGAGAACCGGTTCTCGGATATCAACAGAGACTTAAGACCAGAGAGATTACTCAACTTCTCGCTTAACTCTCCGGATAAGTAGTTTCCAGAGAAGGATAGTTGCTCCAAGCCCCGGATCAAATAAAGAGAATCCGGAAGCTCGCCTGTCAATCTGTTGATGTCGACATGAAGACGCTGAATAGATTTGCTGCAACTGTACAATCCATCAAGATTCCCCACCAAACGATTCATCGATAAATCAAGAACCTGAATCTCACCGGAAGAGCTGCATAGCTCAGGACGAATCTCCCCTTGGAACAAATTGTTGCTTACGTTAAGCATCACAAGACCAGGAAACGCTCCAAGATCGGATAGATTCCCGCTCAGCGAATTGCTGGAGATGTTCAGAGACTGAATCAGCTTTAAACCGGAAACCGCTTCAGAAACCGGCCCTGATAACAGATTATGGCTCAAATCAAGAACTTCAAGCTGCTGCAACTTGGAAATCTCCGAGGGCAATTCGCCTTTGAGCTGATTGCGAGAGAGATCAAGTAATCGCAGCTCACTCAACTCGCCTAAAGAAGCCGAAATCACACCTTCCAAACCCTTTTCAAACAGAACCAACTTTGTAACTCGACCAGAAACATCATCACTCCCCTCGCAAAACACACCATCCCATTCGCAGCAGCTCGAATCGTTTAACCAAGATTCCGTAACAGACCTGTTCTTCAACGCTCCTGCGAATTCTCAGAGCGCAGATAAGTCGCCGGGATGACATATCAGCGTAGGCTGGCTCAGAGATGAACCAACAAAGAAGACCACCAATAGGAGAATGGTCACCATGACTAGTAAACAAAGACAAGAGTCTTCTCTAGCCAAGCTTAAACCAGGGCAAAAGATTTATGCCATTCCCCAGAATTTTTCGTGCTCGGTCTCAAATAGACTTAAGGGTTCCTGAAGAAGAAGAAGAATACTCACAGACTCACATGCTCTTGTCCCAAAAGAATCAACCTTTTCACAACTTGTGATTGAAGCAACATCGTGGAAGCAAATTGAGATCAGCAACACGTATCTTCCTGAAATCGAATCCCAAGAAACAGTATGAAATCAAAGCAGAAACTAACAGACAGGACTCAAACTAGAAAAGCTCGATTGTAATTAAAAGTATAAACTAAATTGCTCACATCCCAAAAATCACCTCGAAAATCAAGGGATCCCAAACTACTGAAGACTTGTAACTTAAGCAAAAAAAAAAAAAAAAAAGTCAGAGAGAGTGAAGTAATACCGTTAAGCAAGCTGAAGCAATTAGCAATTCTGCAAACAAAAACCCTAAATTGCAAAGCTTTCCCAGATAAAGATAAGAGCTTTCGAGTTCACAGCCGCCAATGAGACATTGAATGATGCGCGAAACTCTTTTTTTCTTCTTTCAGGGAAACGATAATTCCGAAGATTTTTGTTTCAAGGGTGTTTTTAAATGTCTAATCTGCAAGTGCAGGTCTTTTTCGAGGTGAGACAGAAACAATCTAAAAAAAAAAAGCGAAAACAGAGTAGTTGGGGGTTTTCAAATTGTCAATTTTTTAATTTCGAAATTGAAAGAAGGAAACAGTGGAGAAGACAACAGGAGATGTTGAGGAAAAACGAGAAAGGAAAGTTCTTTCGTTTTCTCAAGAACAGTAAAGAGTTGCTGCTATTAACTTTCTTTCCGTGACAGGTCTCGCGTCTCGTCTCAAAAGTCTTGTGTGCACCTCGTCAACCTTTTTTTTATTTATGTTTGTTTGTTTACAAATTATAATCGTCAATTGAAAAAAAATTGCTACTTAATTTCTGGACAAAATCCTGCACAACTTGTTATTGCAGCTCACAGGTTTTAATATTTTCTATAAATAATAAACCGCACAGTTTGACCGTAATTCTATATTCACACAATAGTTAAACAAATTTCACTTATTTAGAGATGGTTCAGAGAAAATGTTATTTTAATTGACATACGTTGAGTAAAAATATATTTGGTTTAGTGATTTAACTTAAAAATCAATAAAATATATAGTTTTAAAAAATAATCATAAGCATATGCAGACAAAGCCGTTGTCCTTTGTTACAAATCTACACTTTTTCCACAAATTAGTGGGAAACAACAATATTTTTAGTTGAAACAAAGTCAACAAAAGTTTGTAGTTAGGTCAAAACTTTTCTCACAGGGTTTTCGTTTTCTTTTATAATTTGTCGCATTAAGGAAAATAATGGACAAAGTATGCTTGTCTTCCTCAATTTCTCTTTTGCATACTGTTGATGTAGTAGATTTTTTAATTTTATTATGGATGATTAGAAATCAACGGAATATATTTTGGGAAATAATAAATCGGTGAAAAACGGTAAAAAAAATATTGAGATATCAGTGTAATATCTTCTGAAGATTTTTTTTTTATATACTTTTGTTACATTATATTAAATATTTTTGTTTTTTCTTGAATTTTACAGCCAACTGAATCTAATGCAAACAATCCTAAAATAGATTTGGTTAAAAAATTCAAACCGAATGAGATTAAAAGCTAAACCCGGACCTAAACCGATGACAGAAACCGGACTACACCGATAAACAAAAATCCTAATCGACAACACAGAACCGTAAATAAATTTTAGAAAAGTCGAATATCCGCTCCGATCCGTAGATTACATATATACATATTATATCTTAAAATTATAATGTTTATATACAATTTATTTATCGTTTTAATAAATATAAAAGGTAATATGCATGATAAAATCACATATAACAACTCTTTTTTTTTTTTCATCTGAGTAATATTAAGAAGAACCAAAGAATCAAGCTACAACAAGGACGAACCACTACCGCCGGCAACAACAAGTGCCAAAGACGAAACCGAGAAAACGGAAAGATTCAAAACTAAGGAAAAATAAAGGAGGACAGAACACGACAACTCTAGCCAAAAACCAACAAGGAAAAGAAATACCGAGATACTCTATCTAATAGGAAAGCCTAAGCTCTCCGAAAAGACAACTAACCCGTCGCCAAGGGAACAAACCAAAAACCAGAGCCGACGAAGGCCAGAAGAACCAAGGATCAAAGCACCCGCACCTGAGCCGCCGCGACAAAACCACCAAGAGAAAGCTAAAAAAAACGAACGCCGAGCTATCTTGTTTGAGAAGACGGAGAACCACCATACACCAAAGACCTCGTCCCGATGCTAGAGGAACCCACCGATCCAAACCACCACAAAAACCATCCAAATAACAAAGTCTCACCGGATCTGAATCACCACCATCGGAAAACAGAAAAATCAGATCTGAGAATAGAATCGAAAGGCAGGCCGAGAATTGGGTGGTAACGGCGCTGCCGTTCCGAAGCTCACACGAGCCGGCTCCACCAAAGATGCGACCTCCATCCCCAATCTTAGATCTTTCACCGGAGAAACGACATCAAGGAGACCGAACGGATGCGAGTCAAACAAAATCAAAAGGAAAGAAACAGGGTGAGATGCGTTTGTAAAGTACTCTCTCGGTGCCGACGAGACTCGCCAGACACCGGAGGAGCGAGATCAAGAAATCAAAATTGGTGCGGCTAGGGCGAACTCAGAGGTTTAACTCGAGAGGCACATATAACAACTCTATAGTAGTTAATAAATATTAACGAGAAATCTAGAAAAGTTTATAATAGAGTTTTAAGTTGTTAATATTTTGTTTCTTAAATACGAAGCACCGTTTCTCCTTTTCACTTTCTTAATTTTTTTATCGGTTTATTTTGTATATTTTTGTTTTTTAAAAAAATAAAGATAATTCTTTCATTTATTTGTTCACTTGATAGTTTATATTACTTAAAAATATTTTATATATATATAAATATATGTATTTTTGGCTTTTGTTTGTATTAAACGGAGCAAACCGGATATCCACAAATATCTATAATTTTTTTAGATAACCAAATTTTCGGATATCTATATATTTGCGAAATAAAGCAAATCATAAAATTAGATATCCATTAAAAAGAAAACAAATCAAAAATACTAATTTTTTCTCTAATTATTCGCTATGCGCTCAAACCTACGGTTAACCACCACTCCTACGAGAGAGAGAACCAACACACTACGAGAAGAGAGAGTCTGTTCCACGGGAAAGACAGAGACGGAGGAGGGAGATATTTTGATTTTCAAGAAGTCAGTTAACAAAAACAAAAAAAAATCTCTTAAGTGTTAGCATTTTTATTTTTAAAAACTGTACATTTTCGAGTTCGAATGTTTGGACTTTTGATCTCAGGTGGTATTACCCTTTAGATAAAATTTAGTTGGTGAAGCTTAATGATATAATTTTTCCGATATGTGAACCTAATATATGTCATAAAAAATAAAACATACATGTTCGTGAAATTCAGCGGAAGGTATTTCTGCAAAAGAATCTACCGTATTTTGATATCTATGTGTCATGTGGATTCATGGGATATTTGGAAGATAAATTTACTCTCTATTCTTACTTCTCTTCTTTTACTCCAAAGACAAAATACACATATGAGATATAACTAATATAACAAAGATTAAAAAATGTATAATATATAGTTAGTATTCACATTTTATAATTCAATTATCCAATCATGTAGTAATTGTACCCACTTTGTTTATAAACATTGTATTCACTTTGTTAAGCATTGTATTCACTTTGTTAAACATTGTATAATATGTAGTTTCACTTATCAAATCATTTAGTTAGTATTCACATTTGTGTGTATGTAGTAAAGAAAAAAATCAATACCAAAAATAACTTTTGTCAAATAAACAGAAATTAATATAATATATATGCAAGAGTTGCCAATAATCAAAAGTCCGTAAAGTTCAATCATATCACACAGCTACACACAAAGAAAAAGGAATAATTAAGACTTCGAACCATAGAAATCAGAATTTGATATTTTTTGCAATCGGACCTCTCGTGAAAGTTGTGAGTTAATTGTGACGCATCAGTAGTCATGGCTATTTGCGGTTCACGTGGCGGGTGGAGAGTGACGTTCCTTAGAACCGTGTGGGTTCGGTTTGGACTTTCAGGCCGGACGTCACGGGGTCGATGCCGTGGAAGAGTTGGAACCGTTGAGAATTCTGTAAAAAGCCAGACGCACGGGTCCCACGTGACTTATACATTTTTCATTAATGATATATGTTTTCTCTTTACTTTTTCATATGGACAAAACCCTAATTTTGATACAACCATATAATGATTTCAAATAAGAATAATATGTGAAGAATAATATCATTATTTGGATGAAATTGGAGAGAGACTCTTGATTAATGAACTTATTATATTCAGAAGTAAGTTATACAAAAAAACAAATGGTGGTGGTATAATGGTTGAAGATATATTTTAAATGTTTTATTTAATTTGGCAAAGTTCGAATCCTCCTAATTGCGATTTCAATCATTTTTTCGTTTGGTGATACGTAAATGTTTTTAGTGGTAAGAAAAGCCAAAAATTTTCTTGACCTCGAGAGATAATTAGTTTGAATTTCGGCTTGGAATTCTTCCGGTTAACAAAAAAGTAAATTACACAAAGGTTTCGTATAATGGTAAATAGTAATTGTGAGTCTAGTGATACAATCGAATTTCTACTACTAACGTTATATTATACTAAAACTAAAAGTAAGGAGTATTCATTTTATATTCATAAAAATATTATGTGAATTAAGTAATGTTTGGGAGCATCGAAAATGGAGTGGTGTCTTTTGATAATGTATTGTATATAGTCAAATAACTGCTCACACACCGCAAATCACGTGAAGTCATCGAACCGTACACCTATCGGCCTCCTACTTTGTTTGTTTTTCAAGTCTTCTCTACGATCGAACCTCGAGTCTATCGCACTTCAATCACTATTTTTTATTTGTTGATATCTCTTTAATTAGTTTGAATTGTTTTAATCACCCTTCTTTGTCATCCTCTACGTACATACACTTAACTAATAACTAATCAACTTAGACCTATTTTCACATATCTAAGATAGCCTGGTTTGGCTAAAGTACTGTAAAGAGTTTAGAGAGAGATACTAACTGTATATAGAATCCATGCATGTCTCTGAAGAAAACTTGTCTAGTTAGAAATATTGTGAGATTTATGTTTATGTCGTACAAGAACACAAGGACCCATATTCGGAAAGCAAAGATGACCTAACTTAATTGTCTCGTCTGAATTGGCTGAGTTCCAGAATAATACAAAACAAATATTGTTGACAAATAAAAAAGAAATCTAAGATTATACATAAATTTGTTTGGAAAGGTAAATAAATTTTGTCTTACCTCCTTTCATCAACAACAAATAAATATTTTTTTCTATTATATCGTGTTTTTTTAACGTTAAGATTTTTCAAAAAAAATGAATGTTTATTCAAAAAATTCTACCATTTTTTCTTGTTAATTTTTTTTTTTGTTAATCAAAAGATTCTGGATATAATAATGTAGCCTCGGATTAGGAACTAGCTAGAGCATGATAATAATTCGTCACTTCCACAACATCGAGACACGAACCTGAGACCTAAAGGCACACTTTCTTTGAAAAGTTTCTTAGTACATCAATAGAGTTTATTTTCATAATAGATTTTTTTTTTTGGTTAATTATGTTCTACTGTTTAGAACAAATAGATCTAACAATAACCATGTAAACCTCGCATCAAATATTAAGGAAAAAAGGATAAATCACATATATAATATGTGTCATTCTACTCTTAATTACAATTGACTTTGAAATAGAAATCCACAAACCTTACAAACTTAATACTATAGAATTCAACTTCACTATTATATAATTCGTTTTCTTAAGTCTTATTTGGTCTTATCAGCCATTGAAATAATGATCCTACCACTATATTCCCTGAGAATCGTGGTGGATCAATACAAAACACATCATGAACGATTCCAAGATAAATAATGGGTCAATCCAGGATCATCATATGAAACCACAACGATAAGATGAAGTTGGGCCCATACTCTAAGCCCAGCCCATGGAAGTCGGTGCAATACCATCAGGAATTATGAAAGCCAATAATGTAAACAGTGTGCATCGAGTATATACAATAAGATACTGCAATTAAATTAATCAATTCGTAGATTTTAGGATAGAAATCCTTTACAAGGGCCCACTAAAAAGATATAAATCAGAGTAAGGGCGGCCATCCACTTGGACTGAAAGAGACTCAAGTAGTGGAATCCAACCATATGCACATAAAGATCCAAAATAATATTTATAAAGACCCTTTTTTCCAAATTCTAATTAATAATCAATGCTCTTTTCCTATATAATTTTCTCCAACACTGCATAATCATTCTAAAAAGTCATTATTATTGCATGTGCATGGATATATACGATATTTTCCCCCACACGACGAGACACTACATGTCTACATTACACATTGTCATTCCCTGCCATTATTCTGCCATTCCGTATACGATAATCAAAATTATCTTTCTATACAAAATTTGAGTTATTAACAAAAAAAACTAGTGAGCTCATAATTTCAATGATCGTGTGAATACATGAAAAAAACTATAAAAAGTTATTGATTTAGTTGTCACTAAATTCTAAAAAAAAATTGGCCACCGTCAGGATTCAGGATACTATCACTCCAGCCGAGCTCTAAAGTTTGTGTGTCTTGTTGTGTATATACGATTTAAAAAGAAAAAAAATGATATGAAAAATAAAAAAAGTATTGGTTGGTGAAGGATACTAAAATTTAATGGAGTGGGACCAATGAAAGCATCATTATTAAACGAGAAGAAAAAGACAGGATTGTTAGAGAAATGTCAAAAAAGCACAGTAACAAGTAACCAAAAAGCCCAATCAATTCTCTACTTTCATTAAAGCTTAGTTTTTAGGTAGTAATGTGTAATGTGTGTGTGTGAGATTGTGTAAGAGAGAGAGAGAGAGAGATAAGAGGAAGAAGATAAGTGAGAGATAGAGAGAAAGAGAAAAAAATGAAGTTCTTGTTCCAGTGTCCATGTTGCTCTTGCTTCTGCTTCATGAAACCAAAGCAGGGCAAACCAAAAGCTGTAGATTCGAAACCAAAGGAAGAGAAGAAGAAAGTGGAGAAGAAAGAGGAAAAGAAAGAAGAGAAGAAAGAAGAAAAGAAAGAAGAAACCAAAGCCGAGAAGACCGAGTGAAAGTTCTACTTTAAGGAAAATGTAATTAACTATCCCATTTTCATCTTAATCTCTATGATATATGATGATAATGAATGCTTAAGTAACTTGTAATTTTTATGGTTTATTGACCTTTTTCGCCAATATGGTGTAATAATCTCTTATTATTTCAATGTTGCTTGTTTGAATTTGCTCTTTCTGAGATTGTCAAAGAATAATTATTGTTTCTATACGATATTGTCCTTTCGTTTTTTTTTTTTTTTTAACGCACTTATGATGAGATTTCGAGGGTTTGCGTTTATGTGTTTCGTATTAAGGTTGTTATTCCCCCATCTTTGGTTTGGTATTTGATTCTTTTTTTGTTGAACAATAAAGTTTTAGATTTCAAGAATAAAAAAAAAAGGTATATGATCCAAATCAAAAATTCATTTTGTATCTTTTTGATAGAAGTTACTGAGTAGTAAACAAATTTTATTTTATTTTTCTAGACATCACTATAGTCTAAATTTTTAGATTTCAAAGAAATACTAAAAGTCTTACCTGATCTAAACACGCTAATTCAGAAGCGATATCTGTTTCCTTAGTTCGTAATCGAATACAGAAGATTCCAATTTTATAGATTTTATTAGTAAATTAATTACCTTATCACCTAAAATGATGGTCTTTATAGTATAAAAATTGCTTAAAAAAGGGAAGAAGCTAAGAGACAAATACTGTTTTTTTTTTTTTAATCACCAATGTGATGATTCTTCTACTGTATCCCTTTGGCCTCCTCAATGATGTTCACCTCCCAACTCGCTAAGCTCGAACTCATCGTGCCTCCTTCACCAATGTTGTTTAGTTGAATTGGTGGAGTAGCCAAATATAAATCGGTTGAAAATGTAATACGTATATCAGTATATGGCACTAACACCAAGTTTGACAAAAAAACAAAATGGCACTGACACTAATAGAGAATATTATTAAATTTGTGACCATTTGATGTAGGATGAACATACGAAAAAAATGGTATTTATTCAGAGCATTTTCCACTCGAAGTTTTCGTTGTGCGAGGAAATAAATACCGGCCCAGTCTCGTATCTTCATTGTGAAAACAAAATAAAGCTATTGGGCCTTTCCTATGTACCTCAACTTGGGCTTTTCAAATGGCATCTTTTAACTTTTTATGATAAAATGACTCATATTTCCAAGATAATCAATATTAATGTTATTAGAAATTAGAGTCAGATTCGGAGTAATATTCAGCGTCAACTTTTTGTATACTGAAAAAAGCCATTGAAACCTAATCTAATCGTATAGCCAAATCCGGAAATAGAATTATATTAGACCGAATTACACTAATCAGTGATCACACTAAATTTAATATATATATATAATCTTTACGTTGAAATAGAACTAAATACGGAAATGACAGCCCGTTTTGTTTGTCATTAATTTAAAATCTTCAATCAAAATTCAAAAGTAATAACTAAAGTTGGAAAAAATCCACCATTCAATCACTTTTTATGGTAAGTGAGTTAAATACGCGAGTCAACAATTCTCACACGTCTTAACATAAATGCCTTAAAACGTTCAAAATCCCTTATTGCATTACCAAAAAAATTCCATTGGTGAAAAAAGAAAGAAAGTTAAGTACTCTCTCACACAGTGTATGTAACACCAATCTTCGTTTTCCATTTCTGTAAAATTCAGAGAATTTCGTCGATTTTCCTTAAACTCCGAAATTTCTATATATTCGTTACATAGCTTTTACTAATTTCCCTACAAATCACAAACACACAGAACCCCTCTCTCTCTCTCTCTCACACACACACACACACACACGAAACCCTACCTCTCGGATCTACGGTCTCGCCGCTTCTCGAAAACCATTGTGGCGGCGACCATGAAAAGTCTCTGTTTTTCTATCATCATCCTCGCTTCTTTCGCAGCTCTCTTCGCCGTCGCTGATGCACGGAGGTTTTACGTCGGAGGTAACGGCCTTTGGGCCGTGAATCCACCGGAGAGTTACAATACTTGGGCTGAAAGAAACCGTTTCCAAGTCAATGACACTCTCTGTAAGTTTCTTTCTTTTGTTTGGTGTTTTAAAGTTTGAGTTTTTATTGATGGGGTTGTGACAAATAAAAGCTTTAATCAATCAAACCTTTTGCAGATTTTAAGTATGCAAAGGGATCAGACTCGGTGCAACAAGTGAAGAAAGCACATTTCTACGGCTGCAACATTAGGAATCCTCTCCAGAAATTTGACAATGGAGAGGCTGAGGTTACTCTTAATCGATCTGGTCATTTTTATTTCATCAGTGGTAATCAAGATCACTGTTTGAAAGGACAGAAGTTGATCGTCGTTGTCCTCGCCTTCAGTCATCTCCCTACAGTTCTCATTTCTCCGGCTAAACCTCCATCAACGGTCCGGCCTCCAAAATCTCATTCCCCTGTTTCTCCAATTTCTCCGGGGAAAGCTCCGTCGACGGCACACCCGCCTAAATCTCACTCCCCTGTTTCCCCCGTTGCACCGGCGAAATCTCCTTCAACGGCTCACTCCCCTGTTTCTCCCGTCGCACCGTCGAATGCTCCGTCGACGGCCCAACCTCCAAAATCTCACCCCCCTGTTTCTCCAAATGCACCGGCGAAAGCTCCTTCAACGGCTCAAACGCCTAAATCTCTTTCCCCTGTTTCTCCAATTGCTCCGGCGAAAGTTCCGTCGACTGCCCAAACGCCTAAATCTCCTATCCCTATTTCACCCATTTCTCCGGCGAAATCTCCGTCGACTGCCCAAACTCCGAAATCCTCTGTTTCTCCCACCCATCCTCCTCATTCTCCGAAATCCCCTGTTTCCCCAATTTCTCCGGCGAAAGCTCCGTCGACGGCCCAACCTCCTAAATCACCTACCCCTGTTTCACCCATTTCTCCGGCGAAACCTCCGTCGACTGCCCAATCTCCGAAATCCTCTGTTTCTCCTACCCACCCTCCTCAACCTCAATCACCGTCTGTGTCTCCGTCGCATGCTCCAACAATATCTCCGGCTGCTCCTACTCTGCCACCAAAATCTCCATCGCCTGCTCCTTCCCCGTCAAAGACTCCAACGTCTTCGCCGTCGCCTGATCTGTCACCGGCTTCTCCAGCTCCTGGGCAGGGTCCACCTTTGTCGCCGTCTCCATCTGATTCAACTCCAACCTCCGATAACATCAAGGCGCCTGCGCCAAGTCCCAAAAATGCAGCAAGTGGTGTGGCGGTTACGTCGGTTATGACTACAGTCTTAACTGTGGCTTTTACCGTTTTAATGTTCGCTTAAGCTTTAAACAAATGGTTTTTCGCGTTTGATTTACATTTCTTTATTCTACTGCCATGTTTTTTATTCGAGTCGCTACTGCCATCTGTTTGTTTATTCGAGTCGTTGCTTTGCTTTGCATTATTGGACTATATATATATATTTTTAATATTATCTTCTTGTTAAGCATTCTATCATTCGACGACTCTTATTTCATTAGAGTACTAAATTTGGTTATACAGCTCAGAATTCTAAATGAAAAGCAATTAATCTCTCATTCAAATATCTCAAATTCTAAATGGACTTCAGTCATTATCGCCTTAATTGCGGGTCTAGATGATAGTTATGTACATTCAATCTAAAACCCGTGTGTCGTTTTGGAATCGTTCGTAATTATCTTCTTATTAATTATGGTGACTATAAATATTTAGGGGAGATCAGAGATGTGATATGTCGAGAACGTTATCAACTATGGGCCTGTTCGTTTTTACATCCAGATGCAGCATTTGGATGTAAATGCTCAAATGTTGTTCATTTGAACACTTTAGAACCAGTATCCGGATGTTGCATCTCGATGCAAAATCTAAAAAATCCAAAAAATCTGGATATTTGAGATGTTAGAAAAAGTAGAGTTTGGATGCAAATTTTGCATCTCAAAAACTAAAAGACTAAAATACCCCTTATGATGATATAATCCTAAATAAAGTTATGTTTATTATTTTTATTATATATTAATATTTTATATTTAAAATTAAAATATCATTTTCTTGTAAAATTGTAATTTTTCACCAAAACCGGAAAATCGTGTTTTTCTGTCAACTGCAAAATCCGTTTTCCTATCAAAACTGCAAAATCACGTTTTTCTGTCAAATCCACAAAATTATGTTTTTTCACCAAAATCGCAAAATCACGTTTTCCGCCTAAAATCACAAAATCATATTTTCCCGACAAAACCGTAAAATCAAGTTTTCCCGCCAAAATCGTGAAATTGCGTTTTCCCGGCAAAACCGTAAAATTACGTTTTTTCGACAAAACCGCGAAATCGCGTTTTCCCACAAAAACCGCAAAATCGTGTTTTTCCGCCAAAACCGCAAAATCACGTTTTCCCGCCAAAATCGCAAAATTCTCTTTTTCCGACAAAACCGCATAATCATGTTTTATCGCCAAAACCGTAAAATCGCGTTTTTTCGATAAAACCGCAAAATCGTGTTTTTCCGCCAAAACCGCAAAATCACGTTTTCCCGCCAAAACCGTAAAATCGCGTTTTCCGGTCAAAACCGTAAAATCGCGTTTTTCCGATAAAACCGCAAAATCGTGTTTTCCCGCCAAAACCGCAAAATCACGTTTTCCCGACAAAACCGTAAAATCACGTTTTCCCGCCAAAATTATTTAAATGTGTTAATTATTTAATTTCAAACGCTGCATCTGGATGTTGTTCTAAAATCAGAAACGAACATAATAGCTTTGAGATGCAATATCTGGATGTAAAAATCAAAATAAAAAACGAACAGTATTTAAATGCAGCATCAAAATACAGCGTCTAATACAGCATCCAGATGTAGCATCCAACTACAGAAACGAATAGGGCCATAGGCGTTTTGATGCGGATTCTATAAATTAATCTCGTATTAAACATTGTAAAAATCCATACAGGATTGAAAATAAATGGCTCAATACCAAAAAGACCAAAACTATTGAGTTATGATAATATACAAGAAAATCTTTAACTTGTTTTCCGCACAGAAGATAATTAATCTATTCAGTACTTTTAATTAATTAGACACGAGTTTGATATTATACTTATCGATATTAATCAATAATGATACGTGTAACAAACAATCCATTTGTCAAAGACTGGTACATGTTCGAGTCAAAATGATGTACACATGCAGGTAAGATCTTTAGTAATACCACAAAATGAAAACAAAATCTGGAATGTGAAGGAGAAGACACGAGGATTCAAAGAGAGCGATTGATTGGAAAATACGATAGCTAAAGTTGAAAGCATCAGAGACAGACATATCATCGTGACACGGAAAAAGAACCGCTGTACACGTGGTAATACGCGATGAACCGGCCAAGTGTCTTAAAAAAAACAAAAAAAATTTCTTTTAAAATAAAATTGACACTGGTCTAAAAGTGTATGTATGAATGTATGATATCCGAGACCCACCAAGTTATTGTCAAAACATATTTTCATCACAAACTCGATTGAAAATCCAATTATCTAAGATTCGTTCTTCCGACACACTGGGATGTTTAAAAGAACCACCACTTCCTTTGCCGGTTTCCCTGTGTCAGAAACAGAGAAATCACAAGTTAATCCAAAAGGAGAAAGATCAAGATTAGTCACAAGAATGTTAGGTTTTTGGAGTTAATCATATGATTATATAACAGACGAGTTGATTGGAGAATGGTAATGATCTAATTGATGATGATCGACTAGTTGTTAAATTTGGTGCATGAAGACTCTCAAACATGTGTTACTACGTTCTGTTTTCAGGCAAAGAGCTTCTTGTATGATCTACTTTGGTGGAACCTTAATACTTGGTGTTAACTAGTTCAATAGCTACCTTCTGATTTTTCTTGTGCGGCTTTAACAAGATGGGCTGCGGAAGAACAGCCATGCTTGAGTCTTGGATGTACGGTCTCACTTTCTCTTCCAACAGTTCCTCCACCTACAAATCATAGAGATTCATCGGAATGTTTTTTGGAATTATGAATGAATATGATATCGAATTGTGTCAAAACGTTCCTTTTGATTCACCTTCTCTTGACGCCATTTAGCTTCCCATTGAGCATCCAAGATTTTGTCTGCGATTTCTCTTTGAGCATTGAGAAGAACTGTCCTCTCGTACAGCTTCGTCGGGTTTTTAAGATCCTCTTCACTCCACGAGGAAGTATTCAATGGGAGATTAAGATCCTGTACATCTCTATCTGTTAGTTCTGAACTATGCCTCCGGTCTAAGGAACAAGAATAACAAAAACTATGTATAATGCTAAAACCAAACAGAAGAAAGAGAGCTTACACCCCAATTCTGAGGACGAGGAGGTGGATTAAGCTTTGTGACTTCAGCCTCCAGCGCTTTCTTAGCCTTGTAAAAAGGAACATTTTTCACTATGACGGGGTCTTCTCGAGCACGGGCAGGATCAATAGAGATTAAGGCCTGTAAAACCATGAGAACTAAATGGTGATTGCTAAGTCTCTTCAGTGAACATATCCTGATCTAGTCCCCCAGATTTGTGTCAAAAAGAAGATCTTACATCTTGTAAATATTCCCAGCCAGGGTTTCGTTTAGCCACCAAGTCCCGAAGTTGATCATATCGCATAGATTCCTGATCGCAGAAGACGTAAAGAGTTAAATCATCATTGAAGCTTAGAGCTGAATTATTCAACATTATTCAATAGCTGCCTTTTTGGCTTAGTGTTGCGTAGAAAGAAAATTCTAATAAGATGCAGAGGCCTGAGCACATCAGTATCCTACAAGTAATTAAATTTCCTAGCACATACCTATCTAGATATGGAACAGGTTCTATATTGGAGTAGTAATACCATCCCAAATGAGGATTACGAAATATTCAACTTCCAGCTAAGAGTAGACTGCCTTTACGGTATGTTTGGATAAAGCCTCTAGAAGACCATAACCTTAGTAAACTCTAAAGTAAAAGACTGGTGAATAAGTCATGCTGAAGGAGATCTATGTAGGAAAAAAGAGAGGTACTAACCTCGTATTGCAACCATGTTTTCCTCTTGACATCTTCATCATAATCAAACCCACCCACAACCTGAGGCAGAGTGATCAGCCAGAAATTTGCGATGCTGGGATCTTTCATGCTGTGAACAATGTGCTGAAACAGAAAATAGGACTCATAGGTCGTAAAACAGTAATAAGAGGTAAACATAGCAAGTTATTGGGTCTATAAATAGACTTTGTGGTGCTCACCTCGTAGGGATAATCCATCTTCCTCAGCACATTGTAGGCTTTCCATGGAGGTTCCATGATCTGCAAAATGAAATGTCAAATTCATTCGTCAGTTTAGGCATTTAACAAGAGATAGTTCTATGCCAATAAGAATGCTACCTCTCTTTGCCCATTAAATACCTACTAAGTAGTAAATATACATCCCACTGGGAATATAAGTATATGTTAAGCTGAGAAGAAGTTATAGCAGACGCAAAACATACATCATCAGCTGAGATCCTGACTTGCAGCTTGTTCTTGCACTCAGAACAGCTCATCACACCCTGCAATATCAGTAGATGTTCCATCAAATTATGTAGCATATATTGATGTAAAAACAGCCTATCTCGTTCATCCTTAACACACAACTAATTACATGTACATGAGATTAGCAGTACTTGACAATTTGAGAGAAATAACCCCGGATCCGTATCAAATATTACAGTGAAGATACATTAACAGTAGCCGAGAGCATTAGCAGCGGGATAAGAAGGCTTACTGTTCCATCACAAGTTGGGCAGTCTTTTGATGGCAATGGAGCACTAAGGTTGATGGAGGAGGGAAGATGAACCAGCTCAGCTCGATTGTCAACTATGGCGTCTGCGATACAATCTGCTGTTGGTTTCTCTCCACTACAAGAACAGACAGGAAGGAGAAGTCATTAAATTCTTTCATGTATGTTAGAATATCACCTGGAAAGCTTAAAGCATTGGCAAATGGAATTGCCAACATTAACAAACAGAGCACACAAAGTGATTAACTGTGGATTGATTAATTCTCATGAAGTCAGCAATTACAAACATGGGTTAAGAAGAGACAATCCCCAACCTTCTCAAGTTGTAATCTTTGATCTGGTAATGAACATTCCCTGTTCCTTTGCACATGGTGCACCGTAATGCCTGCCACCCATTACAAGTTTTGCAATCCCTGACCAACAGAAAGATGTGTCCATTTTCACTCTGGATGATTGGCAAAATATGAAGCAAAACTTAGTGAAGCAGGACTTAGTGAAAACTGACCTTTGGCATATGACTTTCTTTCCCAAATCCAACGCAATGTCATAAGTGCCAAGCGTGGCAACCGCCTACAATCCATGAAACTTGAATGATGAAACATGACCATATACCACATAAGGGCAACAAAACAGACAATTTGACAATTTAACAAAACTTTTGATTGAAAAATTAATTGGAACTAGATAGAAATTCAACTCACTGTTTGCATAAAGTTCAGAACTTTAAGCAAACAAATTCATCGGAAACTGGAAACAAATTCATATGAAAAGGAAATGATAGACAGAAGCTGGAAACGAACAAAAAGTCTACGGCAAAAATCAAGGACGCTTATTGTCTACAAAAATGTCAAGTGATAAGTGAAGGAGAAAGAAGAGAACTCACGAAAAC
Source organism: Alliaria petiolata (assembly GCA_020283515.1). Lineage (NCBI taxonomy): Eukaryota > Viridiplantae > Streptophyta > Magnoliopsida > Brassicales > Brassicaceae > Alliaria > Alliaria petiolata. Next base: position 660,748 of record JAHZTW010000008.1, on the reverse strand, counting down.
AGAAAGATAAGAAATTTTGGAGATGAATTGAGGGATGCCAAAACCGCGAGGTGCAGAACCAGCGATGTCGAAGGCGAGAGTGAAAGGAGACAAGACAAGTTTGATTGGGAAATCGAGAATGTCTATGACTTGTTGCCCATAACGAGTGGAGAAGTGCTTGAACTGAGCATCAGCGAACTGTGTCACGTTCTGCACCAAACGACCTGGTCCTCTCGACATTGGAGGAAGAGGAAGAAGAAGATAAGAAAGACCCTTCTTCTTTCTCCCACTCTCTCTGGTCTGGGTGGGTTCAAGAGACTCAAGAGTGGTGGGTTTTACGCTATTCTTATCCCGAATTTGGATTAGTCTTTTTTTATTCTTCGCTAACAAACATGTCTCCGTTTTATAGACTACGTGTCGTTTTCAGTGAGAAAAAACGACCTGCCTCGAAGTTTCGATCCTCTTGTTACTTTGCTATGGGCCGGATAAGGGTCTAGGAACCAACTCATTGGGCAGGTACTTGGTACTCAATTACAGAACTTAACTGAATTTGAAGGAATTATTATTTCTATTAATTTCTAATGTTATTTGATGATGATGTCTTCCATGAATTTCCTTTTAAACTCATGTAATATTAGATTAAGTATTTTTTGTCATTATTTTAAACTTTAGTGTTATTCAAATTATTGATTTTTTAATTCTATTAAATAGTAGTGTTATTCAATATTATGGCAATGTTTATGGTATTATCGTTTGAAAGGAAAAAAAAATAACAATGAAAAAAATAATTAAAATATTTACATACTGTCATTTTGATATAATTAACTAAATTTTTTATTATTATATCTTTTCTCGTTTTTTCGGAATCCAAAACTTAATCATGGTGTGACTCATTTTACATGGAAGAACAAATACCACCATGTTATGGAGTATTACTTCTAAACAATTGGTCGATTTATCTTATATCCCCGCTCAAAGCCCCTCCATCAGAATCGGCGACGAAAGCAAATCATCGACAAGTTGGAGCAGAGAGGACGAAGAATGTACAAATTCTATACACTTTTGGACCAAACTTAGATGAATAATTAATGTCAAGGTGTTTAACACCAATTCTATGACCAATGTACAAAAAACCTACAATTATTGATATGAGTTTGACAGTTATTGAAAAATACTCATGAATGCATTTATATTTTGCAGCTTTATTTCCAAATAGGTCGCGAAAAAGAGAAAATATAAAAGAAGGAGCAATGATAGATCTAGTTCTACATTCACTTGAGCAAGCATGGAGGCGACTCAAATCCGCAAACATGCAATGAGCATTCTTTCTTGTATTTCCACGTCCAGCCAAAGTTCCTTAGACCTACACTGGATAGGTATAAAAACTTACTTTGATCACAGTCAAATTCTTTCTTTTTCCTTTTTCTTTCTTTGATTGTCTTTCATTTTGTCAGGGTCTCTCAGTTTTTGATTGCACCCCTCCTGGACCCCGGTCGTGTGGAACTAGAGATATGTGTCGTTGATGCATGTTTGTCTTGTATATAAATGCTACTCACATTGTTCATGTTAACCCTTTCCTAAAATTCTGATGTTTGCAATACATAACCCTTTTCCAGAATTTGAATTACACAAGCAGAATGATTATTACCGCATGGAAGAAATCATGGCCCATACAACTAATAGATTCTCTTGTAGTAAATGCTATACTTTTCTTGCTGCCGTGTATGCGTTCATTTTTTTCGTAAACTCACTTCTTTTTCCTGTATTTATACTTGGAGGTAACAAGGAATCCCTAAAAAAAGAGAATCTCCGTGAACACACTAAGAAGTTATTCAATGATTGCTACCTTGGTGTTGCAATGAAGCTCTGTGTTATAAGAGGAGGTAAATATCTCTGATTTGATAATTTTCTTTTTATTTCTGTTTTTGGTTTTATTTGTTTTTGTTGCTCTGTGCTCTATTCAATTATAAGAGATAATGTTTGATTTAATATTTATGCTTAAATCATGTAGAGGAGCTCGATGTACTTGCAAAATGGGTGAGACAATATTTTGGTCCTGTTAGAAAAGGACTACCAAAAACTATCCATGCTCCTGCCTTCAACATATCAGAGCACATATGAGAGGCTTCTATATCATATGGGCTACAAGCTTCTCAAGATGGTCAGATTCTTGAACTTTCATGGATGATTCCTCCTATATCTGCCACCTTTTATTTAGACCGGCCATACTAATATCGTTTCCGGCTATTATCTCAGGGTGAGTAATGTATTATGATGTTTTCTGTCTTATTTCTTGATGGTTTTTCGCGAGGTTTAACTAGTTAGTAAATGTTGTATTTACTGTCAGAGGGTAAAGTAAACTTGTGTGCATTCTTCAAGGACGAAGGATGGACAAATTCTATACACTTTTGGACCAAACTTAGAAGAATAGTTAATGTCAAGGTGTTTAACACCAATTCTATGATCAATGTACAAAAAATGTACAATTATTGATATGAGTGACAGTTATTGAAAAATGCTCATGAATGCATTTATATTTTGCAGCTTTATTTCTAAATAGGTCACAAAAAAAGAAATATATAAAGGAAAGAGCAATGATAGATCTTTTTCATGGTATCATAAGTGAGATGATATTCAGTAAATTAAGGTTAGTGACAAGAGGTTTATTCTACTTATAGGAAAAAACTATTATCTAGTTTGTTTTAGTTTGGGACATTATTTCACTTGTTATCTTACTACCTATTAATTGAGAATCCTCATCTCTAAAAAAAGCTGAGTTGTCAGCCCCAAATTCAAAGATAGTGTTATTTTTTGATGACTTGTAATTGTGACGTGTAACGAGTTCTATCAAAAAAGAAATGTCTAATTTTTTTTTTCCTCGTCATCGACTCTTGACGACTAAGACGATATTTTATTTCTATCCCCAATATTCCACAAAAAAATCGGGAAACCTAATGAACGATCATCGGATCCGATTAGTTATGGTTTATCAAAGATCCTCCCATTACAGCCAAGGATCTCTCTCTGGAGGATTTGGAATTACCAGTTCTGGCTGATTCATCCTCAAAATCTCCACAATAATAAGCGTCTGAGGCCCGATTCGGATAGGGAATGGCCCGTGAAGGAACTGCTTCGTTCTCCTCCTACGGGATCTGGATGGCCTGAATCCAAGCCGTGTAAGAAGGCGCGACCTGTTTCGGAGGAGGAGAAAGCAAAATTCGCTGTAAACCAGCTTCAGAGAGATATCCATCTCAAAATTTAGAGAACCTCATTCAAAACACTTTTTTCTTCAAAAACCTCACATAACAATGTCTATCGTTATGAATAAAAAGTCATCTTTCATCATGTTAAACAATCTCGACCCAACATCCGAAACACAAAAGATAAAAGCACATATCCTTGTCCTATGGAATTCATTGAAGAGTGGTGCTGGTAAATCAATTGAAATGGTACTGGTCGATGAAGAGGTATGTTGCATTTATATTTTTTCTTTTATTATGTTTCATTATTTGAAATTTTATTTTTTATCTTCAATGATTTTTCAGGGAACAAAGATTCATGCAACAGTGGAAAAAGATTTGGTAGAAAAACATACAAGGTTTTGAAAGAAGGTGAAGATATTAGTATCAACGCTTTCATTGTAAAAGAATATGTTGGGGACTACAGAACTTCTCCTTTGCCGATCAAGATGATGTTTATGTGCACAAGTGTTGTCAAACCACTTCGTGATTTTCCAAAACAATTTCCAGAAAAATATGTTGAGAAAAATGGTATTAAACTTGATAACAGATATGTAGTTCCATATAACAAGGCTCTTATGCTACGTTTTCGTGCACATATGAATGTTGAATGGTGCATACAAACAAGAGCTATCAAATATCTATTCAAGTATATCCATAAGGGTTCTGACTACTGTTCAGCAGCAATCGAGAACGATGATGATGGTGTTATTGATGAAATTAAAAGATATTATGACTGCATGTATTATTTATTGAAAACCAATATTTTTTTCTTTTTTTCAAAATAATTCAATAAACATGTAATATTTATTTCTGACTTTGTTGTAATACCATAGGTATTTGTCTGCTTGCGAATCAACATGGCGAATATTGGCTTTTCCTACACATTATCGGACTGTCTCTGTGGAGAACCTTAGCTTTCATTTGCCAAATCAGCAAATGATTTATTACGATGAATCTGAACCACTAGAAAGTGTCTTGAATCGTATTACGGTTAAGGAATCAATGTTTTCAGCTTGGATGGAAGCATGTAAGATATATCCGGAGGCAAAAATCTCACATATGCTGAGTTTCCTTCAAAATTTGTTTGGCATCTCAAAGAAAGAGTATGGAAGCCTAGGAAGAAAGGATTTGCTATTGGAAGGATTGCACATATTCATCCTGCTTGCGGTGAATTGTATTATTTCAGAGTTCTGCTTAACTACGTAAAAGGACCAAAATCTTATGAGGACATAAGAACTGTAGATGACTTTGTCTATCCTACTTACTTGGAGGCTTGTGAAGCAAGAGGCTTGTTGGATGACGACAAAGAATACATTGAAGGTATTAAAGAAGCCAGCAATTGGTGTGTTGGGAAATATATACGCAGGTTCTTTGCTATAATGTTGATTGCAGATTGTCTGTCTCTGCCTCATGTTGTTTGGGAAGCAACTTGGGAATACTTAACTGAAGACATACTTTTTAATCAGAGAAAAGAAACCGGAAACCTTGGTACGTGTACATTTTTTAAAAATCTTCTTTATTTGTTAACACTTATATACAAGAATTCTTAGGAAATAAATAATATCTGATTTTTTTTTTTTTAACATGGCAGATCTTAATTTGACAGCTGATCAAATTAAAAACATAGCTCTATCAGAAATCCAAAATATATTGCTCAGCAATGGACGTACTTTAGCCAAATGGAAGAAGATGTCATTGCCGGATGATTTCTATAATTACACTGGCAATCGTCTTATAGATGATGAGCGGAATTATATCCCAAAAGATGAAAGTAAAGAACATCAAAGACTCATGGGACTGATAACCGATGAGCAGAGAGCAGTTTATGAAGAGATCGTAGATGCAGTATTCAATGACAAAGGTGGAGTGTTTTTTGTCTATGGTTTTGGAGGTACATGTAAAACCTTTCTATGGAATACTCTATCTGCAGCTATTCGGTCTAAAGGTCGTATTGTTGTTAATACTGCATCAAGTGGAATTGCTGCGCTTTTGCTCCCAGGTGGTAGGACAGCCCACTTGAGGTTTGGAATCCCAATTAATCCAGACGAATTCACATCTTGCAATATGAGCCCAGGGTCAGATATTGCTGAACTAATGAAAGAGACAAGTCTTATAGTGTGGGATGAAGCTCCTATGATGAGTAAACATTGCTTTTATAATTTAGATCGTAGCTTACGAGATATTATCAGATCGAAAGAGGATAAGCCGTTTGGAGGCAAGGTTGTTGTGTTTGGTGGTGATTTTAGACAGATTCTGCCTGTTATACCTGGAGGTGGTAGATCGGAAACAGTTTTGGCATCTCTAAATGAGGCAGACATTTGACAGCATTGCAAAATTTTGAAGCTTACAAAGAATATGAGATTGCTTGCTGGGCTTAGCGATCACGATGCTGCAGATCTTAAGGCTTTCTTTGAATGGATTTTGGATATTGGTGACGGAAAGATCAATCTACCAAACGACGGGTTAACTGAAATTGGTATTCCAGAAGATTTGCTGATAACTGATTGTGGAGATCCTATTGAAACTATTGTTCATGAAGTTTATGGAGAATTTTTAAGCAAGTCTACAGATATGAATAGGCCTGGGCATTCGGGTATTCGGTTCGGTTTCGGCTAGGAACCGTTCGGTTCCGGGTCTTTCGGGTATAGAAAGTTTATACCCATATAGGTACCGAAAGGATTTCGATTCGGTTCCTACCGGTTCCGGGTCGGTTCGGTTCTCAAATCTCAGAACCGTTTAAAACCCGAAAAAATCGGTTCTCCTATAATTTCGGTTCGGTTCGGGTATTTTTACCCGATTAGACCCGAAATAGTAAAAAAAGTATCCGTATACCCGAAATGTAACCAAATACCCGGAAAAAAAAAACTGGAATTTTCGGAAAAGTGAATTTTCGTCAACTTGCAAACTGATTTCCGGATCGAATATACCTCGAAATCGGTAACGGAAAGAAGATCTGAATAGCTGACTGCGAGATCTTCGAAACCATATGTAGATCGACTTCTGGATCCTTCTGGTTCGTTGGGAAATCTCCCCACAAAACCCTCACTCGATCACAAGATAACTAGGAAGAAAAAAAAAAAAAATTCGGGTAACCGATCGGTTCCGGGTAAGAACCGGAACCGAACCGATACCCACGGTTCTGAAATTCAAGACCCGTCGGGTAAAAAGGCTCATAACCGAACCCGATCCAAACCGGTGATTTCGGGTCGGTTCCGGTTCGGATTTTCGGGTTCGAGTTTTTTGCCCATGCCTAGATATGAAGTTTTACAAGGATAGGGCGATCCTTAGTCCTACAAATGACGATGTCGATCAGATTAATGATTACATGCTTTCAAAATTGCCAAGTAATATTATTTAAAGTATTATTATTATTTCCTATTTCAAATTTTTTTAATAGTTTATATTCAAATGATTGTTTATGAGATTTGCAATTTTAATTAGGGAAGTTGAAAAAAAAATCAGTTTATTATAATTAGGGAGGTTGAGAAAAAATCAGTTCATTATTCGTCTTTAAATATTTTATAATTCATTATAAATGTAAGTTACACATATCGAAAAATCACTGAATGGGTTAACCCTTTATTGGAATTAACCTTTGGTAGAAATGTTATTTTGTGGTTAACTAATGATCTTTAAAAAAAATATGAGATTATTTTAAATAGTTTTTATTACAATATTAATGATTATATGCTTCTACATTATTTATATTACAAATTATACTATTCCAAAAAAAAAAAAAAACATTTTTGCTTTGTATTATTTTCTTTGCTTAACATTTTTACTACTAATATTCATATTATCTTAATATATCAGGTGAGGAGAAAGTATATCTCAGCTCTGACAGTATTATTCCTTCAGATAAGGATCCATTGGAAATCGTCGAATATCCAACTGAGTTTTTGAATACCATCAAAGTTTCTGGATTACCAAAGCATTGCTTAAAATTAAAGGTTGGTGCTCCATTTATGTGTCTTCGTAACATTGATCCTAAGGGTGGGATATGTAATGGGACTAGACTTATTATTACTCAGATGGCTCGACATGTGGTTGAGGGTAGAATAATAACGGGAAATGAGAAAATGATAGGTCAAAAAGTTTTAATCCCTAGGATGTATGTTACACCACCAGACACAAGGTTGTTTCCTTTCGGGATGCGTCGTAGACAATTTCCTTTAGCTTTAGCTTTCGCAATGACCATCAACAAAAGCCAAGGACAATCACTTGAGAATGTCGGTTTGTTTCTACCTAGACCAGTTTTCTCTCATGGGCAGCTATATGTTGCATTATCTAGAGTTAAGTCTAGATCCGGACTTAAAGTTCTAATCACAGACAAAGAAGGGAAGGTGCAAAGGAAAACAATGAACGTCGTCTACAAGGAGGTGTTTCAAAATCTTGTTTAATTTCTATGCTTTTCATTTATTTTTATAACAATCAATTATATGTTTATTATCTTTCTCGGTTACTATGATATTTTCATCTTTATATTTTTTATCTTACATTTTCTATCATCAACTTATATTGGAATCTTTTACAATTTACATTTGTTCATTAGTTATTTTTAACTATCATTTTTTCATACAACATTATTATTTACACCATAATTCATTGTATGCATTGATAAATTGATAGACAATATTATTCATATATATAATATATAAAATGTATTATAGCCCGCACATGATGCGGACCGATCACCTAGTTCTACTTATAGGAAAATGTTCCTGACGAATTCTTTGATTATTACAAAAGTGGTGTGATTTCGAAGTTGGAAGATGACATAGAAAAGATCTACATGGAAACAAATTGCTAACAAAAGATAATGTGCTCATTTATTCCATATGGATGAAGTTGATGCTTTTCCTAGATCATATGGATCATATTTGATTCCTACTCGAAAAACATGCAAAAATACATATTCACGCATATGATCTCTTTTTTAGGTACATTTTTGATTTCTGCTAAAAAGAAGTTTCAGAAACTAATAAGAAAAAGATCTTATCAAGTGGTACATAAAGTATTTTAGAGTATCATCGCCTAGTTGCCATATAATTGATGTTAGTCGTTGGGGAAGCAAGACAAACATGAAGCGGAATGGTCTAAGGAACCCAATGAATCGGCCAATTCTACCAAAAATAATAGTACTCTCTCCGTTTCTAATAAATTGATGTTTTGGGTTTTTTTCTTATTTCTCAAAGATTGTTGTCGTAGGATTTGTTTAATGTATTTTATTTTTAAAACTAATTAATATCAACTTTTTGGACAACAAAAAAGTTAAAGTAAAGCTTTACATTAATTTCATTGGTCAAAAGATAAAAAGCAAATAAAAAGTAACTAATAGTAAAAATAGATAATAATTGTTTTTTAATATTTGTGAAAAATCTAAAACATCATTCTATTAGGAACAAATGAAGTATTTGTTTAATCTATAATATAAAACACAACAAACTCTCTCTAGCTGAGCACCACGTCATCACCGGAGAGAGTGACATGTGTATTATCAAAAGAGTTATTAGTCTTTTCCTATTTGTTGTCGTCATCCTTTCATCTTATCTGTTTCAACTTTGACTTAAGAAATCCACTCATCAGAAATCAATGCGTTTAAAATCCAAAAACGTATGCCAAGAGCATTCCAGTGACTGACTCTCTGCAGAAGTCGTATCCCCTCCATCTACCAACATCTATATGATCCATTCACTTATGGTTTCAAAGTTAGCTTTTCACCCTCTCTTTTTCACCTACACCAAGATTCACATCCTCATCTGTCGGTTTTTGTTCTATGGATTCAAACGGATTTAGCAAAATGGATCGCAATGGGGATTTTGGCTGCCGAATCTATGACTGGGTAAACTTTTGGCCGCCGTCAGAGGCATCGAGGAATCAATTCCCATGAGAAATCACGAGCAGTTTGATCAAAAATAAGAAATGAAACCAGATGGTGAGTGTTATGATTTAGAAAATATGGATTGTTGTTATGTTGAGTCTCTCCATATAATACATTTTAACTTAGGTATGATTCTCGAACCCGTTGGAAGATGTCGATTACGAGAACAAGGAACATGAATCATTTTGGAGACTTGATGAAGATTGTTGGATGGGTACGTATGTGATGCTGTTTTCAGACTTGATGACGACTACAATGAATATGTTTTGCTTCAAAAATCTTTCACATGAAAAGGAACATTATGTATAAATATATATAAAGATATCCATTTGACTTTTAAAGTTCGCCCTAGCTCGTTCTCTCCCAGACACGAGAATCGAGGCAGACACTCAATGGAAAAATGAGAGTCCACCACCGGCGTTCGAACTCCGACCTCCTCTCCTTCTAATCGGTGGCTGCTCCTTTCTTCTCCAAAAAGGTTTCGGTTCTCGGTCATGCTTCCCACCGGTCTCTGCTCCTCCTCCTTCTCCGGGATGTTTAACCGGCGCATAGCTCTTCCGATCTGGCCGGTTGGTACCCTGCGTCCTCCAGATCTGAGCTCCGCCGTCCCTAAACCTCCGGTGAAGCTCTCTTTGGTCTTGCAGATCCTCATCCTTCCCCCTGAACCGCCAGACCCACCAGATCTGCCGGATCTATCGGTTCCTCCGCCTCCCCTCACTGCTCATCCTCCGCAACCTCCCTCCTCTCCTGCCTCTTGGAGCTTCTGGTCTGCTGCTCCACCACCTTCAAGTTCCCCTCCGCCAGTTAAGCCTCCTTTCGTGGAAAGCTTGGCCGGCTCTTTGAGTGGCTGCCTTGTTTCTCCTCATCCTCCATCTCCATTGCCGGATCCGGTATCGGTCGTGCTCGGTGCAACATGTCAAGAACTCGGCTCCGGCAAGTTGTCTAACATATCTCCGACCATATCCGCCGCTCCTCCAGGAACCTCCCCATCCATCGCATCCGGTTTCGGCAAACCCTCGGCTAAGCTAATCCCAAACTTTGAGCTTGGTCCTCGGGTTCTAGGACACTGGATCACTTTCAAGCCCATATCCGTTCATTCCCCACTCCCTCAGGTTTGCTCATATTTCCTTGTGCTCGATTCTCTTATTTTGGATGACTATCGGATTTCCACGGAATATGTAGCTTTGTTAAACTCATGTTACCTCACTATGAGACCCTCTTTACCTCAGTATGAGGACGTTAGGCTATCCTTTAGCCGTCTATTACCTCTGTATGAGGCGGTTACCAGAAAATTACTAGCAATTTCAGTCTCGTGTTTTGTTCCTCTGCTATTTTTACCAAGATTTATGAGGAACAACAGATTTGCTAGTAGTATTCGTATTCTATTACCTCAGTATGAGGCTGGTTTCTTCTTTTGGAAAATATGTGATCTTTGTAGCCCCTTCTCCCTTGCGGAGCTTCCAAAAGGGATGTTGTTCGATCTCTCCTTTTCTCCATTAGGTGTGAAATGCTTTTCTGCAGAATTTAAGTGCAAGAGTTTGGACCATCCGAGGAATGAAATCAATGTCTTCCTCTGGTGTCCTTTTGCTGATTGCTACAGGGACCTCACTACGTTTCGGTCCAAGGTCAGTGAAGACTCCCAATCATCTCTACAGTTTTTGCTTCAAGTTGAAGAATCCTTTACTCCTTGTTTGACGCTCAAGGATGCATTCCCCGCAGGGTTCACCTCGTTGCAAGTGCTTTTGGACTCGAATGTCCTAATTATCTCTCCCTTGTTGGGATCAAAGCTGAATGAGCTAGCAGGTTTTCTACATGTTGTACAAAACCTTGTTATTCTCTTCTACTCCATCTATGTGTATCTTCTAGCTATGGCAGTTTGTCAATTTTATTATCAGGTTTGTATGAACCCTTTGAAGTTTTAGTTGAATGAAGAAGAATCAGTTGACAAAAAAAAAGAAAAGGAACATTTTGCAGAAATGGCCGTTGAAGCTGTTTTCAGCCTACTTCAAATTTGATCATGTCAAGCTTTTCTACCTTTTTCATGTCTACTTCAGGTCAGGAGACAATCAAATTTGGCAGATTCAAAAGCTTAAACCTTCCATTATTGTTTAAGATGCAAGATTAAAGCCACGGGATATTTTATTTCGGGATTTCAAATTCTCCTTTTTTAATGTTTACCTTTGTTTAGTGTTCCCGATGTACAAAGGAGAGATGAGAGAAATGGGTATGACCATGGAAACAATACTATTCCACATTTCAGGGTCTACGTACGAGCCTCTTCATGAGTATTCGACACCATTGTAGGGTAAGTGTAACAGTGGAATCAAGCAAATGACCCAAGTAAGATATCATAGAAACAAACACAATAGGTTTCGTCACCAAGATCTTAATTTTTTTAATGAAATCAAATATATAAATAATAAAACCCGCGCGTAGCCGCGGGTATTCATCTAGTATATTTAATTGACAATTGATTTCAAGGTGATAATAGTATCTGAGGCCCATCAAGTTATGAGTTTAATTGGTATGTTAGATGAATTACAGAATAATAGAATTACTGAAAAATTGTAAGCGGGACGAACTTAATAAAATTTTCATCAAAAAATTATAACACTGAAAAACTAGTTCAAGTAGATTAATCATGTTTTGCTTTTTTAGTTATATTTTCAACATGCCAATTGAAAAAGTAAAAAATTAATAAATTCCATGAATAGTAAAAAATAACGGAATCATGTTTTCAAAACGTGAAAAAGCTACCTACCATGGAAGCCCAAGTCAATGAAACAGACATGCTTGAGTCTCGGATGAACGGTCTCACTTTCTCCTCAAAACATTTCCTCCACCTACAAATCATAAAGATGAACAAACGATATATATCAGAATTAATAACTGAAACGACACCAAACTGTGTCAAGATGTTCCTTTTGATTCACCTTCTCTTGACGTCATTTAGCTTCCCATTTGTTCATCCAAGGTTTTGTTTGTGATTTCTCTTTGAGCATTGAGAAGAACTGTCTCCTCGTACAGCTTTGCCGGGTTTTTAAGATCCTCTTCACTCCAAGAGGAAGTATTCAATAGGAGATTCAGTTCTTGTACATCTTTATCTATTAGTTCTGAATTATGCCCTTTGACTCGGTCACACGAATAACAAAAAAACTTTGACGCTAAAACCCAAAAGACGAAAGAGAGAACAACAGAAAATGTATTCATTTACCTCTGGATGATTGACAAAACATGAACCAAATTAAACTTAGTGAGTATGAGATCATGTGTAAGAATTGTGGCATCTAAAGAAAAGGTTCTCTGAACCCAGGGCAGACTTCAAATCTTGAAGCATCGATAAGTGCATCTAAAGCATCAATAACTAGAGCAGACTTCAAATCTCCAAATCTGAGTGGTAATTCTGATAAGCTACCTTCTTTATCACCCGCCTCCGAATCTGAATCTGAAACTCAGGTTATTATATATTAACTCTGAAACCTTTGACTTTCTATTTGTATTAATTCCGCCGCTCGGCTTATTCATTGATTCTCTTACAACTTTATTTAAAATTCATTTCATATGAGATCATATGAGATAATTCATTATTCATAGCATTGACTTGGTTATAGTTTCTAGCGCTTGGCGAAGGAACTCTTATTCTGGAGTTACTACTGTTTCACGTTGTGGTGCAGTGCAGGCATATGAGATGCAAAATGCAGGAGAAAACATGTCCCCTTTTTATATAGACTGCGTGTCGTTTTCAGTGAGAGAAAACGACCTCGCCAAGTTTTAAAGTTTGACAAGTCTCGATGGCCTTGCTATGGGGCGGATAATAGTCGGGAAACCCATTTTCTCCATATATATATGTGATAGAGAGAGAGAGAGAGATAATTAGGGTTTCTACCGTCGGCTTCGATCTTTTGACAGCAATGAGTCTCCTACCCAGCTGGATTGTTGGTGGTGTTCGTGGTCCGTGGCCACGTCGTCTATATGATGAATATAGTCACAGGGAGATGGAACTAAGGGCTATGACTTATGAGCGCCCCAAGGCAAAACTGATGAAGCAAATTAAGGGCCAAGCTGATCCGGAAGATCCGGAGTGGTACTTTTGATAAGCTAGCCTCTTTATCCTCCGACTCCGAATCTGAAACTCAGGTTATTATTAATTCTGAAACCTTAGAATTTGTAATCGAATTTTAGCTTTCCGTCTAGATTTCGTCGATCGGCTAATTCATTGATTCTCTTACAAACTTTGTTGTCGTAACAGGAAAAGTTGTCCGAGGCTACTACTACCTCCACGCCTTGCTCAAGGTTTGAATGAATTTTACTCTTACATGTGATTGATGATTGATGATCGATGAAATGTTTTTGGTTGTGGTAGCTCATACATGTTAATGTTTTCACTTGACTCAGCATGAAGCAGACAGCTGCTTCTCCTATCAAGTTGGAAGATGTGATTCCTCCACAAGCTTCTTGCAAAAACAAGAAGAAGAAGAAGAAGAAGAAGAAGCTGAAGCTCGTCCCCCTCTTCAAGCGCAAAGCCAAATAAGGAGGGCCTTTCTTCAAGCTGTGTGACTTGAAAAACTTGTAATGCCTTGTGATATATCTGAAATCCTCTTGTCTGAGCTATATCTCTCTTTTTCATGCTTCTTGTAATACAAGTTAAAATACTGAAAACAAAGAATCTGAATCCTAGAAAGATGCTGTGTTTTTTCTTGGTGATGATCTTTTAAATCAATGCCTTTGAATTGGGTTTATGCCTTCTTGTAAAAGTTGTTGGCCATGAATTTCCTTCAAGAAAGTTGAATATAGCTTTCATATCCACATAAGCTTTGTAGAACTCTCGTTTCCGTTTTATCATTTGCAGATTAGTGAAATCTCGAGCCGAGCCAAAAAAAAAAAAAAAATTTTAGACTTTTTAAATTACAAGAAGTAGAAAACTTGCTCACTGTTTTGGAATTTTGAGTAAATGATTTTCGTATTCATACAAAAGAAAAATGTAAGACTTTTTGAGTGAGAAAAACGACGCCAAAGTTTTAGTTTGAGTAGTTTCGATCGCCTTGTCACTTTGCTCAAAACGAACAATCCAACAGATTTGCCTTGAACCCTTTTGCCGTTGACATTCCGGAATTTCATTGACGTTTTCTTAACCGTGAACTGTGCGCAGTAAATTAAATTTTGCTTTAAGAGTAGTAGTAAATTTTTTGGATGAGCAAATCATTGAAATCTGATAGAGCAAGAAAAATGCTCTGCATAAAAAAAGCAAACTTGACGCAAGTTTGGGTTGAAATTTATTGAAAAAGGAATCATATTCTCTGAAAGCAGCCAAGAGAAAGGCTCGCGAGATAAACCCTGTGCGTATCATTCCCCTGGAAAAGCTCCATCCAATCTTTCAATCCCTCATTGCTAATCTCTGTACCTCGCTCTGAGAATCAACGGCGGCGGCGATGATCGGGTTTCCGCAGGCGCATCTTGAGAGTAAAGAGGTGAAGGAGAGTAGGAGACTAGCTCGCGTGTCCGTTTTTCAGCGAGAGAAAACGACATCGCCATGTTTTTGACAAGATTCGATGGGCCGGATAAAAGTCGGAAAACCCGTTTGCCAGATACTTAATCCCGTATATATCATATATATGTGATAGAGCGAGAGATAGTTAGGGTTTCTACCGTCGGCTTCGATCTTTTGACAGCTATGAGTCTCATACGCAGCTTCGTCAGTGAAGATGTATATGATGGTGAATATACGCAGTTTCCATATCGTCGATATCCAACCCGCTGGGAGATGCAAATAAGGGGTCCGATTCAAGAGCGAAAACGGATGAAGCAAAAGGCCACCAAGCAGATCCGGAAGATCCCGAGTGGTAATTCTGATAAGCTAGCTTCTTTATCCGAATCTGAATCTGAAACTCAGGTTATTATCTATTAACTTTTGAATATGGTACTACTACTAACTCAAGCATGCACAAGCAAGATCTGCAAACAGCTGCTCCTCCTATCTTTTTGGAGGATGTGATTCCTCCACAAGCTTCTTTTAAAAAGAAGAAGCTCGTCGTCATCAAGGGCAAAGCCAAATAAAGCTTTTGTCCACTCTTTTTTTTTTTTTATATATTTTATATTTCCCATATTTTCCAAGCTTGTGATGCCCTTCTGACTTTAAACCTTTGTATGTTATGACAAATCTTCTTGTCTGAGCATCTTGGTTAGTAGTAGCTGAATCTGTCTATCCATCATTTGAATAATTTTTGAGAAACTAATTGGTTAAAACTAAGAATCTTGTGCTGCAAGTTTTATGAAAAGAAAAAATCCTAGATATATGCTTTGTTTTTTTATCGGTAGGAAACCAAAATTACTTTCTTGTATCAAACAAGGCATAACAATCAGTTTGAAGTGGATGTTTGTTTTGTATTTGGAACACTCTTTATAATTATGAATTTTGTTGCCTTCACTCTGCTGTAAGGTCGACGCTTTCGACGGAAACCACTAGCTAGATCCAACACAAGGCAATCTCACCACAGATTTCGCCAAAACGGAGCGGATCGTGAAATCTCAAGTCGACCAAAAATAAAAATTGTAGACTTTTTTAAGTTACAACAAGTGTGAAAACTTGCTCAAAACGAACAGCAACAGATTTGCCTTTAACCCTTTTGTCGTCTACCATTCTTTTAACCGTGAACTGAACTGTGCGTGCCCAATAAATTGAAAAATTGGATTAGCAAATTATTGAATCTGAGGAGCAAGAAAAATGCTTTGCTTAAAAAACGCAAACTTGACGCAAGTTTGGGATTTTTTTATTAAAAAAAAAATGAAATTCAATGAAAAAGGAATCATATTCTCTGAAAGCAGCAGCCAAACTGCGTTTTCATTCCCCTGAAAAGCTCCAATCTTTCAATCTCTCTCCTCCTTGCTAATCTCTCTGTACCTCACTCCGAGAATCAATGACGGCGGCGGCGGCGATGATCGGGTTTCCGCAGGCGTATCTGGAGAGTAAAGAGGTGAAGGAGGCTAGCTCGCTGGTGACTGAGCTCTGCCGTCATTTCTACACCCAAGGTTGGGTTTCTGGAACAGGCGGTAGCATAACGATGAAGGTTCACGATGCTTCAATCCCCAAACCTGAGCAACTCATCGTCATGTCTCCTTCAGGTCCTCTACATCACGAAATCGCTTTCTTTCTCTCTCTGAATTTCCGATTTTGATTCTGAACTTATCAGGGGTTTCTCGTATAGAGAGATTTGTTCTCGTGGGGTTGTCAATTTGCTATCTGAACTATGCTTGTCGAATATCATTTGGACAATTGATTGTCTTTCAATGTTTACTAGTGTTCTCTCTTTGTACATTTGATTGGCGACTTTAGAAAATGCAATAGGGAAATCTCAGCGATGCTGAATCCATTTGTTTGTTTGCTTCACGGCTTGCTGATTGTTGCTGTGTGTTGAAGGTGTTCAAAAGGAGAGGATGCAACCTGAGGATATGTACATCTTATCCGCAAACGGATCCATTATATCTTCACCCTCTCCAAAGCCGTACCCTAATAAGCCTCCCAAGTGTACTGATTGTGCTCCTCTTTTCATGAAGGTATGGTTTTTGTCACCTTCTCCAAGCTACTGAGACTTGATTCTCCATTTGGGGATTTCTGTGTAAATTAACTTGCTCTACTTTGATATTGGTGAATGGTAATGGATATTTTCTTGGCTGAATGTACATTTTAACTTAGAGTTTTCAAGTTAAACTGTTTTATGTTAAGAAGGATTATGGTCATGACCCAAATAGGCTAAGAGCTCGTCGCTCTTTTCTAGTGGTACTTTTGTCCTTCCTCCCATTTAGCTGGTGGTCTTATTCTGGGATGGCAAATACGTTGATTGCTAATGATTGTTGGATTGCGTTCCAAAAAACAAAACAAAAAAAGTGCAGAACAGGCGGCTTTCTTTGGGGAAACGCTTGCGAAAGCTCGGTTGCAAGGTAAAACTTGTCCAATTTGAGCAATAATCCCTTCGTTGGGTGTGTCAGTCAATGGGTTTCTTTGACCCATAGATACGCCACTACGTTGCACTGGTAGAAATGTAGAATGGACTCAGTCAAGTATTAGAACAAACACAATGGGATCAGAAAATGAACTGATATGTAGAATACTATTTGGTGTTTTACACAGACACTCTTGAAAATGGAGGTTTGGTTTGTAAATTCTTTCTACTTATCAAAGCATCACCTGAGACTCTACTTTAGAAAGACTTGCATAGTTTATACTTAGTTTCTTCCCTACCAAATTGCCTTGCTCTGCTTGTATGCTCTTTCCATTTCATTTTATACTTTTTTGCTATTGTTGTCTTCTATTCTCTAGTGACAGTAAGGTAGTTGACATTTTTCAAAAAGTTTCATAGCATTGACTTTGTTATAGTTTCTTCCGCTTGGCGAAGGAACTCTTATGAGGTACTGTTTAACGTTGTGGTGCAGGCATATGAGATGCGAAATGCTGGAGCTGTTATTCATAGCCATGGCATGGAATCTTGTCTTGTGACAATGCTTAATCCACAAGCCAAAGAATTCCGTGTAAGCTTGATTGTTAGACAATACCAAGCTCCTCAATACCAGTTAAAGCTTTGCATCTTAATGTTTCTTCATATCTGACATATCGCAGATAACTCACATGGAGATGATAAAAGGGATTCAAGGTCACGGATACTATGACGAGCTCGTTGTCCCAATCATTGAGAACACAGCTTATGAGAACGAACTAACAGATTCACTTACCAAAGCTGTATGTCTATTTATACCAAGGAAGCTTGAATTGATCATATGCAACAAAAGAATGACTTTTCATTAGGTTTGACATATATGGCTCCTATTTTCAGTTAGAATCCTATCCAAAAGCAACAGCAGTGTTGGTACGCAATCACGGAGTTTACATTTGGGGTGATTCTTGGATCCATGCTAAGACACAGGTTTGTGCAAGTTACTTTTGAGTTTTGGTTGATAGTTGAGAAACCAACAATAAGTTCTTTATTGTTTCGTTATGTTATGTTTATATATTGTTTGGTTCTATTAATAACCTTTTAATTCTCAAATACAGGCTGAATGTTACCATTATCTGTTCGATGCTGCCATCAAGCTTCATCAACTGGGTCTGGATTCTGCTACCCCAGACCACGGGCCTATTCGAAGACCCCTACATTCACAGAATCAAATTTCCACAAAATTATCTGTGAAATCCGGAGTCAAGGATTCACAAAACCAAACAGAACCGCCTCAGGTAAAAAAAAGTCAATTGTTTCTATCGTATTACATGTTACATCACTTGAATCTAATCTTAATGATACTCTGTTTGGCTGCGCAGCGATGCATTGTCCTCGACATTGAAGGAACAACAACGCCCATAACATTCGTCACAGATGTTCTCTTTCCCTATGCTCGTGAAAACGTTGGGAAGCATTTGAAATTGACATATGACACAGCAGAAACCCAAGAGGATATCAAGTTGCTGCGTGCTCAAGTAATGACAGACTTAAATATCCTCTACAAACTTTCTTTATTGTCTTATCATCTCTTCTGTCATAAACAAGTGACCAAAGTTCATCTCTGGTATATGTTGCAGGTTGAAGAAGACTTGAGACAGGGCTTAGCCGGCGCTGTTCATATACCTCATGCTGATGAAGGAAAAGACGAGGTCATTGCCGCTATGGTCTCTAATGTAGAGGCAATGATAAAAGCCGATAGAAAGATCACTGCTTTAAAGGAATTGCAAGTGAGGAGAAAAACAAGATTCCACCTTTTTTTTCTGTTTTGTTGATTTTGATAATCTCTGATATGAGTATATGAATATTTTTTGGTATGCAGGGTCACATATGGCGGACGGGTTTTGAGTGTAATGAACTGAAATCAGTTGTTTTCGAGGAAGTAGCAGAGGCTCTAGAGAAATGGCATTCTTCGGGAATAAAGGTCTGTTCATGTTAGCTTTTAGAGGAATGACATTAATTTTGCAGGTATTAACTATTTTGATGTGAATAGGTTTACATATATTCTAGTGGTAGTCGATTAGCGCAAAGGCTTCTCTTTGGGAACACAAACTATGGAGATCTGAGAAAGTATTTATCTGGCTTTTTCGACACTACAATCGGGTAATTCAAAATGATCACTCGCTTCCATTTCAATAGAGTATGATCCAACTACAAAAAACTCATACGTTTCTTGGCTGCAGAAACAAGAAAGAAAGCCGGAGCTACAAGGAGATTACAGAGACATTAGGAGTGGATGATCCTTCAGAGATTCTGTTTGTGACAGATGTTTATCAAGAAGCTACAGCTGCAAAAGCCGCAGGTAAAACACACACACACACACACAAAACTGTAAATCCTATTTTTACTTCAAAACCGGTTAGAGATTCTTGTTTATTAAAGGAACTGACTTTTTTGCTGGTTTCTCAATTCCGGTGAAAGGTCTGGAGGCGATTATATCGATTCGACCTGGAAACGCTTCCTTACCAGAGAATCACGGGTTCAAGACTGTCACATCGTTCTCCCAAATCTAAAGATTCCTCTGTGTGTGTGTGTGTGTTTCCTATGGAGTTGTACTTGATCTGAGCACAGTTACCAAATAAATAGACTTGATAATAAAACGAAACGTAGAGCTTGACAAAGCTCAAATCGGATTTTATTATAGTGAAATGATGAAATCAGTCAAGTTTGGTTCATGCATGTGAATTATGATGCCTTGTACAAAGTGGGCAAAACGTAACCATTGGGACAACTCTTCATTTGGAAACTGGTCGGAAATTTTCTCTGTCTATATGGAAACACACTTTTATAATTAAAAGTAATATATAATATATACAAAAAGAACAAAAAAAATCCGTATAAAACTAGACAAAGACAGATATGTTGTATTTTTATTTACTTTTTATTTTGTGTTATAATTTTATATGTTCCATTTGCGTATTTTAAATGGAACTTATATGTGATTTGATTTATATTTTCTTGATTTCAGTTTTTTAGCAATGTCATGTTCTGAAGTTATCCACCTTTAATGCCTTGTATGAATAAACACTAAACATATCTTGACTATTCGAAATTAGTCATTAATGTCTAGAACATTATGCTGCTGTGAATTACTTAAACTGCATTAATGGATCTTGTACTACTAACTAACCAATTGTTTAAGTAGATAATCTTTAAACGCATCGAAGATTAAGAGGGACGCCAATATGTTTCCTTTGTCTAACGTTCTTTTCGGTTAATGAAATATAGTTGACAAAAGAAAAACAAATATAATTGAGTAAATAGTTGACTAGCGTTTTTTTTAATGGATACTAGGTGATAACCTGCGCCCTGCGCAAGATGAGAAATCAATAAATTTTTTTATTAAATATGATTTTAAAATTGTTTAAAATAAAAATAACTTAATGAGTTATATATATATATATATATGTGTGTGTGAATAATATGTATGAATGTCTATTAAATTAACCTTCTTACTTTTACAGTTTTTTTTAATCATTTATGTTTTTAATAATGATTTTTGAATTATTTACACATTCTCATTTTCAATGTGGGACTTTTTAAAACATACTCATATTTATTAATCATTTGAATAATTTATATAAATGATAAAAATTCGAATTATAACACATGTATAAAAAATCTATATATTTTTTACTATATGGATGTTGTGATGATTTTTTTTTTTTTACAAAACTAAGTTTAAACAAAAATAAAAGAAGAAATATGGTGTTTAGAAAAATAATTAGTATGATATATTTTTGGTAAGAAATAGAAAGAAAGACAATATCTTCATAAATTAAATGATGTTTTCTTCATAAAGAAAGAAAATATTTATAATATTATTTGTTTTTAACATATACAACTATTTTTAATATTCTGACTTTTTGATATAATATTTGGTTAATTTATATGGTTCTATTAACAAACCATATTAAACCAAAAAGATATTTATAAATATGGATGGCTATTAAATCAAGCCTCTTGCTTTTACAGTTTTTTTTTATCATTTATGTTTTTTTATAATGATTTTTGAACCATCTACACATCTTAATTTCCAATGTGAGACTTTTTAAAACATACTCATATTTATTAATCATTTGAGTAATTTATATTCATTTTAAAAAATTCGAATTATAACACATGTATAAAAAAATATATATATTTTTTACTATATGAATGTTGTGATGATTTATTTTTTTACAAACCTAAATTTAAACAAGAATAAAAGAAGAAATATAGTGTTTAAAAAAATAATTAGTATGATATATTTTTTGTGAGAAATAGAAAGAAAGATAATATCTTCATAAATTAAATGTTGAATTATGTATAAATAAATGATATAAAAAAATTAGTCATAAATTATATCTTAATAAATTAAATGTTAAAAGTAATAAATGGTTAAAGGCATATAATATAATTAGTCTAATCAAAAAAGAAAATTTGTATTAAAATAATGTGAGAATAAGTGTGGTGGTGACACATCAGCAAAATGGCACCACCGTAAATAGTTCAAAAAGTAAACCTACTCTCTAAAAATGTTTCTCAATTAATATATAGGGATATTCATATTTTTGAAAATTAGTCCGGGGAAAAATCATGAAGCCAACCAAAAAGTGTATATATTAGCAATTAATGTATGGTTAAATATAAAAAGGGGAGGTAAACTGTATTATTAAGGCTAGTTATGGAGAATTTTGATGTCAACTTGGTCTTGAATTTAGATGATATAATACATATATAAAAAAACATATAATTAAGTTGTTCGGTCGCATATCTAAAAATTGTATATCCAAATATCGAAATTTTCAGATAATGTGAGTAGAAAAAGGGTGGCAAATTCAAAGTGGAGTTGCTTGTAATGTGAAGCAAAGATGATTCGCCTTTTGCTTGGTTTTCAACTCTCATCATAAAGGACTACTTATTTCGTCTTTTACTTTCTTTTACTCTTTCTCTCCACCTTTTGTTAATTTATTTTATTTTATTTTAATCCCTGTTTTCGTTTAAAGATTTTTTTTTTTTTTTTTTTTTTGTCATTTCAAGTCAAAAGACAAAGCAACAGAAGAACAGTATTAACGTCTATCTATTTCGTTTATTTTTCTTTAAAATGAAAACGAAAGTAAATAGAAAGAAGAGGAGAGAAAGTCCAAAGAAATGTAGTAGTAAAAGACCAAACGTGCCTCCATGATTACTCCATCAAATTCAAAGTCATCACACCGAAATGGTCCATACTACGTGTCGAACCTGGTCATAAATTTCTTTCAAGACTCAAGTGTCTCTATTTCATATTGTCTCTTTGATTTTTTTCTACTATTATTACGGATATTACAATATATTTTCATACTACTAGTCAAACTTCCGATAAATACTTATTGACAAAGACCATTCGATCCACTCATGTTTTTCCAATCGCAACCATCAAAACTTTGATATTTTTCTTCTATGTTTTTTTGAAGTTCAAAATTTTAAATTTCGACTTAAAACAGGTTTTTAGCTAGGAATATCAAGTCTATATCATAAATTCGAGTATAGACATGGATCTATTCTCTATATTCGATCTCGACATTGAGTGGCACACGTTGAACTACACCATCATATATCCATATGAGAAAGAATAATAAGTCTTATATCAGTATCATGATCCATGAATATATATACCTTCCAATTACATAAATTGCAACGAATTATTGAGATTATATAAAAGTGAATAAACCACATAAGCTTTACAGTCACTCCATTACTAAGAACTTATAGATATCTTAGTTACAATAGTTAAACAAAATCCGGGAAAATATTTAATTTAATATCATATATAGAATGTGATCACTCGTGGGTGTCGCCGTCGCGATTTAATTTATGGATTCGTCGGAGAAGTTACCGGAAAAAGAGGAAGAAGCAGTGGCTGAGAATCTCTAGGAGTTGAAATTGGAGAAGGATGAAGATAAAATCCTTTCTCAGCAATGGCTTTTTCTTCTTCAGATGAGTTTCCTAATGAAAAAGGCGATGACTTGTTGAAGGGGTCATCGTTGCTTCTCAGTGGCGTCACGGGACTGTTTAGCCCTAGCTTCGGGAAATCTAGCATGCTTGGAGACAGAAGAATATTCTCTGATGAGCTGTTCCTCGGAGAGAATCTTGGGCTTTGATGAGCACTGTTTCCTCCTGAGAACATCAATCTTTGAGAATTTTGAAGCCTTAGAGTATTTATCATTAGATCATTCTTAGCAAACATGTTGTTGTTGTTCTGTCTTCTTTCGTAGAGCTTGAAGCTGTTGGTTTTCTTGATGGGTGGAATCGAAAAACCTCCTTTGTTGTTGTTGTTGTTCACCGGAGAAAAAGTTTCGTGGTGTTTTCCGGTGGTGGTATCGGTGGAAGAGCCGGTGAGCATCTGAACAACTTGTTTGAAAGTGGAAGTGTCTGCTTGAACAAATGTTGTTGGGTAAGGATTTGAGAGATGTTGATGCTGGTCATGATGATTATGATGATGATGAGGAGATCTTGTCTGAGGCTGAAACCTAGGAGATGAGATTATGGGAGATGAGTTTTGCATGATATGTTCTGGTTTTGAAGACATGGATGATGTTGAAAGCTCCATTAATGATATGTCTCTCTGTGTATATGAGGGAAAGGGAGAGAGAGAGAGAGAGAATGATTGAAGAAGAAGAAGAAGAGTGGAAGTTGCTGATGTGAATAATGTGCAATGTTGTTTAGTTTTGTCGTGCGACGACAATTAAAAAGACTATAAAAGTGAGGTGTCATGGACCCATCTCATTCTCTCTTAAAACTTTTCTTTTTTTCCTTTGAGAAATTAAAATTCTCACAAAAACCTAATTTGTTAGATTCGTGTTCCGAAGACTCTGTACATGTACATCTCTACATATATCTCAAGTCATCATCATTCCTCTTATACGAATCATCAAGTGTTTGAAAATATCTAGCAAATATATTTATATTTTTTTTTGTTGTGTGGATAATTTGGGTGTGTGGATTATTTTTCATATGGCATATTTTTCTATCAAAGATGTATATATATTTACAAAGTATATTTTTTAGTTTTTTTTTTATCATGAATTGATGTATTTAACTCACGATTTCGATGTCTGAGTTGAAGTTGATAAATATGAACTCATATATTAATTGACACAAGCCGAGCTAACTCACATGATCTGAGTTTAACTAAGTTATTTCATTTAAAAAATTTGACGCCTTCATATACTTTAATATAGAATTTACCAACAACTGACCAAGTTAACACGTTTAAATTGATATCTAGATTTTGTTGTCCACCTACAACAATCTCCACGCTTGGAATTAATAATCCGGGTATAGTGGCGTACGTAATAGCTTTTGATACTTGGTACAAAGTATTTGAACATTTTAAATGTCATTAATTTTTCGACCAACAAATTAATTTGTAACAAATTTGGTGACATGTATAGTAAACCACGAGAAAAGTTTTTGGCATGAAACAGCGGTTAAATTAGCCACTAAATATCTACCACAAATTTCAATTGATTTTTCACCACAATTAATTAATTATGTCTATATATATAGCCAAATATTACTTGTCCCATACCAAAACTCACCACAATTTGTGTTGAAACATATTATGAAGGATATTATGGAGGATGCGGAAACTGTGAACGCGAAGGTGGTGGACATGGATTTGTGGCTTTCTATTTGCCTTTCTCATATATTGTTGTTAAATGTAAATTTTGTCTCTACTCTTTTCAATTAAGGGAAATTAATATAAACATTGTACAAATGATGACAACGTTTAAAATATAGAAATGGCTCTAAAATGATGGATTGTATATACATATATCGATGTCCAGCTTGACAAAAGAAAATCTAGCTATATCGATGTCCATAATTTTTTTTCTTAATTATTTACATATTTTAGACCATAGCGGTGGATTTATAAGCTATCATCTATCATATAACTATTCCAATATCAACATATTCGAACTTAGGACTTTGAAACTGAAGTAGAAAAAATACATACGTACCTATTTTGGGATATTTATTAAGAATCGTATATTAAAGAATATCAAATCGATCAGGTTTCATACTATGGTGATATATACTGGTTATTGGAATTTGATGACGCTCAACAACATGATATTAGAATAATTCATATAGGTAGAAGAACAATTATTGAGATTTTTCTTTCAGAATCTATACTCATATTCATATACTCAATGCTAAAAGTGTGACGTCCTAAATTTTGTTTGACATATGGTTATTTTTGTTCTCTTTTCATAAAACCGAAATTCTAACTATTCGTCTGTTCTTCTCACATGTTTAATCTAAGCAATTTGTAACAACCGGTTTATATCAACACACTTACACACGGTCGAAAATTATTACAATCTACAACTAAAATGATTTATTTGTCAATGATAACTGGATCAGATCTAAATGCCTATGATTTACGACCCCACATGAAATTTTGATATATTTTTTGTCTTCCAAATATTCAAAGTAGCATATCATCTCAAAAACATGAACTTGAATTATTTAAATTAAAATTTTAAAATACTCCTTTGAAACATCATAATGTAAACCCAAATTTATGTAAGATCAAAATCAAATTATAGAAAGACTGCAAAATTATTTTCATATAAATAAAATATCTGCAATCTCATTTCGAAATTAACACCATTTATATTATTCATAAAAATTGAAACAATGTCGTTTTAACTAAAAAAATAACACATTTTTATTGTACGTGAGAAGTATGGGACCTTCAATCTCATTTATATAAAATTGATACACATGTAGTGTAATTTTTGTCACAAATATTATCATATTTAACGAATAGATATAACTATAAATCTAAAATTTGTTATAAAGAAGTTTATTCCCAAATTAACACCGTATATAAGTGCTACTATTACCGTTGGCATTGTTATTACCGTCACCATAATCACCAACACTTCTACATCACTATCAACTCGTGAGGATGGAAAATTAGCGATGGTGGCAATGGTAATGGTAATGGTAACAGACTAACAGTAATGTATTTGTTCTCCTCTACAACTTACACATACATTACCATGTTTGAATTTAAATTATAACACAATGACGATGATAATACATACTTCTAAATTACTATCCGGATTATTGTAAATTATGGATATATAATGATGTTGCGTGTTAGACTGCAAGATTTTTAATCATATGGAAAGGTTATTTTGTAGTTTTTGTTATATTGAGGGTTGTTTTGCATTTTTTTCCCTTGTATCTGTTCATCTTTAATTATTTTGTATTTATATAGTTTCCACTTATGTATACCCACTTGTTTCCTTACCCAAAAAGGAATATCAATAATAGTTCGTTATAGCGTGAATGAATAAGCATAATTTTTGTTTGACAAGACGTTGTACTAAATGGGTTTTAATTATTTCAATTTGTATGAGTTTAATTAACGTGTATAGCATAAAGGATAAAGGTCAAAAAATTTAGATGATATTGTACTTAAAAGATTTTAATATCAAATTACCAATAGAAAATGCAGTACACATATTCTCTAATGAAAACTAAAATAAAAATAAACCTGTCTGAGTTCGAATATGTTCTCCTTATTGTGAGTTACAACAACATTTACACAAACCAGCAGTGTGAGCACATGAGGAAACAAGATAAAAATTAGAGATCGTATCCAATTCTTTTTAAAATATATATATTTTAATGTCAATAGAAAAACAACAAAAATTAAGAAGCCAAAAAAGGAGAAAAAGAATAAGATAAAAGTAAGAATTGTGGGGACTCGAATTCTCCAATTGGTGAAAATTGTCGTCCCTCCATGAAGGATCAAATTCTTTCAAACTTCAAATCATTAGTGTCTTCTAGAACCCAAGTGGTTAAAGATTCCCTCTTATTGCACAAACATGCAAAGCAAGCATACATATCGATCTTGTTATATAGAAAAATTAAGGGAAACAAAGTCTTCTAAAAAATAAACCTACTTAAAAGACTTATTATCATTTTTAGATAAGTATCACAATGATCAAAGTGCACCAGAACTAGATGATAATCTTACTCACCAATTACATGCATATACACAAACATTCAAGTTTAACATCTATCGATAACGGGATAAAAAAACTAACTCAATTTTTTTTTTTTAGTAAAGAAAGAGTGCAACACGAAAACTTACAGGAAGGTCACCAATTCTATTATTACTTTCGTCCAAATACGTTTATCTGCAGAATTTTGATGGGATCCAGTTCATTAATACTGGTATGATAGGTTCACAACAATGTTCTTTTTGTTTTTTCATTGAAATGATAGGTTCCACAGTTTTACTATTTTATATGTCACCAATCGAAACTACAATCCAACTTGTCTGGTCGTGGTAACAAAGAAAACAATTTTAGTCGCAATCGTTTCTTTTTTTTCATCTGATTAATATTAGAACTTTCAACGTCACCAGATTACAAATTAGAACTAAAAAACGAAAGAAAAACACAAAACAACACAAGGAGAACTCTGTCTACAAACACCAACGAAACATATAACATAAGCAGATAAACAGAGAGTTGAACACTTTCACCGGCAAAGACAACCACGAACAAGGCCAGATAACGCCAATCACCACCGAAGCTGACTCGGACCTCAAATTAACTTTTTTTTTCACTCGATAGTCGCAATCGTTTCATGTATTTCAATACGTTTATGTTTTTTTTTAAATATAGAAATATAACTGCAAGACTACAGATTAATCAAGAGACAAGAACCCTTGGATAGATTATAGATAGATATTAAATAAACTTAAAGATGCAAAAAAAAAAGAGCCTAAATGGCTTCGATCGACATCCATAGTCTTAGGCTTTAGATAGAAAAATCTATCTAACTATATTATTCGTGTAGAAAAAGAAAAATGAAAAACATAAATTATTATTTGGAACGTGCTTCTCATTTGTTCATGCCGGTCTTTTCCTTAATGGTCTCACTCGCACCGTGTGCCTTCTCCTTCATCTGCTGTCCAGTCTATATTTTGTTTTTCCAAAATAAAACCAAAAACTATTAATTACTCACATAAATACATAATTGTTTCACAAAAAAAAACAAAAGTATTTAAGAATAAGAAATGAAAATGGACCTCTTGCACAGATTCCTTAGCAGATTGGGCAGCATTGCAGGCCTTGTCCATCAAGTTGCTTGCCTTCTCCTACAACAATTTTAGTTACCTCTAATCAACAACATTAATATATTTAATATAAACCATTAATCAACCCAAATACTAATATTTAAGGTTAGAAACGGTGTCGTATAGACAAACCTGGGTTTGGCCTTTAGCTTGGCCAGCGTTGAAGCTCATGCTCTGACTGTTGTTAGACATTTTCTTATCTTCTCTTCAAGAAAAAACTTATAATTAGATTTTGTATAAGAACTTTTTAGCTTTTGTAATTGTGACTTGTGAGGAAAGAGCATTACGCGTAGAGGTTTATATACTTGTGTGGATCCCAGTTGTTACCTCCACGTGGACTTCTATGATTGGGTTCTGTTTAGTCTCCGACACGTGGCTTTTTAAGCTTAGTACTCTCCTGTCGGATAGGGAGGTTTTTGACCACGAGACAAGCAAAACCGTTTTTGTAGACTTGTTCCAATGTACTATACTAATAATGTAGCTCTATTTTATAAATTATCTTTTTCGTATCTTCCCTTCTTGTAAATTATTTTATTTTTCTAATAAATATTATATCACTATACATTTTAAGAAAATATGTTTTCATCATTCAATTAATTGTCTTATAAATCGTTAATGCTCAATACAATTAATTTTAAACTTCATATTTATAAGTCACCCTCCAACACTAAACAAAGATCAAAATTTTGAATAAAGAAAATAAACAAAATCGAGTAGAGTGTAGAAAGGAACTTTAAAAAAAAACCACTGAAAAAATTGTTTCTTTGCTTCATATTCGTTATAGTTCAAAACTTTAGAATACAACAACGGAGAAGCTAAGTAAGTACCCTGAGATAGTCTTAACTTGTATCAGTGTATTTAAACGTTTATCAAAAGCTTATGACTTCTAGAGCTTAATCCTAAAAACAAAACGAAAAAAAAAAAAAATTACAACTTTAAAGATTCCAAGCTACAAGCACACTAGGCGGCTTTCTCTTCTAACTTTTCTGTTGGTTGCCAGTTTTGCATTATGATTTAGAGAGCGTAGTAGTAACCAAGCACGAGAAGCACCAGTACCACAAGAGCAGCAGGAATTGCCCAAACCAAGTAACTACTCGACTTCTTACGCTTCAGGCTCGGTCTTGCGAGAGGAGTTTTTAGTCCCCTTCTGTGAATCCTATGCCTTGTATGTTTCTTCCCCTTTGAGACTTTTTCTTCCACGGGTCTCTCCATTTCTTGATCTTCAACCTCGTCTTTCTCTGGTTCAGAAGCTTCTGGAACTTCCTCGGGCTCTACAGCATCGTCTCCAGCTTTCTTCTTTGCTTTCCTCTCACGCTCCTGAAAGACCAAGACGAAGATGTCATCCTCCAACATATAATTATTATATGAGGAATGAAGAATGGTATTTTAGGGATATAAAGTAATTTCCTTTTCTTTCTTCTCAGCTTCCTTTTGAGCTCTATTTGCTGCTTTTGCTGCAGACTTTTCCGCCTGTTTCTTTTTCCTTTCCATGGCTTGTTTGGCTTTAGCAATCTCTTCTTGCCTTCTCATCTCTTTAAGCGTAGCTTCATCAACCGGTTTTGGCTCTTCCTTCTGCGGTTTTCCAAGTCCATATACTTCGTCATCATCATCAGAGTTGGGCTTAGCCTCCTTTGCTTTCCTGGTATCTTTAGCTTTGTTTCCGGATTCTTTCTTGGGAACACTAACATCTGGCTTTGGGGCAGAAACTGGATACTCCTAAGGCTGTATTGTTCTAGCTTTAGGCACAACCTCTGTTTAAGAAGGCATTGGCTTTGACGAAGGCTCTGGGGCAACCAAAGGCTTCTCTTCAGGGTTCCTCATACGTCCATCTCCGCTTAGCTGCCTAGCGTCCAGTGATGGCAAGAGTCTCTTTTCATAATCTTCTTTGAACTTCTTGTCACTGCACCAGAGTGACATGAATTTCTCACCCTGGCAAAAGACAAAGAACCAAAAATGTAAACTATAAAGACCAAAACGTGTGGAAACGCCAGGGAAAGCATTAGTTTGTTATCAAAGAGCAAACCTCGGCATGAGAGAGCGCCTCAAGTTCTTCTACTTTCTTTTGCGCAGCCAAGACTCTAACTTTGTTCAACACACCACGGCTTTGGTAAAAGTTTGCATTCTGTAGAACAATACAAAAGGTACAAAAGAGTATCTATTAATCCACAATTCCCACAATTCATTGTTCATCACAGAAATTGCTCCAAAGTTGTAGAAATGCAAAGATCACTTTCATGAACAAGTCAGTTTCAGAAAGACAACGACAGAAAATTTGAATACCTTGGCATCACGTTGCTTCCTGGTCTCTTGAATGTTTGAATAAGTTTTGTCCCTCTTCTCGGTCACAATCTTCAGCTCATCCTCCAGCACTTGAATCCCGTCTTTTGAAGCTTTTATCTTCTCACTAAGCTCATTAATCCTTGCTGAAATCGCTTGCCGCTCCTTTTTAACTCCGTCCAGACCAGAACCCATTGACTAGGGAAACATCACAAAAGCATATGAAACAGTTTCTTTTTTTATTGTGTGTCTGAGAGACCCTACAAACTTTGCTTACCTTAACTTGATCTTGAATGTCTTCTTTATGACCCAAAGACTCCCTGATTTTGGCTTTCATTGCCGCATTAGCAATGACCTTACCCCTTGTCCCCTCAAGCTGCTTGATCTCTTTGAGAAGCTGCTTCTCCTCGTTCAACGTATTGCTTTCGTGTTGAATACGATATTCCAAGCCGCGTATCTTCCGTTTTCACCAACACAGGGTAATTAGCAAAACCAGAAGAACCGATCAAAACATAACTACTATTTGCTCAGATCATCATACCATATCATTCAGCTCTTGCTCAGACGAACAGATACCAGGCCCGCGAGTCCCACCGTCATAGCCCCTCAGCTTTCCAAGTGCCTGCTGCAATGGCTCCATTTCTTTCCTCTTCTCATCGAACATGTTGTTGAACCCCTTACGCTCAGATTTCAACGGCTCCAGAAGATTGAATAACTCAGATTTCTCAGCCTAAGCAACACAACCACAACAACAACTTCCAACATCACAGCCAAACCCATAAACTTTTTAGTATTCCTCCACTGCAAAATGAGTTTCAAACTTATTTACCCTCTTAGCTTTCAGCTTCTCGAAAACTCCAGCTCGAGCAAGGTTCAACTTCTGATGCTCTTGGTCAAGCTGATCAAGCTTAGCTTTGATTTTCGGGTCCTCGTAAGAGCGTTGCCTGACGAAGTAGAAAGCATGTCGCTTCTTCTCTGCAGGCCAGTCTTCAGAGACATCTTTGGGAACGTCAGATTTGGATACATTGTTGTTAGTCTCTTCTTCAACTTTGCTTGGCTCGTCGTGTGAACCAAACTTGATCGAGACTTTATCTCCTTTCCCGTTCTGCTCGGCTTTGCCCTCCAACGGAGATGGAGCAACCTCGAATCCGTCAGAGTTTCCGACCATTGAAGTAGCGATAAACTCAACCTCTCGAAATAGAGGGGAACCTGATCTGCCCAATAATAACATATAAACGTTTAATGTTAGAACGGAACGATCTCTACGAATCGGATAACATCACAATTTGTAAAAACTTGACATGGTGAAGCGGAATCTCAAAAACGAACCCCAAATGGGCAATTTTCAAGTATCGTAAAGGATCGATCTTTTAAAAAGGAGAGTTCAAAAGCAAGAAACTTTAAAGATTGCAGACTTAAAAGGATTATCATCCTCGATAAGCTGAAAAATTAAACCCAGAATCGCAGATATGCATCATAGAGAAGAAGAATTCGAAGTAAAAAAAAAAAAAAATCAAAGCTGAACCAAAAAGTCAAATCGAATTCATCTCTGGGAAGTCAAAATGGCAAGAAAATTAAACAGAGGTGATCAAAACGAATTCAGAAGATTCAAAAACAGAGTTGATGAACAGAACAAAAACCCCCACCAAGAACGGAAGAAAAGGTAGAAGAAAATCAAGTAGCTACAAAAACCTAAATTGCGAAAAAGAAACATATATAAATCGGGCAAAGAACAAGGAATGCTGCATAGGTTACCGTGAAAGGGGAAAAAGAAGGAGAGAGATGGAGATCCGAAGAAGATAATAGAAGAAGAAGAAGAAGAAGACCCTTTTAGAGAATTACGGAAAATAAAAGGGACTAAAATCTTCAGTTTACTACCTGTCCCGCTCTTTAAAGCTTTTTCTTTCATTTATTAGTGCCATATCTACTATTGGGGCTAGCTACTCGTTGACTCAGTGGTGGGTTGATAGATTAATTTTTGTTTTGTTTTTGTCAACGTTAATAGACTAATTAGTACACAAATTACATAAAAACTAATATTTTCTTTCATTAATTTTTAATAAAATAATATGTTTTTTTTTTATCTTTATATATGATACAAAACTTTCTTTGCATACGCAATATAAAGTGAACAAACATTTTCCAAATCACTGATTTTGATTACCGCAAAAATAAGGATTAAAAAGAAGGATCTCTTCATTAAACCGATAGACACTATAAAAAAATTACAAAGAACGTATACTAAAGAAGCAAAGATTTTAATGCATATTGTTTGATTGTTTCAATGAAAACAGAATTAATCATATTTCAAGATTTTTACCGAGGTGAGTATATGGTTGGAGGTGAGCTTTTTGCCATCGACTACATATTTGATCTGCAGAAAAAAACCAGAAATTATAATTAACAAAAGTGGATGTGCTGCTTAATATAAGAGATTAAGAAATGCCTTGCATAGAGTAAAACGTAAACGTGAATGCGATATGAGAATAGGTGGAAGATGATGATAAATTACCTTGAATTGAAAGTATAGCTTGATTCAAAGCTAAACCAATTCCTAACCGTATGCTTTTGTTTGCAAATCCTAGGGAAGGAAGGAGGGAGAACGGCTTATTCATGTCCGAATTAACACTAACTGTGCAAATCCATACCTGTACTTTGGCGTTGTGCTAAAATATGCATGAATTTCTACATAATTTGAAATAAATACCCAAACTAATAAGTCGTCGATTATGTGTGCATTGACCTAAACACTGTTAAAGAAACTGTTAACGGTGATAACTCGGATGCTGAGTCATCGAAGGAGAACAAAACGAGGCCGTTTTGGTGAAATTTGTCGACCAAATTTTGGTAAATAAAACTATGTCATTTGGGTGAAAGAAGGAAAAAATCATTATTTCTTCTCTTCTTCTTTCTCGACGAAGCCTCAAATTTAGAGCTCAATTCTTCAAAGGGTTTTTTGTCAATTTGCGAATAGAATGTCTTCATTATCGAATCCAATCTCGTCGTTGGTCTCATGTACGTCAATGGAATGGTTTTTTGTTGTTGGTATTAGTTCTTGTCGATTTTGTACTGAAAATCGAGTTTTTATTTTCTGAAATTGGCGCAGGAAATTGGAGACGCCATGGTGGTGAAAGAGAGAGAGGCATGCCGAAAACTTGTAGGTGTGGAGAAGCTTCAGTGATAAGAACTTATGGGACCGCTAAAAATCCTGGAAGACTCTTCTATTGCTGTCCAATGCGATCTGAAGGGGTAAGGAGAAATTTTCAGTCATATGGTGTTGTTGTTATTTAGTCGTTTAGACAATGATTAGAACGTGAAACTGAGTTTTTTTCCAAATAATTGAAGAACAAATTCCATTTCTTCAAATGGACGGATGAATGCATGGTAGAAGAGATTGAAGATTTAAAGACAATGATAAGTGAACTAAAAGGAGAGATGTCAGATTTGAAAGCTGTTGTTCTTGGATATGAGAAACAAATTGGAGAATTGCTGGAATCAAAAGCTGTTTTTGTTGGATATGAGAAACAGATAGAAGGTTTGAAAAATGTGGTAGTCGAATGTGAAAGAGGAAGAAACGAATGCATCAGTGAACTACGTTTCTTCAAGAACATGATGGTGTGTGGAATTGGAATGGCTGTGTTTTATTATTACTTTGTGGCTTGATGAGTAGTTGTATGCTACAACTTGTATCCATCGTTTGTATTGTGTGTTGTAAGGATTGAAGTTTAATAATTATTAGATCAATAAATTGATATTTGGTTACATGAGCCAACTTTCCATTCAAACGAATCAATTCTCCACGGGCTACGATTCACTACACATCGTTCTCATGAGATTCAAGAGAATATAAGAAAAACAAAAATATGAATTAACCCCAGACAATATTAGAGTTTAATCCTCATGACATTAATACGTAATACCAAAATATCAAAAGTAATTGGAATCCAAAATAAAGCAAAAGAGCAGCAACACAAACAAAGTAAGAAAAATCAGCAACACCAAACTTGAATCTTCACCATTATCCACCGATCCTCATAACCTGCACAATCATAACTTTCACTATCAACAACCTATCCTCACAAAAATCAACAACCTATCCTCACTAAAATTCAGACATACCTGGATTTAATCGTGAGAAACAGAGGTTTGTGTTGGTTGACTTGACCCTTCTCCAACATCAAATGCCATTGACTCAGCAGCTTCTTGTGATGGCCGAGGTTTAAAACAAACTCCATCATTAGCACATGCAACAGAGTTATGGCCAGCCATACCACAATGATAACAATGAATTGTGCGTCCGTGTTGGGCCACTTTTTTCCCCTTACTTGGAGACTCATTAACTCCCTTTATTTGCTTTTGAGGCTTCTTTTTCCGACCCTTTGATATCTCTCTTGCTGGAGCTTCTATTGTTGGTTCACCAGACATTTTCCAAAACTTAATACCCCTTACTGGTTTTATCGAGTCTGAATATTGCTTCTGCCAAGTCGAAGTCAAAGTCAAATACCAATGAGAAATCAAGTTTTATGTCTTATATGTCTTTTTATAATCCAACACAACACGCAGCGCATGTCGGCATGGAATTCCGGTCAAATCCCACCTCCTACAGCTACATGTCTTCGCTTTCATGTCAACCGAGTACGAGATGCCAGCCTTAGACACTTCAAACTCACCAGTGGGTCCAGGATAAGTTCGACAGTTTCCTCTTTGCTTTGTCTCTAAAGCGATGACTATACCAACCTTGAGACTGAATTTCCCTTTATGATTATTTGTTTTCCTCTTCCTTAGATAAATACGGAGCATTACTTGTATCCTCATGGTTTCTAACATCTCAACCAATGGCATTGCACATGATTTCTCAAGTGTTGAGTTATAAGACTCTGAGTTATTATTGAGTGCATCTTCACAAGTAGATGTCGTTTTGAAGTAAGCACGACTACAAGTTTATGGTCTCCTTTTCTTCAACTCGTCATACACATCAATGTCATACTCCTTCAATGCTTTCAAACTTGCATCATAATCAGCCTTATTATGACTCTCCACCACTCTCCAGAACAACTTCTTCATTTGAGGCTTCTTTGGAAATATCTTCTTCAAGTTCCCGTAAATGTGTCTTGCACACATTCGGTGCTCTACTTGTGGTAGTTCTTGATCCACTGCGTTAAGCAATCCCTGCATAGCAAATAATTAAAATATGAAAGATGAAATTCAGAAAAACTGTGAATCATAAATTAAGTTTCACTTACTTTTTGTCGATCGGAAACAAGGGTGAACCCATCACCATTTTTCAGGTTCAAATCAATTTTTAGCTTTTGTATAAACCATAACCAACTCTCTGTGTTCTCTACATCAACAACTGCCCAAGCAAAAGGATAAATCTGGTTATTTGCATCCCTTCCAACGGCTGCAAGTAGTTGTCTCTTTTTCCCTGATTTCAGAAAGCAGCCGTCAATCCCAAAGATTGGGCGACAATGTGCACGCCATGTATCTCGTAAGACAGCGTAACACACATAGAACCGATCAAAAACTTCAAGTTCACCTTCTCCAATGACTGTTCTGAGCTCCGTTGATGAACCAGGATTAGTCCTGAGACATTAAATACAAATGTTAGATGATAAACATCAAATGTACATAATAAACATGAAGCATAAATATTTTACTTACTCATGAATTTCAATTTCGTAATCTTTCATCCTTCGATATTGTTCATCATATTCTTCTTGTATGAGATCCAATGCTTTCTTCTTTGCCTTACGACATTGGTCATTAGATGCACTCAAATCAAAACTCTTCTGAATTTGTTCTTGAATTGCTTTCGGCCTCATGTTCGGATCATTCCTCACTTCGTTTAAAAACATCCTAGCAATAATAGAATCTGATAGTATCTTGCAACGCCCATCTTTGAAACAAGTATGCACATCCTGAAATGTCTTTACCATCCATTGCGCCACTGATTCTTCATAAGAACAATATATTCTCCAAGAGCACGGGATTTCACCTTCGTCTTACTTTTACTCCACATTTCGCCTCAGATTTTACTCCTCCCCATCTACTGAATTGAATATTCCATCCGCCTTGCAAAGTATATTCCAACACAGCTTCTCTGAACTTTTTCACACTACAGAATAGTTGTCTTATATGTAACTCGCCACTTCCTTTCTTCCAGTTATCATAAGGCTTTCCATTTTGTTCTTTTCCATTTTGTTCTTCTTCAGAGTCCGAAGGAGGAGGAGTATCTTGATAATTTTCATTCTCCTCATCATCACAAAACGCAGACACAACAGCTTCGACACGAGCATCCTCCTCAAACTCCTCATTTTCACCTCTCTCTGTAGCATCATTATTATTGATTCCTTCATGCTCCATATAGATATCAACAGATTTTGTCCAAATCGCTGCCTCACACATCTTCTGAAAACTGTCACTTCCATTACACAATACTTTGAGTTGTCTTAAATCTTCATACGGCAACTTATACCACATCCTTTGTCCATACAAAGACAAAGGAAAATCGTTCATCAAGTTGCCAAACAATGATGCGGCCTGAGTTTGAGGCATATGTGTTTCACCACCATTGTAAGTAACTTCACCATTCTCATGTGTTTGAAATTGTCCATTGTAATAAATTTGGAAAACTATATCTGCATCACTAAAATTACAGAATATATACGATGATATATTTAGGATGTGTACAAAACACATAAGAAAAGACAAAATGCATATGAAATCGTCACTTCTCATCATATCCAGCAACAAACCCAGCAAAATTGTAGTCTATTTCAAACGAAACAACTGATTTCATAACCCAAAAAATGATTGAAATCAAACTAAAACTTGATAAAATTTGATGGCGTACCTCATTTTTCTTGGGAAATGAAGAACCCAAAAATTGATTGAAGATTCAAGATGGAACTTGTGATGGAATTAATTGAATGCAAATCGAGTTTTCCCTCTTTTGTTTTCACTGAACTTCAGATTTTTTTTTTCCTTTGAAATTCTCCTAAACCCTCGTCGACGAGGAAGATGGGTCTTTTTTTTCCCAATTAACTCAAAACGACATCGTTTATTGACTAGCCTCTGACTCCTCCAATGACTCAGCATCCGAGTCATCACCGTTAACAGTTTCTTTAACAGTGTTTAGGTCAATGCACACATAATCGACGACTTATTAGTTCGGGTATTTATTTCAAATTATGTAGAAGTTCAAGCATGTTTTAGCACGACGCCAAAGTGCAGGTATGGATTTGCACAGTTAGTGTTAGTTCGGGCATGAATAAGCCGTTCTCCCGAAGGAAGGATGAGTTAGGTTAGTGTAGATACTAAATCAATAGACACAGAACGCAAATGGTAAGAAAACTCATTTTTAATAAGATAAAATATTTACTGATTTTGAGACGAATGCTTTATTTGAGAGCTGGGATTGTTTAACCCAAAGAAGAAACCAATAGGATGAACGGTTGGATAAAGTGTATCTAACAGTGTATTAGTGGATACATAAGTAACTGTTATTTTAAAAAAAAAAGTGAATAACACCTCTCAAACTCAAAGTTAATGTGATTGTATGAGAATGATGCGAAGATGGTGGCTCGAACGGTTAAAATGGATACAATAAAAATTTTTTTTATTATTGGAAAAGAAATAAGTGATTGTGTTTTAATTTTTTTTAGAAAAAAATAAGAAATGACACATGTTAAATCCACAATTCACAATTAACTTGTGCTTTATAAGTATAAATATGGGATTGTTTAACCGAAGAAGAAAACCATAGGATGAACGGTTGGATAAAGTGTATGTAACTGTGTATTAGTGGTTACGTAAGTAACTGTCTTTTTTTAAAACAAAAGTGAAGAACACATGTTAAACTCAGAGTTAATGTGATTGTATGAGAAGGATGCAAAGATGGTGGCTCGAACAGTTAAAATGGATACAATAATTTTATTTTCTTTTTATTTTTATTGGAAAAAAAATAAACGTTGTGTTTTTTTTTTTTTAACAAATAAGAAATGACACATGTCAAACCCACAATTTACAACCGACTTGTGCTTTATAAGTATAAAGATGGGATTGTTTAACAGAAGAAGAAAACCATAGGATGAACGGTTGGATAAAGTGTATATAAATGTGTATTAGTTGATACATAAGTAACTGTCATTTTTTTAAACAAAAGTGAATAAGACCTGTCAAACTCAGAGTTAATGTGATTGTATGAGAAGTATGCGAAGATGGTGGCTCGAACGGTTAAAATGGATACAATAATTTTATTTTATTTTTACTTTTATTAGAAATAAATAAATGGTTATGTTTTAATTTTTTTAAAATAAAATAAGAAATGACTCATGTCAAACCCACAATTCACAACTGACTTGTGCTTTATAAGTATAAAGATGAAATTGTTTAGCCGAAGAAAAAAACTATAGGATGAACGGTTGGATAAAGTATATGTAACTGTGTATTAATGGATACGTAAGTAACTGTCATTTTTTTATACAGAAGTGAATAATACATGTCAAACTCATAGTTAATGTGATTATATGAGAAAGATGCGAAGATGGTGGCTCGAACGGTTAAGATGAATACAATAGTGATGGCTCTGGCTCTTTTGCGTCTCTGATGATGATGAACCTTAGCGATGTCAACATCAAGACTTGGTACTTTATTTGTATTTGAAAACTAACGCACAAAACCATGCATAGTTGATTCTTTACATTCACTAAACCAGCTCGTCTTATAATACTTAGCTAAAAAGGAAAAAAACAAATAAGAGTTTTCAAATTCTTTATCGAGCTTATTATGAAAAGAAGAGAGATAAAAAAAAATGTGGAAGCTAAGTTTAGTTTTTTTTCATCACTTACATTAAAATTTAATTATCTTTATTAATTTAAAATGTAGATTAAATCACTCAATAAAAAAAGATGACGCATTTAAAATCTTGTATTATATAATATTGATATGTTTATGATGTTTTAAATTAAATTTGAATTTCATTTACTTTTTATTTATGTTATATTAATTTTTTTAAATAGTTAAATTTTATGTATAGTTAATAGTTGGGTTAATATTTATTTGTATTATGTGATGAGGTTTTTAATTAAATTTGATGTGAACCAATAAGGGAGAACTGATGTGTTATCACTGGAGAACCATCTTCATCTATTATATAGTAGATCTCAACCGACTTGAATGTATTTTAACCCAGACCCTAATGGGGTAAAAGTTAACTAACACGATGAAAAAGCTAATGAAACAAAGTAAGTAGGTCAAATATGCATGGTAGTGTTACATGTATATATATATATATATATATATACACATATAGGTATCTTCATTTCATCATCCTTCTTCGGTCCTTTCTAGTCTCTGCGTTTTTCTACTTTCTTTCTCTATCAACTTTCTTAAGAAAATGGCTTATACATCAGTAGCAGTAACGTTTTTCGGAGATCTTCCCAATTCATCGTCGGAAGATCTTTTCGGTCTTCTGAGTGAAGGAATATTCAAGAGTAAAAGGGATCAAGTGAAGGCGTTCACTACAAGAAAAGAGGTCGGTTTCTGACGAAAGTGTTGATAGGAAATAAATCTCATTACTTAGTGACCAATTTCTGACCAACATATGAATTTGGTCACAAATTGATCGATAATTTTTGATGAATGATATTCGTCAGAATTTGAACAAAACTTTCTGACCACGTTCTGACCAAGTGTTGATAGAAAATAAATATGACTACTTAGTAACCAACTTTCGGCCAATATATTTGATCACAAATTGGTCGATAATTTTTGATGAATGATATTCGTCAGAATTTGGAAAAAAATTTCTCACTATGTTCTGACCAAAAATAAAAAAATGGTCGAAAATCAATCAAAAATTTTAACAGAAATTTTGGTTGGAAATCGATCAGTAGTTTTCGACTAGTTTTTGACCATTTTCGAAATACTTAAAAAATGTTCTTACCAAATTTTGACCAAATATAATTAATTAATATTTTCATAATTATTTTATAACTGATAAAAAAAATTCACAATTAATAACTACAAAATGGTTATACTACCCAGAAAATAGTATATATATTTTTAAACAAACATCACAATGATTTAATCATAGTTGCATAATTAAAACACAAATTTATTCTGATTCAGATGAATACTTTGATGATGTTGAGTTGTAAGGTTCTTCAAATTCTCCAATATCTTCTTCTGAACCTTCTATCATATAGTCTATCACTAGGTTCTGTAAATCAACCAAAGATGTATTCTTTACGGAATATGGTCAACCAAAGTTTGGAAACCAAGTCATGTTTGTTACAACAGATCGTTTTCTACGACTCCGAAAACTCGTTCTCAAGGGTTTATCTGAGTTAGTAACTATGATCCAAGAGTCTTGTTTCCGCGTAACAAATGTAGCTTTCTGAGCAGCTGAACAGTTTCTGTGCAGCTGAGCAGCTTTCTCAATTGAGATGTCTGAAGCGAGGCTCGGACATAATAGACAGAGGCGGTGAAGTTTCTTGGGGAAGTGATGCTGTTGTACAATGTTGGTGGTGAGAGAGCAGAGAAGATCACGGAGTGCATGAAGTCCATTTGTGAAGGTGAAGATAGGCTTCAAGGTGATTTAGAGAAAGCAAAAGGAAATGATCTCGTTGCCTTCCTGTCCAAGACGGAGGAAGAGTATCGTCGTATATTAGGTGAGGAGGAAACTCACGTGGTAAAAGGACGTCAACTGATGAACAACGCTTCTTTCGATTTCAAATGGGAGCACATGACAGCTAGTCAGTACTGTTCGGAGATCGAGGTTAACATAAAAGGAGACACAATCTACTTCGTGGAATTACTCGCTCACTACCTCAATGTCAGGACCATAAGTGGAGGCAGGCCCGACTCAATGGTAGACAAGATCCTGAGCTATAAAAAGTTAATGGACCCTAGTTATTGTTATGAGTTTATAAAAAAAATTTTGTCATGGCCCTTTTAAATAAGAAAAACTAAAAATAAAAATTTTAGACCCTTTTTACAAACCAAAAAACACAAAATTAAATTTGGACCCTTTGCAAAAGCACCTCCAACACATGCATAGAGCCGGCACTGAGTGGAGGGTGAGATTTCTTTAATTAATTCAATACCTATCTCTTACTTCATGCATCTTTAGGAAATAACTCTTACAATATTGTTGCTCATTTACATATATATATATATTGTACGTAGGATTAATTTTGTTGCTCACTTCGAGTTCGTTCGTTGTGAGGCGTCACAAGCATGGCATTTGTCGATCAAAAGCGGTTCTGATGCGGTAACTCATCGCAGTAAGAGTTTCAGCAATTAAAACTTAACCCGGTTGTTATTGTTTAGAAATTAATTTGTAGTTAGAGTTTGAATTTTGCAATATATGGTAGAGCGACTTAATTTTTAGATATAAGAAAAAAAATTAAAAACTAACTAAGAAGATTAAAAAAATGTTTTTACATGTAAAACATTTGAAAGTCTTCAAAAACTTGTGTTCCAAAAGATTCACAAGTTCCAACAAAAAATAGCTAAAATAGATTATTACAATACTTGAACTTTACTTATATGATATTTGCTAGATTATTTTGACCGCATGCCACACATTCTCTTTGTAAAGCTATAGTCGAGACTCGAGAGATTTCGATGTTTTCTTTAGAGGATTCTGTTTCAATCGAATGTGACACCTAAGTATCTACCTAAATGTGTCGTTAATAATGGGCTTACCTAAACTGAACACCTTAATGAAACTGGCTAATTGAACAAACATGCTCTCGCGCGCTAACATGGCCACTGTCGCTTATAAATTAACCATAACAATCAAAATAATAGACATAATGTGCTGAAGAATAAAAGAAAAGACATAATGTTGGCTGGATATCTAATCTTGGGTTAGTCACCTAACGAAATGTCTCTGACACCATTGAGATTTTCACCCTATAAAATGGCACAGAGTGTGAAACTGCACTCCAACCCAATTATATTTAGCATCACTCCCTTCAAACAAAAACAATGGCAAACCATTTTGAAGTGCCTTCCTCAACCATTTACCCTAAACCTAAACCTGGTCTAACCAAAGAAGAACAACAAGTTGAAGAAGAGGCCAGATTGCTAGCGCGGAGGCTCTCGAACGCAGCCGCCTTCCCCATGGTTCTCAAAGCCGCTTTGGAGCTTGGTGTTATCGACACCCTCGCCGCCATAGGCGATGGTTTGTCGCTCTCACCTTCTGAGATAGCACTAAGTCTCCCAACCAAACCTAGTAACCCCGAGGCTCCGGTGTTGCTGGACCGTATGCTGCGGTTACTCGCTAGCTATTCGATCTTAAAGTGCCGTAATGTTGTAATAGAAGATAGCGGTCAAACCGAAAAATCCGGGAGGGTATATGGAGCCGAGCCGGTATGCAAGTTACTCTTGAACAATAGTGATGATGGTTCAGGCTCTTTTGCGTCTCTGATGATGATGAACCTTAGCGATGTCAACATCAAGACTTGGTACTTTATTTTTATTTGAAAACTAACTCACAAAACCATGCATAGTTGATTCTTTACATTCACTTATGACCATCTTTTTAAACCGCTTTACAACAAATAGTTTCTACTTATACCATCAAATTAATGACGAACTATACCTTTTTTTCTTCTCAGGAGACACCTCAAAGATGTGATATTAGAAGGAAAAGATGCATTTACTTCTGCCCATGGGATGAAAGTATTCGAGTACATGCGGTCAGATGAACAATACTGCAAACTGGTTAGTCGGGCTATGTCGGAATCTTCCACTATACTTATGGAAAATGTTGTAGAAGCTTACGATGGATTCAAAGATGTGAAGACTTTGGTGGATGTGGGAGGAGGACTTGGTAACACACTAAGCCTCATAACTTCCAAGTATCCTCATATTATGGGTATCAATTTCGATTTACCTCCGGTTCTAGCCCGTGCTCCTCTTTATCCTGGTAGGAATCATGTTTTTAATTTAAAAAAAATTAACATAACATGTATAGAAAAAATAGAAAATTTTCAGTTCTATGGAAAAATGATCAAAAACTAATATTAGAATTCACGTTTATCAAAACTAATAATTTCGCAAGGTAAGGTTATATATATGACTATGATTAATGAGTTGCTTTATTTACTTTTAGTTATAAATACCAATACTTGTCGATCTCTAATAATGAACTGCTGAAATTGAACCAAATGCAAATTCTATGAAATTGCCAAAATAATAGGAAATTATTAAGCTTGATAAATATATTGTGCACAAGCACAATAGTCGTTATAATAGTAGTTGTTATACATCTATCTATCAACGTACGATTTTTTATTTTAGTAAAACTTGTTTCAGGCATAAAACATGTAGCGGGAGATATGTTTATAAAGATTCCAAATGGAGAT
Organism: Alliaria petiolata; assembly: GCA_020283515.1. NCBI lineage: Eukaryota > Viridiplantae > Streptophyta > Magnoliopsida > Brassicales > Brassicaceae > Alliaria > Alliaria petiolata. The sequence goes on along the minus strand of JAHZTW010000008.1, from coordinate 616,874 downwards.
GCCATTTTCATGAAAGTAAGTCCTACATATATATATATCTCAACCGATTTATTTATTCTTGCTAAGTTAAATACAAGATATTTAATATCAAAGTCATATATTAAACCTCGAATCATTCATAACAGTGGATCTTACATGATTGGACGGACGAACAATGCATAAAAATTCTTCAAAACTGTTGGAAAAGTCTTTCAAAAAATGGAAAAATGATAATAGCGGAAATGGTTCTACCAGCAGAAGCGGAGAGCGGAGATATATGTTCGAACATCGTGTTTGGTATGGACATGACAATGTTAACACAATGTTCGGGTGGTAAGGAGAGATCTCTTTCAGAGTTTAAGAATTTAGCATATGCATCAGGCTTTTCCCGTTGTGAAATCGTATGCCCTGTTTATCCATTTTCCATCATCGAAATGTATAAGTAGATTTCGACATATCTCACTCACTCACTTATACCATATCACCCCGTCCCACACGTTCCTGCTGCTATTTGGTTTGTGTCTGATCTTATGTAACGTTACATGGTGGTAATGTTATGTCATCATGAATATTGGTATTATCTTATGCATAAGATATTGTAATTTGTAATTTGGGACTTTTTCTTCTCGTATAAGAAAGCTTGACCTCTTTGGTGAATAATGAGTAAACCAAAAAAACAAAAAGCAGTATCATGCTTTAACGCTCTAGGAGATTAAAATTTAGGTTTTTCTCTTGGTCATGTTACAAAAGTACGATACTTGGAGCACAATTTAAGGACACACGATCTAGAAGAACTCCACATTACATGGGAACATCTGGATCCAACCTTCTCTGGATAGCAGCTGCACCCTGCGTATTAATATTAAGAGCGAAGAAAACGTTGCATCAATAACAAAATCGAAAAAATGAAACTGTGGATGAAGAGATATTATAGGGTTTTTGTATTAAACAAACCTCCATGTCCCCGATCTTGTATAAGTAGACCATTTCTTCCTTTAGCCGAGCTTGCTCTTTCATAGCTTGAGCCTGCCATTGCATGATAATAATTCATCAGTAACCAGATTAATGGCAAAGGAAACAACAGCGAGATTTCACAGAAGAAACTAACCATTCCGCCTTCCATTGATCGTTTTAGAGCCATCACTTCTTCTTCCTTCTGCTTTTCGCGTGCTTCCTGCATCTCCAGCCTGAAACAAGCACACAACAAAAAAGATATTCCTTTTAAGCAATCCATCCACAGTGTTACTATTATTTTTCATGAATGCTGATGTAAAGTAATAATCTTTAGTTACCGGCGTTGTTCCTCGTCATTAAACACAGTACGTTCACTCTTCCCGGCTTTCTTCAAACCCTTTTTCATCTCCTTTTCCAACTTACGTCTATAGTAACCATCAATGTCATAGTATCTGCAAAATTCAGATAGATACCGCATGAACAACTAATCTTTCACCATACTAACAACATTTATGCATCCACAACAGAAGAAGCTTACTTTTTGGAGGTGAATGTACCAGTATTGTGATCCTCCATGAAACTGCGGAAGAATCGATTGCACAACATTTTATCAGAAAAACCAAAACGAGCTTCATATGAACAATAAACTCCGGAGATACATCAGAACATATAAATCACACGGTACATACTCTTTAAACATTTTCTTCTCTTCCCAAGGTGGCAAGCTTTCCAAGTTAACCTGTTGGAGCAAGCAGAAAAACCAAAAAATCAATTCAAAAACAGGGCTAAGTTTTAGATTAATAGATTTGAAAATTCAAAGCAGAAAAATAGGATCATATAAGGTTACAGAGTAGATAAATGTTTTACCTCTTTTACTTCAAGCAACCATGCTGTGAACTCTGGTCGTTTATTCCTACATATATGAGTAAATCAACAACTTCAATATCCGGGCAATAATCAACAACATTCTCGATTTCAATCTCCACACAGAGACTCAAAATTGAAGAACTAAAATCACATCCACGAGTATCTATGTAATAGCTCAAGATTTTTTTTTTAAAAAGATAGAATCTTTACCACATATCAGTTTCTCTGATGATTCCAAACTTTCCCCAGGATTCAGTGACGGCTCCTTTCTTCCCTTTCTCAGATTTCTTCTCCTTCTTCTTCTCCTTCTTCTTCTTCTTCTCTTTTCTCTTCCTATCTCCATCAACTCCTTTCTCCTTCCTCCCCTTCTTCTTCTCTTTCTCTCGCTTCCTTCTCTTCCTCTCTCTCTCCTCCCTCTCCCTTCTCTTCCTCTTCCTTCTCCTCCGCTCATCCTCACTCTCACTCTCCTCAGAGTCCGAGTACTCCGACGAATAATCCGACTCAGATTCTGATTCCGAGCCCGAGCTACTACTCGAATCATCGTGATACTTCCTGCTTCGTCTACTCCGAGATTTCCGATCTGATTTCCTTTTCACTCTCCCTTTTCTACTCCTGCGTCTCTCTTCCTTCTCCGATTCGGACTCGCTACCACTCTCCAATCCCGAACCAGAATCGGACTCTCTGCCGCCTTTTATTCTCCTCTTAGATTCGCGGCGACTCACATCTTCTTCTTCGCCGGGCTCCTTTCCGACACCGCTCGCTTTCTCCCGGGATGATTTTCTTCTGTAGTCTCTGTCCTCTACGTCGCCTTTCGCGTACTCCGGCGGGGAACCGTCGTGGTCTCTTCCCATCTCGCTAAATCGCCGGCGAGCTATGTCGACCCTAGATCGAAGGCGTAATGAAACCGTTTAAAAATCCCCAAAGCAATGCGAATTGGGCTGTGGTTGACAAAAGCCCATTATTAAAAAATTAATATTGTCGTAGGCCCATTAGTAAAGACACCAATATGACAACGACATTAAAATGGACAAAAACAATGAGGAATTTTTTTCAGGTTGCAGAGCCAGATCATGTAGTCTCCTACGAGGAACTAGAGTCACATCTTTTGATGTTTAATGAGATCGTGTTTGGTGATTGGCATGTGATTTCTAAGACCCTCTGTTCATAAAAGTCATCATATGTTTTTGGAGCATGCATACACAACTATGTATAAATAAATATATGTATGGTTTAGACAAATACAACAGTGACAAACAATGGCTTATACAGCTCTGGACCAAGCAAAGTTATTTACATTACAGACAACAGACTGTACAAAAAAAAAAAGGAGAGCTAGAAGAATGAACAACTAAGAAGACTCAGAACAAAAACAGGCAGAGGAGAATGCAGCAAAGGAAGAAGATCGATACCCGATGCAGAGATTTCTCTAGCTGCACCATCCTCTGGTTGTTGTTCGCGGATCGCGGGTTTTGGTAAGGATGAGACAGAGTGTTTGTAAACGTTCCAAACATCCTCGTGTGGACCATGTCCCCGAACATTCCAATCACCGGGTACAAGAAACTCATCATCACTGCATTGGCCAGATCAGTTGGTGAATCCGTTGCAGTGAAGCCACCGTAATGACGAGGAGACTGAGCTTGATGCAGGGCTTGATGATGATGATGGTGCAAGCTCGGGTTGAGAGATGAAGCTGAATGGGTCATATTGTTTAAAGGGGATGAAGCGGGTCTTTGGGGAATTATCGTAGCTTCTGAAGACGAAGAAGACATGCCTCTTCCGTAAAGAGGAACCAATGAACCGATGGAGATGTTGGATTTGCAGACAGGGCAGTTTTGTTTCTGAATAATGGAGACAGGAGATGATTTCTGCACATCTAACCACCTGTAAATGCATGGCCAGCAGAAGAGATGCCCGCAGAGAGTGACCACTGGATCGTGTGCAGTGTCTAGACAGATGTTGCAATCGAAACAGCCGCTTTCGTTAGAGTTTGCTTCACTTGGGACCGTGACGAGATTAGGCTTTTGTGTCAGTACAAAACCATCACCATGTGCTCGTTGAGCATCAAACCTGAAGATGTTTCCTTCCATATCCTGATTCAGGGAAAACACAATAAGGTCAGGTCATAAGCTAACTACATTTCTCACCAAACGGTACGCATAATATCATAGGAATATTCGTCTACGGTAGAATAAAGCACACGACTTTAAGAACTGAATAGCCCATAGAACACTTGACATTGAAAATACCATTAATCCATTCAGAATACAGTCATGATGTATACAGTAGAATAAAGCACATAACTTTACAAGAACCCAACAACCAAAAAAAAACTCTTGAGAAATGAAAATAACACTCACTCAGAAAAAGATACCAAGCTATGTCACTGAAGAGCTCAGAGGCAGAGAGATTCATCAACGGAAGCTTTAGCTAATATAATCATATAAACTTAAATCCTAATCTTGACTTCATCAATTCTGTGAAATGGTGATTTTTTATCTATCGTCTAACTCAGAATTAGGTGAACACAAACCAGATGTTACGGATAAATAACTATCCCAGAAGCCAATGATTGATCTGATTTGACTAACAATGTCGAAAGATCAAAACCCATAAGCAAAGTCAATCGCAATGCAAAAGTTATGATCATGTGTTTCGGAAAAACTCCAGATTATGGGAACCTAGAAACTACATTTACGATTCCAATTTTAATTCGAATTTTAAGATTTTCAATACTCTGGGAGAGAGAAAGAAAGAAATAAAAAAAAACCCCAATTTTATTTTTCATAAATCAAGAAAATGGGAGGATTACCAATCGGATGAGAATGGATAAAGAAACTGCAACAACATCCACTCGAGAGGATTCAGGCCACGAGAAAACTCACCGTGACGGAGATAGACGACGACGATTATAAATTAAAAGCTCGAAATCGCGAAGGAGAAGGCGGAAGAAGAGGGATCTCAGGGGGTTTCGAAGATTTTGAGAGAGCGAGAAGAGAGGTAGAGGTGAGATTTCCACGTACGCTATAATATGATGATCGATAATGATGTCGAGGTTAGTGACGACCACGATAATGATTGGCGACTTGTTCTTCGTCTTTTAGCTATGGCAAATATCTAATAAAATTATTCAAAATACATAAAGAATAAAAAACAAACAGTAATGAGGATTATGCTAACCTTAATATCATTTTCAACACCTAACACTTAAAACTAAATTGAAACAAAATAAACTATAAACTAACGCACGATAGAATCATAGAACTAAACAAAGCAATATTTTAAATTTAAGTTAATTAACTAAATTGTTCAATAACATTGTTTAGTTTTAGATTCTACTCAAACCTGATGGGTAATTAGTTAAAATTGTTGTGAATAAGAGAAGAAACAAGAGAACAGATAGAAGGAATTGATGTTGTTGTTGTATTATTCCAATGATTAGGAGGTCCTTTATATAGGAGTATAAGGAAGGGTTTTACTTGAGGACAAAGTAAAATCTAATGGGCTTATGAGCTTATAATGGACATCACATAATAGTTCATAACACTCCCCCTTGATGTTCATTATACAAAAATATTTCCTAAAGCGCGTATGATGCTGCCTCGTTAAAAACCTTACTAGGAAAACCCAATGGGAAAAACTATAGCTAAGGGGAAAAGAGTGCAGCGCGCATTAACTCCCCCTCATGAGTACATCACTTGAGATCTTTGAGATGAGGCAATCAAATATGATGAAATAGCTTCTTGAAAGTAACGCCTTGGTAAATCTGTCTGTAGAATCTTCACTTGAATGTATTTGTAGAATTCTTACATCGCCATTCTTATGCAGTGCATGAGTTTTGCTAATGATTCGTCTTGATCATTCTCATTGTTTCACTTGTTCTCATTAAAGTATGACAAATACTTTGGAAGGGTGATAGACTTTCATCTTTACATTTCCCTTTAGATGCCTATCCTTTGCGTGTTCTTTGTTGCCTCGTTAAAACCTTTCATGGAAAAACCAAGTGGGATAAAAACCGTGATAAGGAAAAAGAATACAACCACGCACATCATTAATTTCTCCCCTTGGAATCATCTTCTTCAAGAGATGCATTCCAATCATGTACTATCTTTTGAGAATTATTATAAGCATAAGCTTAATGAATAAAATCGTATGATTATCTTGTAATCTCTTAGATTCCTGGACTTCTTGTCCATAACAACATTTTCACATAAAACTTAATTTCTTAAGTCTATTTGGACTTCAAGCCAAATTTCTATTTACATACAGTTTTCTAAACTTGTATTGTACATACTTGTACATAACATTTTATTCATACTCTTCTTTATTGTTTTAGCATTCTTTCTTGTTATACGAAATCACAAGATATCAATACATTGCTTAACTAGCATTTTAGATATGGTACTTCGAGACCAAATATATGTGAGCAGTCTTTAGGTAAAATCCTGCAAGGATCTTTTGAGATAACATCTCTTTTGCTAAATGTTTTAATTTGGAATACTTGAAGACAATGTTGTCTTTCCAAAATCTTTTCTTCCAAATTATGATTTATATTAACTCTTCAAGAGTTTCAACTATATTCAAATCTAGGATTCCATTGATCCATAATCTTTTGATAAATACACATGGGTATATTGGTTAACCTTATAATATTCACTTATACCTCATAAAATATATATGTCATAACTCGATCAAATATCTTAAGTTCCCGGGAATATAATTTTGACATCATCAATCTTTCGGAGATAGTATCATTTTGACATCTTTAATCCTTCGGGTATTGTATCCTTCATGAATTATATCCTTCGAGGATTTTTACTTTAAGTATCATTTTCCAGTGGGTCGAATAAGTCAAGTTCTTCTCTTATTGCCAGACTGATAAGGAACTTGAAAGTAGTTGCATCCACCACAGAAGAGTATGTCTCTTCATAATCAATTTCATATTCATCATAAAATCTCATTTATCTTCCACTGGTTTTACACTCTTAGGTGTATGGACAACTGGTCCAAATACTCATCTCTTTCCAAGAGATTTTAACTATATGACTATTGCTTCTTTATAATTTGGCCAATCATTTCTTTCGTGTACACTCTGCAATAGATTTTCTGATCCTCTTTCTCATTCATCATATCAACTGCTACATTGCATGCAAAAATATTATCGACGTCGATTTGCTTTTCAGTTCCATTTTAATCTACACATGACATAACTTGTTGAGATCGATCTCTTCATTATCTCAGGTACCTGAATTTATTTCTTGTCATGTTTAATGTCTCTTCTTGAGATCATTCAAAAATCTTTGTTTCCTCGATCTGACCATTGTCAAATTCTGCTCCTTTTTATTTTCGAGGATTCTTTTATTTGGAACAAGTCTATCACACTTCATGCGTTCTTTAGACTCACTAGCAGCTTGATATTGTCCTTCTGAGACATTAATTTTTCTTGGAGCATTTACAGCTGGTATGTGACTTTGTCACTTTATTTGGGTCTGTAAATACGTCTGGCAACTTGATTTACTAAGCTTTGTAAATGAATTATTTTTAAGACTTTCAATTTACTTTCTTTAGTCCGAGGATCAATGATAATTCATTCCAACTTATTTTCTTTTCCAGCTGTTTATTTTCTCCCCCTAATGTTGGAAAATAAAGTTGAACATATCCATCATGGATAGCTCTATATACTTAATTATCAATGGAGATTCATATCCAACATATTTCCAGCCTCATTTAAGGATCCATCTTATACCGCTGTGGTGGAGCAATGTGGATGTATACTGCACATCCAAATATTTTAGATGGAAAATATTTGGTTTCTGACCCAAAACCAATTTTGATGGGGAAAACTTTTAATTACTCGTTGGCTTTATGCGAATTAATGCTACTGCATTTTATGTATGAACATTTGATACTGGATGTTCAACAATCATCCTTACGAACATGCTTTTATCATCAAATGCTTAAGATATGAATTCACTAGCATTACCAAGTACTCTTGCAAACTTCAGGTTGTAGATCTATAACAAGGGTACATGCAATCATCTTATTAAATCCAAATCTAATTTGGCTAGTGATAATCATATTATCATATTTCTTTTTGAGTACGCACTACATGAAACATCATTAGGAAGAATCTTCAAGTTCTTCAATGAATGTCTACATTAATTACTTTTCACATCATTCTTGAACCGTTATGGTCTAACCGGCTCATGCCAAACAATGATATAAATTAAACTTCTTGTTTAACATTTATCTCCATTATACTAATCTTTGTGTAGTACAATCTAGTAGAGAATACATATAGTTTCTCCAAGATACTTTTACTGCCTTGGGTAATACTCATGATTTGAAAGTATTAAACTTTTATTTCTTTATTGTCTCAACTTGATTACTTTGAAATCCCTTGAAGTTACTTTATAAATGATTCATCAAGATCATTTTGACTGTGAACATAATCTTCTAGATGTTTCACTTATTATGGATTGTGGGATTCTTTGATTTCACTTTATCAATGATTCATCAAGTTCATCTTGAGTGTGAACATAATCTTCTAGATGTTCCACTTACTATTGATTGTGAGATTCATCGATTTTCCCCCTCGAGATGATGACAATTCAGGTTCATCCATCTCGAATTGAATCCTAGTATAGAATCAATAACTTGGATCATGTATTATATCTTTGATTCTTTTAACCTTTGGGACAAATTTCAAATTGTATTTTCCATAGGCAAATAAATATACTCTTCCAGAGCTTTCAATAATCTTTATATTACTAGATCTTGTACACACACAAGTTTTTTTTGTTCATCATTAGATAAGATAAATATCTCTTGTTTGGATCATCTTTATTTTCTCACTTCTTGTGAGAATTTGAGTTTTTCAAGTAAACTCTTTGATCTTTAGCCTAGATTATTTTATTTTCATATATGAGATATATCTTTTCTTTGTTACCATCTTTATTTTCTCATTTCTGATGAGAATTTGAGTTCTTGAAAGAAACTCTTTGATCTTAACCTTGACCTTAACTATATCTATATTCACATTTACGACCACTTCTTTAGCCACTTCCTTGGCTAGTGTTATTCACACAATTGTTTTCTGTCCCACTATATGATGTCACATTCGCTTCAAGGAATGGATCATAACTAATTGGACATGATTCATTACTTTTAATAGATCATTATTTTCTCAAAATAATTCTAAACTTCTTTTCATAGTATTGTGTCTTCAAGACAACGTTATTTGTCTAAAGATTAGAGTATGTCTTCTAGCATCTTTGCATCATTTATATTCTCTTCACATAATCTTGAAAAAACTAAAGGTTATTTACAGACTTCAAGTCTTGTAATATTAGATGCAAAGACTCATAATGAGCTTTATGATACAGACTTCAAGTCTTGTAATCTTAGATGTAAAGAACTTGTGGATCTCTTAGATCAGGTGGCTAGGGTTTCGTGCTGATAACGTGTTGTGAATAAGAGAAGAAACAAGAGAAGAGATAGAAGGAATTGATGTTGTTGTTGTATTATTCCAATGATTAGGAGGTCCTTTATATAGGAGTACAAGAGAGGGTTTTACTTGAGGACAAAATAAAACCTAATAGGCTTATGAACTTATAATGGACATCACATAATAGTTCATAATAAAAATGAATATTTTCCCATGTATTTTTGTGATCCTTTTGGTGGTTAACCTATTTTAATAATATTAATTACCAAGGTGACCTTAATTTTTCTAATCAAATACTGTTTTGAGATTTTATGGTATGTCTCTGTTTTGATTTGTTGTTTTTTTTTTGTAATGTATAACTGAATTCAACAAAAAAAAAAACTGTTCATAATTTGACCTTAAACTGTTAAACAGAGTGAAACAGAGTAAAAATTGAAAAGCAGATTTAAGGAAGCTTCATCTTCGGGTACCAAACCAAACGATGAGTGTAAATTATACTATCCAAATTGTCATCAAATTATCCACTTTTACACTCATTATCTAGAAATTTTTCAAATTTACATTTAGATGATCCAACTTGATTAGAGTTTTTATTCTATTCTAAATATAAAATGTGACTAGATTGTTTATCTTTTCTGTTTGACTGTAAATTTGAAAAATGGCTGATGAAACTCAATTATAAACCTCTTTAAGACATGTACATAGAGTAGAACCATTTGATCTCTACATCTTTTTACTATAGTTACTTTTATATATTTTGAACAAATTCTTCATTCAGCTTTTTCTTTAAACTTAAAGTCAGCTAATCATATTCCTTTCGATAGAGCTGCACACTCCAAATTAAAATAAAACAAAACAGATATAATCAACACGAAAAAAAAAACTGAAAATATATTTTTAAATTAAGAACTATAAATAATTTAATGAACTTAGTAGCTCCAGCTGATTTCAGCATGGCCAGAGTTAGACGCTGCCGTTTCATGCTTCTTCTTATTATTCTTCCGTCTTCTTTTTTTCATTGAAGACGTTTCTATTTCCTCTTCATCTTCTTCATCCACCATCTTCTTCTTCTTGCTGCTCTTGTTCCTCTTCTTTCGAGACGACTCTCTCGTTTTCTTACCAGGAGTGTCTACCACTGGAGTAATGTCTCCGTTCGCAGAATCCCCTCTTGGGAACGAACCTTCCTCGTCTTCTTCGAGTTGCCAATTGCAGAAAAGACCACCATTGCTTTTGTCATTACTCGACATTGGCAATGGCTCTCCTGCTCCGGGAAGCAAGCTGTTGAAAGTGACGTCCCCGTTATTCCCACCTTTGCGCTCTAACAGAATCCGGTCTGGTCTGATTATTGTCCCGAGAATGCTTCGGTTTGGTCCTAGTGATAGAATCGCTTTCGTGTTTGTTAAAGTAGATAAGGCCATTGCAAAGGCTGATCGAATCTGTATATATAAAGAAAAATTATGTTTTTTAATGAGTATACACATACGATCATCTTGCTTTTGCTTATAAATTAGAGAAGTGAGTAAAAACCTGAAAGTAGTTGAATGAGTTCTTGCCAATATCATTCTCTGGTGTCTGATTATTCAACATAAACAAATAAAACCAAGTTAACATTTTGTTATATACATTGTAAAAAAACAAAAACAGAGCTCGAATCTGACCTGTGGATCTTCGATAGAGATGAGCCCTGGCCGACCTGCGTTCAGGAATCTGGATAGAGCAGCAAACGAGAAGAGACAAAACATATGAATGTTAACAGACACAAAAGCTAAAGAGGTAGATGTTTCAGGGAGCTTAGATTTTGCTAATTAAGATAAGAATCAAGTAAATGTGGGTTTAGTTAGTTACCCTTTGTTGTACTTTGAGAAGAAAGAGCCTCCCATTTTGCAAGATACACCTACATCTGCGGTATTTAATTTTCGCCCGTAAAAGTCAAAGAATTTAACCTACAATAAGGAGAAAGAAGAAAGATTAGATTTTAGCCATCAAAATGAAGNATTGTCCCGAGAATGCTTCGGTTTGGTCCTAGTGATAGAATCGCTTTCGTGTTTGTTAAAGTAGATAAGGCCATTGCAAAGGCTGATCGAATCTGTGAATATGAAGAAAAATTATGTTTTTTTATGAGTATACGATCATCTAGCTTTGCTTATAAAATTAGAGAAGTGAGTAAGAACCTGAAAGTAGTTGAATGAGTTCTTGCCAATATCATTCTCTGGTGTCTGATTATCCAACATAAACAAATAAAACCAAGTTAACATTTTGTCATATACATTCTAAAAAAAAAAAAAAAACAGAGCTCGAATTTGACCTGTGGATCCTCGATAGAGATGAGCCCTGGCCGACCTGCGTTCAGGAATCTGGAGAGACAGCAAACGAGAAAAGTCAAAACATATGAATGTTAACAGACACAAAAGGTAAGAGGTAGATGTTTCAGGGAGCTCAGATTTTGCTAATTAAGATAAGAACCAAGTAAATGTGGGTTTTAGTTAGTTACCCTTTGTTGTACTTTGAGAAGAAAGAGCCTCCCATTTTGCAAGATACACCTACATCTGCGGTATTTAATTTTCGCCCGTAAAAGTCAAAGAATTTAACCTACAATAAGGAGAAAGAAGAAAGATTAGGTTTTAGCCATCAAATGAAGCCAATGATGCAATCAAAAGCTTCAAAATGACCAAAAACATACCAATAGAACTCCCAAGTTATGCTCTGGTGGGCTTCGACCATCTTTGAGATACTGTTTCGTAAAAGAAACAATGATGCAATTTAGAGATTTTTTTTTTTTTTCTTTCGGAAAGTGAAAGATCTTTGAGGTACTACTGTTTTGTGAAATTCGAAGTTACCGCTTTTACCTTGAGAAACGCAATGAGCATTGCTAGAAGTGCATATGAACCAATTCCACCACTGTACACCTGCAATAAACATTTAAAGACAATTATCAAAATGTTTGGCTTCGTGAAGAGGGATGACATATATTAAAGAAAGGCAGACCATTTCCAGACCTCATTGAGTTCTCTCTGCTGTAGAAATACTTTCAATATTAGACATAATGGTCGTAGAGGAGGCAACTTTAATACAGCATCCTGAGAAAAAAAATCCAAGATTTATCATGAGATTACATAGAATCAACGAGATAAGCTAATAAAAAGTATTATTCAGCATTGTACTCCAAATATATATGAGAAAGATCAGATCCAACAGTGGAATAAAGTCGACCAAATTAGAAATGTACTATCACAAACCTGTATAAACTCAGCTGCCTTTGGTCCATTCTCCATATCAAAACTGCGAAGCCAGTGACAAACTTAATAACTTATACTAACTAAATTCACATAATCCATTCACAAAGTCATATGAGTGTGTATATATTCTCGGTGATCACAGAGCTTTCTTATCAAGATTTGACCACGAAGCTTTTGTTGAGGATATTCAAGTGGCTTAAACTTCAAAGTCCCCTCCAAAACTTTCTAAGAAACCAATCTGTTTACAATCTATCTAAGGAAAAAAACAGACCGGGTCGGAAAGGGAAGCTAATAGGTAAATAGGAGAATAATAATAACCTTAGATCAAATGAGATATTGCTTTTCTTCTCGACAAACTTGATAATTGGTACACGAGCCTTAGCAATCACCTGCATAGTCAGAGAGCTAACTATGAGACACGATCTCTCGTGAGATACTGCCATGTTACACTCAGAAAGTATAAGATACCAGAATATTTTTCGCGATTCCCTTTTGCGACAATGCCCTGGAGAGTGCTCGTAGACCTAGTTGAGGATTTGTGATCCCTGATTCCAGAATGACCACCTTCATATACACCCAAAAGGAAAAAGATTTAGAAAATGAAAAATCTCTTCAACCAACTAACTTTTTGACGTATCAAAACAGTACTGTCTATGAGGCATGGATCTACATGTTAAGACTCATCCTCAAGAAAGAAAAAAAAGGAGACAATTGTTGTGCTTAAGCTCTAAGGCTTTTCACAGAATCAACCAAGCAAAGAGTAACACTTACATCAATATCACTTGTTGGAAGGTAAAGCCCGGTCCTGTATGATCCGAAAACCTCGACCTGCAACAGAGAACAAACAGATACTTAGAGATTACGGTTTTCTTAATCAAAAGGGATACTCAGAGAGAGAGAAAGCTTGAGGTTTCCAAAAAAAGCTGTAACCTTGCAACTCGGCCAGATATATTGAATGACACTTCTAACACCATCCATCGCTGCATCACGCTGCGCCTTCTCTTCACGAGTTGGTAACAAAAAATCGCAGAAATCTACTATCTCTGCAACATCAAAAGACCCAAAGAGAGAATCAATGTTTTAGCTACTTCAATAAAGCAATCAAATTTAGCAAAGACCCAATTTTTTTTTTTCAACATTACCTTTATGCAATTGAAGCATTGGAATCTTAGAACAGCTATTTTCGTTAAACCAGTTAGTCTCTAATCTGGGCTCCTCGGCTTCTTTGTCCTTCTTCCTCTTTCTACTCTTCTTCGACGCCACAACCGGCGTCACAAATTCGCCGCCGTTCTCATTCGTCCCGGCGTCGACGTCCAGCGAGAAGAAGTCCACCGTTTCTGATTCCACCGGCGTGGTGTCGTCGGTGAGATCAGAAATTTCGTTGCGGAAGACAGAGTAGAGGTGAGAATCGCCATGCGCTGCCGGAGACTGATTCGACGGCGGCGATTGATTCGAATCTGAGAAAGAAAGTGGGGTAAGAGTATCGTATACAAAAGCTGTAGCTTCCGTCTTGGCTTGAGACTCCATTGGGGATTGACGGAAGCTAAATCTGGGGTTTAGGGTTTCGGAGCCGCCGGGGAGGAGATACAAACCAAACAAAAAAAATTGTCCGAAAAGAAGGGGGAAAACTTAATTAATTTTAATAATTTAGAAAAAAAAAAAAGGAAAAATATAGTTTGGAGAAAAATAATTTTATAATTCTGTTGGGCGTATGAGCGTATAGCAACCTACATAATATTTTAACGGCAAATTAAAGTGATAAATATTTACAAAATAGTTGAAAACTGTAAAAAAAATTATAAATAAAAGTGAATAAAAAAACCGAGTGTAAATTGTATCTTTGTGATTGGTAATTGGTAACTATTAAAAACAGAATAAATTGTATCGTAACTTTTTGGTAACGTTTTGCTTTACCAATTAAACTCATTGTTTTTAGAAGAGTATAATGTAGTTGCTTAACTTAAGACTGTTTTCTTTCATAATGTGATTTTAAGTTTATTTGAGACAACAACATAAAAAGGGAAAACAAAATTAGTATGCCATAATGAATGAAAGAGTTTTGAATGAATGTTTTTTTTTCGTTTTGTACAAAGTTGTATGCTTTTTTTATGGGAATATTGCAATCTAATATTAGTACATCAAATACAAAGAGAATCGTGTTTCTTGTATTAGACTTGAGAGATTTGAAGTACTTCATTTTGTTCACCTTTTCAATTATTACATCTGTGTGTATACATGTTTCATTGAGACATCTCGGAGCTAAAGAGGACCTTGTGTTTTCTGCTAAAATTACTCCTACAAACTTATATTCCTCTAAACCACCCTGACTCAGCTTAACTTAACAGGTATATATATATATGTATCACTCTCTTCTCACTGGCAATGAAGATGATTTCGAGAGTGGTTCCATAGGTTCTGTTCTTAACTCCGAGGTAGTTGCTGAAGAAATGGAGACACAAGGTCGAAGAAGAGGTGTTCCAACTCTACTTGAAGATTCATTAGGTACAGAGACAGATGCAGTACGAGGTTGGATTGGCTGCAACTCAAGCTCAATACCTTGTTGTTGTTCTTGTTGTTGTTTTTGTTGTTCAGGATAAGTGTCAGCAACATCAAGCACCTGATGATCATATTCTTCGATAGATGCAACCGTGCTTGTCTCTGTTCTAACAGTTGAGTCATCGCCGTAATACCCGTGTCTTCTTTTCTTCCGGGTGGCTTTTCCCCAACCGCGAATCGTCTCTCTTATCCTCTGAGGTATCAGAGCCGCTTTATAGTTCGTTCCCATCTACGAATCATCAAACAGATGAAACCAATCATTTATCATCTGAGGAGTTTACGGAAACTGTCAAAGGTCGAAATGGACTTTCTCTCGATTACCTGAGCGACCAATGCATATAGTGGCAGTGTGCTGTAGCTGCATAGAAACTGTCCAGCAAACCTACATACATAGAGAGGAAATCAATTACATTAAACTATGATACATATGCGCAACAGGAAGGAAATAAAAGGGTTTCATTACCCTAAAATAAGCCGGAAGTAAACAAGGAGATGGTTCTTAAGGAAGCAAGAGTTGTAACCAAACTGCCACTGAGAAAAGAAATCAAGAACAAAACAAATGTATTGTAAGTTCCAAAACCAATCTGCAAAAGATCAATGTAACTATAAGGTTCATTTGTCATACCCAGAACCAGAAGAACGAAGCCAGTTCAAACGAATTCTGTTGGAGACGGAAAGCAATTAGTTTGTATGTTTTTTACTCGGAGCAAAGGATGTGAAGTAGAGATTTTGCAAACCTGGAATAGAATGAAATGGATAAGGGACAAGAGTAGTTCTGGTTTATTGAACCAGAAGAGTTCATCACGAGGTCTCAGCTTCACTCCGGAAGGATATTCTGTTAAACCGGCATTCTCCAATGCCAAAGTTGCTATCACGTGTTGCAGCTTGGCACCGACCAGAAGAACAAGCTGATAGATAATGTGGGATTGAAAATTTTTACTAAGCTTGCGATGTTTCAAAACAGAAGGCGGGAACGATGAAACGAAAATGTAGTTTCTTACAGTAACAGGAATGATTGCTATCCAGAAATAGAGATTTGATCCTGAAGTATCAAGAAGCAAGATTTTAGAACTAAAGATTTCTCACTATTGAACTAAAAGAAAACAGAAATGATCATCTGTCTTTTGGTTTAGACATACCTTTTATGTTAAAGAGCATGAAAGCAACTACGAACCCCCAAAGCGGCCCACTGCAGAAGAACATTGAAGCAAACAAACATTGTTCAGTCAATAATTAGCATAGTGAAATAGTAAAAAAACAAGAGATCTCAGAACTTGATAGATGTAAAGCTAAGTGGATATACCACACTATGTTTGTACAAGATAAGGTAGCTCACCTTACACCAACGATCCTTTGGAACTCTTCCTCCATAGAACGAATCATGTAGCTGTGAAAATCGTACTTTAATGTGAGGTGGTGATTCTGCTCATAAAAGAAAGAAAAAAAGGAAACAGCACCAATCATATATTATCGTAACATTATCGTCATTCATCATTAGTTGAAAACGAGAGTCGAAAGAGCAAACATTCATATGGCATAGAGTATATCACCCACCACAATGAATCCCTTCCGGAGAGTAAGATAGTCAGAACGAACAACAGAATGTCCGAATTGCCGGAAGAAACATGTCTGCAAGCATAAAACGAAGACATATCGGTTTATGATTCCGTAAAGAAACACGCGAGAAGATAGTTTGATATAGAGAAAGGAGGTGAAAGCCTACCACCCAAATAAGCAACCTATTCTTAGCCAGAGGAGCAGATGTATGATACTGCACAAAAGTCGTTTGCCTTCGGAATACTTTTTCCCTTGCCACCGCTGCCAAACCAAAAACATATAACCGATCTTATCCTACTTGAGACATAGACTTTTACTGAACAATCAAAGCCTTGAACCACACCAATGAGCAAGCAAACAAAGCATAATGCTAAAGAAACTTGTTAACAACATTCTAATTATGCCACTGTGAATAAGTAGTAGCAGCATTTCATCTGTGCTCACCAGTTAAGCAATCGTGTCGATCCAGACGAGCTACATCTTCCCAGATCCTCCAACTATGAATCTGGATTACAGAAGCAGGCCAATCAAAAATGTTAATAGCGGAGAATCTTTCCCATATCAAAACAGAGAAGACAGCACACTTATCAAACTGCATATAAAAGGATTCCTGGAGAAGCTAGAAATCCAGAAGAGAACTTCATCTGAAGAAAAGATACTACCTTGACGATTGCAAGGAGCATGGTCAAGCAGCTGTAAGTTACATGTGTAACCGCCATTATAAAAATGAAACGATGCAGCTGTTCCAGGCCTTCGTATGAGACAAACGGCTCATGGCCCTGCGAGATTGAATATAGTCCCTAAGAAATGACCAGCAGATTCTAATGCTAATGCTAATGGCCAAAGAAAGTTCGATTAATGAATATACCTCGCTGCAAGTAGCATGGTTAATGCCTTCCAACCTTCTCCTAAAGATGTTGAAAAAGAGTGATTTCGTCAAAAGATTCCGCTTGACAGATGAATCGTTTTCGTTTTCAAGCTCCTGATCAATCTCAGATCGTGTACATGGAACAAATCTGTCGTTGTAAAAACTCGAAGGGACACATATGTTGGCTATTGTGCTGGAGGTGGCTGTAAGAAGAAGTGATATGAAGCCAAGAAGCATCAACTCTGATAAAAACAAATACCATTTAGCAAACCAAACACACACATACACAAGAAAATGATCATCAGGTTTATAAACAGAACCTTCTTTCATCTTCTCCAACGCAGCAAACAAAGGTTTCCTCTTTGTCTTCCGCAGCCACTGTGACAAAAACAGAAAGTCAGAACGCGATTATAAAGGTTCAAGATAACAAACGATTCCAATGGAGGCTACTCACAGTGCTAAGGCGATAAATTGAGCGCTCGACGATCAAAGAAACAACGACGAAGACAGTCAACACTAAAGCGACAGACCAAGTAGGCGATAACGCCAAAGATCTCTCATTTGATTCTGCTTCATTATCTTCTCCTTCACCCATTTCCTAAAATCGGATTCTTCACTCCTCTCAAACCCCAAATTCCACTGAAATATTGCACAACGCACTTCTTCGCCGACGAAAAGTCCAATTTGGGAAAACCAAAATCGCATTCCTTTGACTCTAATACCAGTGATTTGAGAAATCCTGTTTAAAATCCTGACCTTTGAAACCAACCCATCGAGCCTTCTCGGAGTAAGTAACAATCGGAATCTCCGACGAGTTGCAGCGGGCGAATCCAATAAATCTGAGATTTTACTTCGATCGAAACAACCCAGAAAATTTATGAAACTCCTCGACTCAAATAAATTCGGAAAAGCCCAAGAAATCAATCCACCGTCCTGCAACGCCGCCGGTATAAATTTCTCTCACCCGATCACCGGAGAAACTGAAATCAATGGAGTATCAATCAGCGGCAAAGGAACAAGCGCCAATACAGGTCGTTGAGAGAGAGAGAGAGAGAAAACAAAATGTTGTGCGAGGAGAATACGAATTTGAATAATAGAGAATCGAAATTAGTAATTTTTTTCACTGTAGAAATCTAAAGATGTTTCAGGTCACTGGTTCATATAGTCGTCATGTGCAGTCATGGTTTGAGCCGACCAAAGGAAAATAATAATAAATGTTGACAAGAAATTAATAAATTAAAGGGAACAAAAGGAGGGAAAGGCAGAGCCAAGATTCGACAGATACCGAGAACAACCTTCCTCACATGATACGATACTCTTCACTTTTCAGTTTTTTCACTCATGTGGGACCCACTTCCTTCTCACTATTCTTTTTTTTTTTCGGTCATTTGTATTTTTTATCTGTTTTTGGTTCGATTTTATTTTCTTAGAATTTAAACATTTTAGGCTGATAAACTGTTTTCCCATTATTAGACTTTAAAGTGCTATAATCGATTGTCGACGCAAAAAAAAATATTGTATAAATAATTTAAGTTAATGATTTTTAAAAAATAAAATAAAACACTTAGCTTAAATGCTATTTTCTTATAAAAAAAAACAAAAAATCACTCATTTTATGTTTTTTATTTTTGCAAATGAAAAAAATTCTATAACTATTTATCTAAAATGTTCATATAATAGAGGGTAAGACTTCTTTAATTAATTGTTAAATAATATTTTATTTAAAAACAATAATTTTTAAATCTTTACGTTTTTATATAAAATATTATATGTTTTGAAACCACCAAGTGAGTATGAAAGAACAGAGGAGAAGAGTATTATGTATTGTGATTTTTGTGACTATGTAATTCTACATTTTTTTAAAAAGTAATTCTATATTCATTCTATGTTGAACAGAGAAGTTAAATGTTATCGCTGAGATTTTTAATTTTTTTTTTCTTCTCGAAAGTATCGCATAATAAAGTTAATTAACCAATAATGACGATTAAATTAGCTGTCCAGCTCTTCAGGAAACTTAGCTGGAAGCTACCTGCCTACCTAATGGCAGTAAATGCATTGGAATATGAGGTCTTGAAATTCCCGTATATGTTTTAAATTTTTTTTTTGTTAGTTCGTTATATACTCCACCAAAATTTCAGAGAGAATAAGTTCAAAACAAAAAACAATTTCAGAGAGAAATGTGAGGCGAGGTTAAAATTGTTTTGTACTCCAACAATATGAGGTCTTGAAATTCCCGTTTATAGTATTTTTTTTTTTTGTTAGTTCGTTATATACTCCAATAAATTGGTAACAATTCTAGTTTCGGAACTCTCACTGTTAAAAAAACAAAAACAAAAAACAATTATAGTTAAAAAGTGACGTAGTCGCTTGCATGAACGATTGGGACAACGTGCAAATTCCCATGAAAACAGAAAGAGAGCGCGAAAATCCGCAAGAGATTTCGAGGAGGGCTCCACATTTAGTTTTACTTCTAGTTACAAATTTAAAGCCATACGTGTGCGTACATGCCAACAAAATAACTGAAAATCAGAATGAGTTTTTTATTGAGGATAAGTGCATATATTTTAGGATATGGATTAGTTTTGATTAAATCCTAGTTTGAGAAGAACTACGTACTCGTCCTAGTTTGATAAGGTTTGGCTTAGTTTTCGTATCTATTTAAGCTTTCCTATAATATATGTATTAAGTAAACCTTTTCCGAAACACTGTTTATCAACAACTTCTAGCCATTCTCGTTTCCTTTTTTTTTTATGGGTTTGTAGTTTTAGTTGTGAAAACACTCGTGTTAATCTTCGTGACCTTGTAATTGAATAACTGAATGACTAAAGAAATGGTTCCATGGACCACGCATTTGTGAAAAAGGTATCATTGAATTCTCGAAGAAGATTCGTAATCAGATGAATAAACGTACACTAATTGTGATAAAGTAAATCTCGTAATCGAAGGAGACTCGTAATCATTGGATCACAAGAAGAGGGGGACTGTATATTGAATTATTGATTATGAAAAAAGGTTTAGTATCGAATCAATTTTTCTTATTTTACAATAGCTGGTTGAATGGAGCTATTCATAGCTACTTAGATTGAGTAGATGATTTAGGCAAGACCCTCTTTTTCTTTTGGCTTAACTATAAATAACGTATCGAAAGAAGGAATCTTAATCGGGACACTTTTAAATGCAAATTAAGACACAAAACTTTTCCACTTATGCTTTGCATATCATGATCTCTCAGACTCTCAATCTTCTCTGATGGATCAAGCAGCTTTGTCCAAGCCTTTATGTAAGTGTTCCAAAACTTCCAAAATTTATCATGCCTAGTTGTAACCGTTTAATTTAGAAATTGTCCTTCTTCACTTAGGTGTTTTGGGAGAGGAAATTATACAGATTGAGGAAGATTTTGGCCTCTTTCAATGCATGTCAGCTGCCTATTCGCTATTTAAATCTGCTTATATCCACCAATCGTTGTTAAAATTATGATTCATTGATACAAAGAGTGAAGAGCAGAAATGGATCTTGGACAACAAAATATATATATACTTCTCTCTTTTAGGAAGAATAAATCTGTTAAACTCAATTTTTTAAGAGATTGCATTTTTTTTAGTGTGGATCGTTTAATTTATATTGCCAAAGAGATACATAAAGATTAACCACTTGATGTGTGGAGCGTTTCTTTGGGAAAAAACACTCTTAAAAGAAAACAAACTCTTGCTAGAATAGTTTGTGCAATCAGTACTCCAAATCGGAAGAAAGCTTACAAGTAAAAATATTGGAGGTTTGGAGTAGAACATGCACTTTTAGCTTTTCTAGATATCCAAGTTTGGCATATAGTATAAAACATAATGTCATTAAAAGCAAGATTAAAAAAAACAAAAAAACAAAGTCAAACTCAAACTTGGATCTTTGCATGCGCAGCTACTCGTGGCTCGTGGGGGGTTTTCAGGAATAGAATATCTCTTAAGCTCCAACTTTAAAGGAATATATCTCCTGGTATCACTTGATCGATGAATTTTCTCCTTCTCTGGGACAAAACGGGATCATCTTCCCCTTCCTTTTCATGGTAGGCTTTGAAGCCTGAGATATAGAGAAAATGAAATGAAACGCTTCATCAAGATACGCATCGCTTGACGATGTTTTAAAACATATTGATGTTAAACTTTTTTTTTTTTTTTTTTTGGCCAAAGGGTTTGCCTGTATTGATGTTAATTACTATCATAAATAGAGCTTCACATCCTTCAACTATGGTTCTCCTCTAATTAAGATTAATCGACGATGACGATCTCATTCCCCAAAACTAAGTGGGTTTTTATCAAAGTGGGTTTCTATTTTATTTACTTAGTTCAAGTCGGGTTTATTGAGGGTTTTAAGTATCTACTATCTCTAGTGATAATTTTTTGTTTGGGTAAAATCTTTGGTAGGTTACAATTGCTCGTTCTCTTTTATATATGTAAAAGACAAGAAATCATCAAAAAGGGTTCAAACATGTTTTCTTTTCCGGAACTTCAAAGAATTTGTCTGGTTTGAATCAACAATTGAGGGTACAAGAACCAGATACCGTTACGGGGTGTAATTAAATACAACTGTCCACATTTGGGGGCCATTTACAACGCATCAAAAAACAAGTTATAGCTATTGGGCGAAACTATACATTATATGAGGTCTAAAATTCAAAAACTTGTCCTTATTGGTCCGAACAAATTTTTGATATAAATTGTTGGTCCACACTATTTATAAAATCATGCACATGTATATAGATCCAAAAATATTAACTAGAAAAAAGCCGAGCCTAAATATACATATATGACGTTTCAGATATTGTATAATGTTTCGTGATATTCTATACGTTCATATATGACTTTCAGAGTTTGTATATATAGTGTTTCGTGATATTCTACGTTCCCACGATCTCGTATAGATTGTGTAGTAAGCAAATGACAAGAGAAACAATGTCCTTCAAGTGTAAGTTTCCGAATGATTTCGTATACAGTATGTAGACCTAATACTATACATCATCATTATTTACGTATATTGTTGGCCAATATATGTTTCCTAAAAGTTACCGTATCATTTCATTATTCGGTTACGAGTCCTTTTTGAGTATCGTGTATTGCCCGATCACATTTCGTTTCTTCTTGTTCTGCTCTCACTTGCTCTGTACATTTGTCCGATGTACCGGAGTTGTTCTCATTCCGATGCCCTTTTGGGTAAATTAATTAATAATAGTATTAAAAAAAAGGTTGTACATCTGTAACACAACTTTAAATACGGAAGGTAGAAGTCTTAAGCGAGTTATTTGTATAAATATATTTTACAATATAGAAATGCAAACACAAAACGCATATATATGAAATCAAGCGTGTAATTATCTAATTATTCTCATTTGATCAGCCGAAATGATGCCATGATTTAATCCCATTAAAAAAACTCAGTGAGTGAATTACCTTGAAGAATTAGTCGGATGGTAAAAGTTTGGATCATCCCTTGATTATAAAAAAATGCATATATAATTTTTTTTTGCTTATTAGTTGATTTTTTCCGCTTCCATTAGATAAATATATATTACTATAGTTTTCAATGAAAGAGTTCCTCTAACATAGTAATATTTTTGCCACTGTAAAATTTGCTACAAAAATAAAATTTACGATAGTCTTCTAACATTATATTTTGTTTGAATACTACAACTTATTTGCATAAGACATCGTAATTTATGAAAGATTTGACACATATGTATTTGTATCTAGTTTAGGGGAATATCGGCATAAGTTTATGAAGTAATTTACTGTTACTCCAAACTTTTTTATATAGTATACTTTTGTTAAACATAATTTTCAAATTGTAAAATCAAGGGTCACGTAAAGAAAATTCCTGAAAGATAGTTTAGAAAAGCTAAAACATTATGTTTTTATACACTATTAAAAACATCAAAGTAAAGGTCAATGGAGTAACAAAAACGTGAAAAAGGGTCAATCAGGCCAAATTTGGATATGCATTGTTCTCATATTGAACACCAACGGATTATTATCGAATATGCCAATATAGATATCATACAATTTTTTCACACTACTTAGCTAAAAGTCATGCTTAGATTAGTCTAAACTCTGAACTGAACCGTAGGATATATATATATATATATATATGCAACACCATATAATATTGCTGTCAGATTCACAAGATCAATAATCAAACAAACAGCCTTTAATTATTCAACCAACTTTCTCCTTTCGTTTTTATGGAGGAGTCAACTTCCACAATCAACACGAGACAAAGACGCACGAGAGCACATATTAAAACATGTACCAAACGCAATGGACGATTTTAATATCACGTGGCATGCATATTTGACCACCAACATCATTAGCAGCAAGCTGTACAATTTATATCCAAATCTGAAACCAGATCTCTGGACATATATAGCCCAAATTTTCAAATTTGTACGTGATAGTTAAGTGTGTGTTGGTAAAAAAAACAAAAGTAAAGTCAAGTGTGTATGTGTATATTCAACTAAAGAGAATCAATCTTTCATTTTCTACAATCAACATCACGGTTCACATACTCTTGATGGCTTTGTCTGCTTCTTTTTGTTTCTATTCTTCATTTAGATTCAATAATGACAATCTTACTAAGCTTTTAGACTTGAAATCGCAAGGTAAGATTTTGAATAATTCGACTATACGTGAGACTAATCAAGTTTTGCATTCTTAGAACTAGACGTGAGTCCCAAATTGCAGCTGATGCACGTGGCCTTAAATTTTTTTTACTGATTCAAGTTCTTAACCTAAAAAATACATAATCTAACACATTGTTTTGAATAAATCCAATAAAATTCTAAACGTTTAAATCTTAATATGTATTATATTATATGCAATCCATGAAAAGACGAAAGTATAGCTCACTTCACTTGGTTAGCAATGATTTTTTTTGGAAGCTAAACTGAATCTTTGTTTCCGAATAAGAAAGAGTTCCACTGAAAAGGGTTATAAATTTAGGCTCTAAAACAAATCTAATCAAAGGTGGGGCATGTGTGGTGCGAAAGATTATGGTCCCAAAGTCCAAATTTTCTTATTAACAAAGAAGATTATGGACCCAAAGTCCAACTTTTCTTATTAAGAAAAATAAAACAAAAAAAGAACTGAGATTGTCATGAGATCCGAAAATCAAAATTTTAAGAAACATGAACCGAAATATTCCTCAATAACTTTTTTTTTGTCTTATGGCCCTCTTTTCATCAAAAGAAAATACAACATTTGTTTTTGGCTGTGTTTAAAGTAAATTCTAACAAAAAGAGTAAAACTGAAGATGATTTTAGTTTTGGTCATCCAAAAATCCCTTAAAAAGTTTCAAAACATCAACAAAAGTAACCATACCAATCAAACAACCATCTTCATCAACCACCCACACATAACTCACCCTGTGAGCAATCGCTTGTATCATCACCGCCATCAAAGAGCTTTTCCGATTACACACTATCGCCACCGACTTCCTCGCCATCCTCGCCGCGCTACTCACCGACCTCCCATACGACGCCGTCCTCGTTCTCCCCGCCGGAGATTCTTCGTCCGACGACGATGACCCCGACGACAATGAATCAACGAGCGAGATCAATCCCACCATCCCTTTCTCTTCCAGACGATTCCTAACGGCTCTGACAAGACTCTCCGGCGGACCGCTACCGTCGATAAACGACATTAGGTCGCCGGCGGAGAGTGTGGCAACAGCCGCTGCGGCGGTTTCGTCGCAGCAAGCGAGTGTCATCGGCGAGATCTCTCCGATCAAAGACACACGTGGATCTTCTAGATCGCATTCACCGTCGACCACCGCGATGGAGATATTGTCGGCGATGGCGCGAGAGATTGCGGCGACGGCGGATGCGGCGGAGGAGTGATAATCGACGGCGAGGATAGTGTGCGTGCTGTTGATCACGCCGAGATCGGAGATAGAGAGCGAAGGTAGGGGAGAGAAGACGCTAATGGAATCGAGAAGAAATCGGATTATGTCTTCTTGTGTGATCCAGCAGAATTGGCGGCTGTTCTTGTGGGTTGTTGTGGTGGTGAGCGAAACGACAGCGTTTCGTATCAGAAGCTTTTGTTGTTGTCTTCTCTTTGTGATTGGTTTCGTCTGAATCGGAACAATCAGGTTCTGTGCTCCTCCGATTATCAGATCGATAGCTTCAATTAACCTGAAATAAAGATCAATATTTTAATCTCAATGAACGAAAAAAAAAAACAGAAATTAAGAAACCCAATGTCTGGATTTTGCGACATACTTGCAGGAAGCTTGGACATGGACGACGATGGAACGAGATTTGGGGAGAAGAACAGAGACAGACGCGTCGAAGGCAGAGGAAAGAGACAAAACGTTGTTGTCGAATTTAGACAGGTAACAGATTACGTCGGCCATACAGATCTTACCCAAACACTCGCAGTCGCACTTGTCGTTATCATCATCGTGATTACAGCTCCAGATGCTCAGGAAAGGTTCGTCGGAGGATTTGAGGGCAGCGATGGCGTCGGCGACGGTGGATACGGCGGCGGAGATATACCGTAGCGGCGGTTTGCCGATACAGAGGTCGGATACCTCGTGGGACAAAAGGGCTAGTGCCATACAAGGAGAATTTCAAGAAAGGTTGAGAATTTGGGATTCGCGAGGAGAATGTGAAGGAGAAAGAGAGGAGAGGAGAGAGAGTATTTATAAAGAAGAAGAAGAAGAGATGGGTACGGTGTAAGTACATACAGAAACTCTGTTAAGGCTACTTGGTGTATGGTTGTGTACAGGTAGATTTTTTACCTTTTTTTGTTTGTTGTGTTGTGTTCATTACAGGTGGATTTTATTTTTATTATAATGTTTGGAATTTTAATTAAATATATTTGTAGAATACTGACCAAGAACATTATACTGTTTTATTTGTTTTTTTAATTTATTAAATCGTTGTGGCCTAGAAAATTAATTTACATTTTAGGAATGTTTGAATCTTCAAAATGTTTCCACTATCTCTAATAATTAACCTGCAAAATAAATTTGCATATTCTGGATATCAAAATTCAAGATTATTGTAAGAACAATAATATCTTATTCAACAGTATATTCCACCATATTTAGTAGATTTTTATGTCTTTTTTTTTTTTTAAAACATAATTTTCGTCTAATTTGCCACTTCCTTCTCTCATAAGTCATACCTAAATGGTAAGTAGTACGAAATGAATAAGGAAAATAAAGATTTATAAAATATATATAAAATGATGAATATGAGCTATGGAAGAATATTATTATACTGCTGTCAAAAACCAAAATATTATACTTCCATTCTTCATTCTTGATTTCTTGTACGTTATGATAGAGGAATATTGTTGTTCCTAATTTTTGTTCGTTGTTTCGTTATTTCAACAAATCAAATTTAAATGTTTATTATATTTCATTGTAAAGAGTATATTTTTAACAAAATAAAATGAAATATTATATTATTTTCATTTTCTAAGAAACAACTATTTACCTATCATTGGTTTGGTACAAGAGGAACAAAAAAGGTACAGGGAAACAAAAAGTTGAGAAATTTGAATTTTGTGACATATGATTAGATTATGAATTTTTTAGATTCATGATTGGCCGAGCGTTAGATAATGCGGTGGTACACTACTTTGCCGAGCGATTCGTGAATCCGGATTCGACCCACCTCCTCATGTTGAGGTGATTAGACAAAAACAAAAAAGTTTTTTAGCAAAAAAGAAAAAAGAAGTTACAAAGATTTAATCTAATAACAGCAAATACTTATGAAAATGAAATCGGAATTATAAAAATGATATATTCGAGTTGGATACTTGGATTTGACACTAAATTTGGTCCATGGTCCACAAAACCCCATCCACAGCTCTCAAAACGGGACGAAAACCACGAACTAGAATGATAATATGTATAACGATATTAACCACGACTAAACGTCGTCTGTTTTGGTGGCTAGTTCTTAACGTGGATGAGTATTTTAACATAGATGGATATTTATTTAGTATATGGCTACTATCATGTGTATATGATATTTAAAAGAGCAACAAGTATTGTTTTTGAAGAAGGAACCAAATTTTTTTTAAACAATAGTAACATATAGGTTCTAGGGGTCACTTTCAAGACGATGCAGTAGGTTTGTTTTTCATTTCTTCTCTTGCGAGGAGGTGATCAATTTTTTGTCGGTGGATTGCTGAGGTTGTTTTCGCGAGTGTAACGCGTATAAGAGTTGTTGTTCTTAGAAGACGTTTTCCTGATCTGATTTCAAGGCGTGGTTCCTTGAGTCTTCTTTCTTCTCGGATGCCTCTCTTCTTTAGAGGGTTGGTTTTGAGGTGGTTGCTGTTTTTTGTTCTTCTGCTTTTCTGCGCTCTTTGCTGTTGTAGTTGTTGCTGAATGAGTTCTTTGTGAACCTAGTTTCGGTTTTGGTTGCTCTCTTGTGGCAGCTTGTTGTTTAAGTTCTTCTTGGTTCTCATGTTTCTCGACGTGATGCAGCGTTATCTGATTTTTTTGGTAAAATTTGTGGCTTGATTTTGGTTCAGATTTCAGATTTTATGCTTAGATTTTTCTTGTCTTTCATTCAATTTTCTCTATCTTTTGCATATTTTTCATGATTGTTTCTATTTAATTTTGGTAAAATAATAGTCTTCTTGTAATAGAGTTTTGTTTTTGGGGAATTTCATATTCCACCGCCTTTGTTTCCGGATAAATTTTGTTTTCTATCTCATAATGTATTTCTCCGTATATTAGATTAAAAATAAAAGGACACGAATATGGATGAAAAAGAGAGCTAAAAAAATTACTTAATTGACACGGTAAAAAATATATGGTGTCTATCCTAGCATGATTGCTATTGGATCGAAATCCAATACGACCAGATGAATTCTTTACATTTTGTAGAGTTGCCATAATGAAAAACCAATTTCTGACACCTGAAGTTTACATAGCATAATGAAAAATCCAATACGACCAGATGTATTTCTACTTATTGATTTTTTTTAAAAAAGTAAGTGCATATTTCTGAAAAACAACCTGTCTTTCTAATCAATACCATGCACATATATATCCACATTACGGAATTTTATTTTATGTGGGAAAATACAAAGAGAATCATCATCACATGATTCACATTGGAGTTCGAACTCCTGAAAATCTATATGCAAACCGACACGAGAGGATTGCTTAGTCATCAGGAACACATCACGTGAAACAAAAGTTTACATCCTCAAATTACTTTTCATATTATTTTTTCCCGCTTAATTCGGTTCAATTTTAGATAGCGTGAATTCTTGTATGTATAGGATGCCATACATTTATATATATATATATATATATATATACATCAATTAGAAGACAAAACTCTCATATGTTTACCAAACTAGCTCATAGAGAATCAGCGACGCCAAGTTTGTTTCTCGCGACTCAATCTATATTCCATCAAGAGGGCAAAGCAACTCAAGAAAATAAGGGCAAATGTCTCTATGGGTTAAATTTTTAAATATAATGACCTATGGGTTGTGGATATGTGTGATCCAACAACTTGTAAGAACAGATAAAAGGTCCTTATTCGATAGTTATGTTTATATCAAAGATAACGAATTATATTTACTCTCTGAAAGGTACGTACGTACCATAATGGAAGATTGATATGATAGATTACATACGTTTTCCATGATCATCCATACTATCAACTTCCGATAGTATATATATTTATGTGATTGTGATATTTGGTTAAATAAAATGCAAAAGGGATCAACTTTTGTCGCTTTTTATGATAGTATTGTAAATTGAACACTTTTGAATTTTTATTTTACTTTTTTACTCCAACAAGCTGTCACCGATTGTCTTATGCCCTTCACGTTTTTCTTGCTCTTTTGTGACACATTATCAGCCGCTACTTACACTTTATATATGTATATGCATATCTAAATTGTTAGGAAAGGTAATCAAGCTGATTATAATTTTATCAAATTACAACAACAACAAAAAAACGTGAATTTCTCGTTTCAAACAAAAAAAACGTGAATTTCTTCACTCAACATTTTAGCCCCATTTGTCAAGGTCGTTTCAAATTATTTGTAGTTCCTGTTCAGTTTTTTCCTATAAATATATTTAATATGTTAAAATATTTTTTCAAATAATATACACATATTTAAAATAAAATAGGTTTTCAGTTGCACCTTTTTTTAAAAAACGGTCTTGCCTACTGTACTGTTGTCCATTGACGATTGTAAAACGGGATCCATGTTTGGTCAACGTTAACGTCTCTTTAGTTCCGTTATACTTTTGTTACTACAATAGTTCAACTGTTACAAAATAAATAAATTAATGGATATAAAAATCTCTAACAATCCAAAATCATGAAATCCTATAAGATGAAATCTGGTTGAGATAAATCCACAAAATTCGACATGAAACCCCCATCGACTCTTTCTCTGCAAAGATCGAATATTGAGTACAAATGTGCGATATAACACAAGATCTATAATGATCTGAAATATGAAAGCCCCGCTCTCTCTTAGGTAGGACCGCTAAACCACGACTCCTCTGTTACTTTGGGCTCTCGTTCGTCTAGAAGCTTCACCAGCAACCCAACCATTCGTGCTGATAGAATTGGTGGGATTGAGTAGAGGAAGATGATAATCATCACCGCCTCGAGGGTTTGAGTTTCTTTTCAAAATCCAAATTACTGTTTCTTTAATATGATTTTAGGTTTTCTTTTTCAAGCAAATCATGATTTTAATGAAGACGTTAACAGTGTTACTTAAAGAGACGTTAACATTGACCAAACGTTGATTATTTAGGAAAAGTCAACTAAAATTTGGGATTAAGAACTAAGAAGATTAATGAATAAACGAGTGTTTTTTATCTTCTAATATGGAAATTTTGGAGCTTAAATTGATTTTTCTCAAATTATTTATTACTAAGATCCTGAAAAAACTACCAGATTATAAGTTAAACGTGATTAGTTTCAATTAGATTTTATTATAATACTGTGTAACAGTGTTACCCAGAAAAAAAAAGGATATGGCCTAGTACTCCCAAAATAAGTTTGTAACTCGTACCAACTTATGTCTTGTCATGTCGTTTAAAGTACAAAAAAAAACACGTTTTCTTGTTTACAAAACCATAAAAATGTCGTACGTCATAGAACAAGTTGGCCAAGATTTGTAAATTGTAACACCTCCTCTTTTGTGTTGTGTTTGCTACTTGTAAGTTACATTCTATAGAGGTGAGTGACATTATCCCTATTTGTTTAGTACATGCGTGATTTTTTAATACTATTTTCTATGGCATAAACAAAAAAAGAACTGCAATTTGCATGTAGAGCCAATTTTTTGTGTGTGTCGTCGTCTATGCATTACTATTATGAGATCGACCGGTGAACCAGACAAGATTGGGAATTGAGGTGTTGTGTGCGACGGTGCATCTGCGCTGATGCGAGAGCAGCCGTTCTTGAGAAGAGGAGGGAATAATGGATCCAGCGGAAACATTTTTGGCCAACACTTTGCATCCACATCTGTAAACGCTTTGCAGCAAGTGGGTCCAACGTTTTCAAACTTACCCGTTACAACAGATTTGTAGATTTCGATTACACAACCTTGGACGCCGAAAAGTGATGACCAACACTTTGTGATATCGATTGAAGAGCCAGGAATGGTCTGGACCTCGGCTAGCACCGGCCTCGTTAGAGTAGTGGCACATAGAGTCATAACTAGAATCATGGATAAGAGAGTTTCGATCCTACTACTACCTTCCATGGCACCTATTGTTTCCTTATTTTTCTTTTGATATTAGAGAAGATATAGGGAATTGCTTGATTGGGATGATTTTGGTATCAAAAGAAACTAACAATTTATGGAGTAGCTCAAGTTTGAACGAATTCGGTAAATTCATTAGGAGAGTTACACTTTCAGCGTCGTCCGTTTTGACAATATTTGAATTAAAACATGGAAGTGTTACATTTTACAAACCGACTCATTCAAGTTGTATATATGTTTTTACCGATTAATATAAATAAATATCTCTGTCGACTATTTGCTTTGTAATAAATATGTTGTAGTTATGGACTAAATTCTGTAACATTTTGTGTCTTTTGTTTTGATAAATGTTACATTTTGTATCTTATAACAGGAAAAATCATTACAAATATAAACCCCAGGGGAAAAAATAAAATCTTACCATGTTGTATATAAAGTTAATCCGTTATTTTTTCAATTCTGTTTTTGTTTTCTCTTTAGAACTGAATTAACTTCTTTCCATTGCGTAAACACTATAGGAGAACACTAGAATAACTGAATAAGCCAACTCACAACTACAGTACTTTAACTCAGGCTGTTGAAGGCTTTCTCTTCTCTTCTATTTGTTTCTCGCCATAAACACAAGTCATTAACAATTTGTTTCCAACGTGGCAAAGCATTAACAATTTGGTTGGACTTAAACAAAAATGGGCTTTAAGGATCCACAAAGTCCAGATCTCGATGTACCAACTACCAAGTACCAACTCATCAAAATGTCAAATGCTTGAGATCCCACATCGGTTACATTAGTCAGAGACACTGAATCAAATGGACTATAGATAAGATGCAGAGCTCGTGGAGTAGTCTCACGGAGACGTGCAGTGAGAACAAAGCGAACTATTCTTTCGCCTTTTACTAAAGAATACCAGCGGCATACGCCTATTTTTGGAATGGGTTTTATAAATTAAAACCACCATCAATTTTTAGTGTGAAAGTTATGTTAATAGAATTTTTATGTTATCAAAGGACCTTTAAGTGTCTCCCACGCCATATGATCATCTTGGATGTTTGGTCTGTAAATACGTTTCGTCTTGGACAAAGTATCCCACATCTCAGATTAAGATTGAGGGAAGAACCTGTGATATATTGGTATAAGAATGACTCAATAGATGTTTACGTATTCAACTCCTAATAACTTCTAAGTAAAAAATAGATAATGCAAGAAAGTTAACCTCTTTTTAGAAACTGTTGTAGAACAAATGAAACTAAGAAAGAACAAGACACATGTGGATATCTTTCATAGAAGCTACTAGCTTAGGGTATATTCTTTAATAATCTCATTGCTCCTATTAGGGAATATATCCCACATCGGAAGTTGGAAAAAATCTTAAGTAATCACTACAAGAAAACATACTTTTTACGAGGGCCAAATTCGTGGCAAATTCGTCGTAAATCGACAGTCGCAAAGAATTTGCCACGAAAGTTCAATCGTCGGTAATCGATCGTCGTGAAAGCAAATTCGTCGCAAATTCCTCGTTAATGTTGGGAGATCCAGATTTCGTCGTAAAATCGTCGTTAATAGTGTCGTCGTAAATTCGTCGTTAAATAGCGAGATACATAATTCGTCGTAAATCCGTGGCAAATTGAGAGGAAAAAAATCGTAGTAAATTCGTAGCAAAATAATAAACGTCGTAAAATCGTGGCAAATTGAGAGGAAAAAAATCGTAGTAAATTCGTAGCAAAATAATAATCGTCGTAAATTCGTGGCAAATTGAGGGGAAAAGAATCGTAGTAAATTCGTGGCAAACTAAAAAATCGTCGTAAAACCGTTGCAACAGAGTTCGTCCTTAAATCGTGGCAAACTTATTTTCGTCGTAAATACCTAGTAAACTTTTAAATTTAAAATAAAAAAATATTTACAAAACAGAAAATTTTAAAATTAAAATATAAAATAAAATTAAAAATAAATATTTTTGGTTTTTAAGAAAAATAAAATAAAACTACTACTCCTCTAGGCCATAATCGAAATCCGGGATAAGCCGTCGTGCTTCTTCAGTAGCTTCAGCCGCAAGGCGGCGTGATTCGCGTTCTTGCTCGGTCAAGTGTTCCTCTGTCGAATGGCTGGGCCCGGCATGTGTTGTTGCCGCTCGTCGTCTCCGCTTCTCTTGCAAGAGTACGGCGATCTGGGGATTTCCCACTGCCATTATCTCGAAGATAGCGTCGTACTCCGAAAGTTCAGCTTTGACTTGTTGTTGATATTCGGTTTGATTTTGTTGGAGAGTCGCTATCTTGGCACGTAGGACGACCGGATCATCTTCGGCGGACCGCTGAGGGGCAAAAGACGAAGCAGATGGGACATGATGAATAGATCCCATCCCTACGACTTTCCCCTTTCTCTTAGGGGCAACCTAGATTTTAAAAAAATAAACAAATTATGATTAGAAAAAATAATAATAATAATAATAGATATATTATTACACATACCTCCTCGTAGATCCGATCGATGTCGGGAGTGGTCAACCCCCCGGATTGCACTGAAGAACCGCCA
Source organism: Alliaria petiolata (assembly GCA_020283515.1). Taxonomy (NCBI): domain Eukaryota; kingdom Viridiplantae; phylum Streptophyta; class Magnoliopsida; order Brassicales; family Brassicaceae; genus Alliaria; species Alliaria petiolata. The sequence continues at coordinate 583,138 of JAHZTW010000008.1, read as the reverse complement.
GGTGATGTCTGAGACATCTGGGACTCTCGCTCGGCAATCCTCGCCGTGACTTCGTTGTAGATCCTCTCGGCCTTGTCAGAGACAAAGAGGCCCGACGCCTTCTTGCGATGTGTCTTCGCAAAAACTTCCGTCATCGGAGGCAAAACACCTCCGTTGTCGGATGCCTACATTTTTTGTAAAATATGTTGTTAGTAAAGATTTTAAAAAATAGAAAATAAATTTATGAAAGTAATTAATAATTTACCATTTGTAAACGAACGGCCGCAAAAGGCGTTTGACCGGCTGTATGAGGCAATGTCGCGGGTAAACCGTCCGGACCAACGGTATTACGGGAAGATGAGCACTTTGCAGAAATGACGACCGAGTGGGGATTCCGGCAGTAGCGAACCAATCCGTCCCAAACCGACTTCTCGATGTATATCGGTTTTGCGTCGTCGCCTATGACCTCCCATTTTCTTTTCCAGTCCGAAACGGTGCCTCCGAGACGTCCCATCACTTTATTCTTGAACGCTTCTCGCACGGTCAGGGTATCAACAAAATCCCAAGTGTATTTTTGCTACAAAAAAAAAAACAAAAACAAAAAAAAATTTATTTAATATCAATTTTAATAATTTATAATTTAAAAAAAAAAACATTTATTACCGCAAACATTTTGAACCAAGTTTCGAAGATTTCCGGCGAGAGTTGAGAGAAATTTGCGTGAGGCTCGGTGAAAAATGACTTGATGATATCGCTAACGGACCGTCCGACACTGCTTTCGATCCCGAACCTAAAAAAAAAAAAATTAAATCACAAATTGAAAACATAAAAATGAAATATGAAATTAAATATTAAATTTAAAAACGTACCACTTTCCGGTTATATGACGCGGATCTAATCTCGTAACATTAGTTTTTCCGGGTTGTGCAATCAAATCATCAACCGTCAACTGGGCATATGGAAGAGGAACACCAGGTTGCCTGAAGAGTGGCGGTGGTGCAGTAGCCTGGGTCTGGGTCTGCGGAACTTCCGACTCAGTAGCGGAAGTAGTGTATGGCTGAGACGAATCTGGAATCGGAACTGTCCCGGACGAAGTCCCACCAACATTATCAGGTATAAACTGATAATAATGGTTACGACGAGAAGGCCTCATATGCACAATAATTAATAAATATAATTAATAACTAAAATTAAAAAATCTCTAAATTAAAAAAAAAATCTATTTACAATAAAATATTTCTAATATTCTTCTAATATTCCGATATCCTAACATTATTCTAATATTCCGATATTCTAATATTTTTCTAATATTCCGATATCCTAATATTATCCAAACCTAAATATATTAAAAAAAAATATAAATTTAGATCCTTACCTTCTAATATTTGATAAATTTGGGGAGAGAGAGAGAGATCTAGAGAGATTTGAGAGATTTGAGAGAAGGTTGAGAAGTGAGAGGAAGGAGAAAGCTCGGCAACTATATATAGAATTTAGATTCGTCGCTAATTCCTCCAAAAGTTACGAGGAATTAGCGACGAATACCCTCTCAGTCGTCGTTAATTCGTCCCAAAGTTACGAGGCATTTACGACGCCACATTTTACGAGGAATTACCGACGAATCGTCGGTAATTCGTCCCAAACTTACGATTCGTCCTTAATTCGTCTCAAAGACATCCCCAATCAAAAAAATTTAAAATCTTTTATGATTCAAATTAAACATACGGAAGAGGGTTTAGGGTATGAGTTTTACGACGTATTTGCGAGGATTTGGGAGGATTCCTCGCAAATTCGTCGTAAATGTCCAGTGTTACGACGAATTTGCGAGGAAATGTAATTTTTTTTTTTTCGTTTAACCCTAAACTCTTTATACGTTTAAAATCTCTTATTTTGTTCAAATCAAACATAATGTAGATACTCATATAGTTTTAAGCATACCATAAAGAATTTTAATTTTTTATAAAATGAAAAGTCGTAACATTCAATATAAAGAATCATAGTCGTTAAGAAGAAGTATCACTCGTAGTATACGTTATCATTCGAATTTATAAAAAAACATAAGATTTGTATGCATGTACTATACATTTTTAAGCAAAAACAACAAGTTCAGTTATACATTTATATAACCAAATAGATTGAACTAGAGCATGCAAGTTTGGGGTTTAGGGTATGAGTTTTACGACGAATTTGCGAGGATTGCGAGGATTCCTCGCAAATTCGTCGTAAAATGTAATATATATATTTTTTTTTAACCCTAAACTCTTTATACGTTTAAAATCTCTTATTTTATTCAAATCAAACATACTGTAGACACTCATATAGTTTTAAGCATACCATAAAGAATTTTAAATTTTTATAAAATGAAAAGCCGTAACATTCAATATAAAGAATCATAATCGTTAAGAAGAAGTATCACTCGTAGTATACGTTATCATTCGAATTTATAAAAAACATAAGATTTTTATGCATGTACTTACTATACATTTTTAAGCAAAAACAACAACTTCAGTTATACATTTATATAACCAAATATATTGTACTAGAGTATGCAAGTTTGGGGTTTAGGGTATGAGTTTTACGACGAATTTGGGAGGATTCCTCGCAAAGTCGTCGTAAAACTGGACATTTACGACGAATTTGCGAGGAATCCTCGTAAATTCGTCGTAAAATGTAATATATATATATTTTTTTTTAACCCTAAACTCTTTATACGTTTAAAATCTCTTATTTTGTTCAAATCAAACATAATGTAGACACTCATATAGTTTTAAGCATACCATAAAGAATTTTAAATTTTTATAAAATTAATGAAAAGCCGTAACATTCAATATAAAGAATCATAGTCGTTAAGAAGAAGTATCACTCGTAGTATACGTTATCATTCGAATTTATAAAAAACATAAGATTTTTATTGTCCATAACTTTTTAAGTGAAAATTACAAAAATATATAGCTTAAATTACATGAATTTTATAAATCACCATCATATTCATTTTTCGATACATCTGATTCACCTTCTTCATCATCGGGTGAATCACTTTCTTCAAACTCTGGCTCTTCTTCTTCTTCAGTAGTATCGTCTGGAAGATCTTCATCACCTCCCTATTTTGCGGATCTATTAGAAGAATATCGCCGGTACTCTCATCTCGTTGAAGAATATCATAGCAATGATCTTGTTGCATTGGGAGATCAACAATTTTTCCCCTTGGAGAAACTTTAATAACTGCTAACCATGGGATGCTTGTTGTGCGAACTCGGGGATAAGGAACAAAGGCGATTTGTTCTGCTTGCGATGCAAGGATAAATGGCTCAAACTTGTTGTAACGCCGTGATTTATTGACGTCTACCGTCCCATTTTTATTTTTACGCACACCTCGACCAACAGTTGGATCGAACCAATCACAGTTGAAGAGAACATATTTCATTGCAACCAACCCGGGGTACTCAACTTCAATTATGTCTTGCAACACCCCATAAAAATCAATTTCGCCCCTTACACAAACCCCGTAGTTTGCAGTAGTCCTTTGATTGCCGTATTTGAATGTATGAAACACATATCCACGTGTACAATACATGGATGCAGTAGTGATTTTCCAAATCGGGCCTTTGATTAATTCATGAAACCAGAGCGGGTATGCCGTATCTCCATCCGCAACCTATATAAAAATAAAAATAAATGTTATTAATTATTAATTGAATTATTTAGTAAATTAATATATATATATATATATATATAAACTTACTTCCGACTTTAACCACTGAGCAAAGTGGCGATCTTTACGAGTGCTGATTTCCTCATTTGTAACTCCGTCAATAGCTTCACGTACCTGTCTATCGAATTCCCTGCAAGAACATTATATATATATGAGTGAATGACCAACCAAACTATATATAGATATATAGATATACATGATATGATATATAAATTTATTTCACTTACATTTCAAATGGACTAACTTCCTCGCAATTTAGAAGGATATACGTATGTGCGCTATGATGATCATGTTCGTTGGCGAACCATACTTCTTTCAACTTTCCGCATAGGCGTCCGATTGATGAGAAAATGTCTGGGACACCTTCCACCGGGTATGTTCGACCTACACCTCCATCATCATATCGTCGAGGAGCCCTTTTCCGTGTCCGCACATTTGATCCAAAATAATATCCCGTGAAGTGAGAAGTTTCTTCTGTTAAACTTCCCGCAACGATTGAACCTTCAACCTTTGCTAGATTTTTTGCTTTCCGCTTTAAATGACCCATAAATCGCTCAAACGGATACATCCATCGAAAGTGAACAGGCCCCCCAAGTTCTGCTTCATAAGGAAGATGGATAGGTAGATGTTCCATAACATCAAAAAAAGCTGGTGGAAATATCTTCTCCAAGTTGCACAGCAGGATAGGTATATTCGCATCTAATTGTGCAATTACATCTTCTGTCAAAGTACGAGTACAAAGATCACGAAAAAATGACCCAATGCCTGCAATAACAAAACAACAAGTATAAAATTTATCAATAATTAATCAATGCCATGAGTCAGTTAGACATACTTACATATATATCTAATTAATTAAAAAGCCAGAATTTTACCTCCAATTGCTTCATGTACATTTGCGGGTAGAAGTTCAGCAAAGGCAAAAGGCAACAAGCGTTCCATAATTACGTGACAGTCATGACTCTTCATCCCTGAAAACTTTTGCCCTTCCACACATTTAGATAGATTCGAAACGTACCCATCGGGGAACTTCACATCAGATGTCGCCCAATTGAACAATGATGACCTTTCTGCGGCACCCAATCGAAATATTGGAACTGGTGCTTTCCCGTTGCTTGAAAGATGCAACTCATTCCTCGAACAAAGGTCAGGCAAGTCCTGTCTTGATTTTACGTTGTCTTTGGTTCTCCCCTTTACGTTTAGCACTGTATGCATGATGTTATCAAAAAAGTTTTTCTCAATGTGCATGACATCGAGATTGTGCCTAAGCAGATGATCTTTCCAATACGGAAGCTCCCAGAAAATACTTTTCTTATGCCAATTGTGATGCTCCCCATATCCATCTGGCATATTCGCTGTACTGTGCCAATTTCCACCTCGGACGACTGTTTGCTGTGCACCGTAATGATCAATTTGCGCTTCTAAATCTGCCCCGGATACACATACAGGAGGAGGAATACGGACAACTTTGTTCTTTCTAAATAACCGCTTGTTTCTTCGGTATGTATGCGACAAGGGTAGAAATCGGCGGTGACAATCAAACCAACTTGTTTTTCTACCGTACTTCAATTGAAATGCTTCTGTTCGATTGAGACAATAAGGACAAGACAACCGCCCATGCGTAGTCCACCCTGATAGCATCCCGTATGCGGGAAAGTCACTTATTGTCCACATAAGAACCGCCCGCATCGTAAAATTTTTCTTCCTTGAAATATCATATGTACGGACCCCATTAAACCACAATTCCTTCAACTCCGCTATTAGAGGCTGCAAAAACACATCAAGGGACCGCTTCGGATGCTTGGGACCAGGGACTAATATACTCATGAATAGAAATTCTCTTTGCATGCACATGTCTGGGGGAAGGTTGTAAGGCGTTAAGATTACTGGCCATAAAGAATATTGCCTACCAGACATACCAAATGGACTAAATCCATCTGTGCAAAGACCAAGATATACATTCCGTTTCTCTCTAGCAAAGTCGGGGTGTACCGTCTTAAAATGTTTCCACGCTTTTGCATCTGACGGATGATTGACCTCCCCATCTGTCTGCAAATGATCAGCATGCCATCTCATGGATGCAGCAGTCCTTTCCGAGTGATACAATCTTTTCAACCTATCAGTTATTGGAAGATACCACATCCTTTGGTACGGCACCCTATTACGACCAGCACCTTGCGGTTTATACCGTGGCTTGTGGCAAAAACGACACTCCTGCAACTTGTCATCATCTTTCCAATAAATCATGCAATTGTCTACACAAACGTCTATCATCTCAGAAGGTAACCCAAGACTATAAACCAACTTTTGTATCTCATAGTAACTCTCAGCAGCTAAATTATCTTCAGGCAAAATCCCCTTAATCAAATCAGCCCAATCATCCATGCAAACCTCACCTAAGTTATGATCAGTTTTAATGGTCATCATCCTAGCTGCCAAGGACAATTTAGAGTGCCCATCTCTACATCCATCGTAGAGTGGCTGATTTGCAGCATCTAACATATCATAAAATCTATTAGCATCTAAATTGGGTTCCTCATCGTAAATATTACTATCATGACCAGAAGCTAGAAATGTACCCGTGTTTTCATAAAATGCATCTGTAACCATCTCATGAATCCTATCCTGATCACCATATTCACCATGATCATCAACTTGATGCACATTATTTGACTCAGCATCAACATTAACTGCTTGGTTATTACCGCTACTACTAGCAGCATTTCCCCCATGCCCTTCTCCATGATTATACCAAATATAGTAGTGCGGAAAAAACCCACTATTTAATAGATGCGACCACACTTTTGAGATACGAATAAATTTCCTATTCATGCATTTTTGACAAGGACAGTACATCATACCACTTTCAACGGTAATTTGCAAACTTCCGCCTGATACATGAATCCTTCTAACCCATCTTGAAACTCCCTCGTCAGCGATCCCTCCGAATCTTTACGATTATACATCCAACTTCGTAATTCGTATATTGACATTTTTTTTTTTTTTTTGGTATATAAGAAATTTTTTTTTTTTTTTGAAAAGGAATATATTGAAAAAGTGTTTTTTTGGTGAAAAGTTTTTTTTGTAGGTGAAGAGAGAGTTTGTTTTTGTTTTTGTAGTTTTTATAATGAAGTGTTGATTCTATATATAGGCTTTTTTTTGTTTTTACATCGAATTACCAACGAATTACCAACGAATTAACAAGGACTATTTTCGTGGCAAAAAAACCAGTAAAACACGTTTTCATCTAACTTATTTTCCTCTCTAATACGTCGTTAATTTACTTCGAAATACTTTCTCGGTAATTCGTCGGAAATTAACGACGAAATTCCGAGGAATCCACGTCAAACATGTTTCGTCGCTAATTCCTCGTTAATTTAGGACGAATTAGCGACGAAATATATGTTCGTCGTTAATTCCTCGTTAATTCGTTGGAATTTTACGACGAATTTGCGAGGATTTATTTTCGTTGCTCTTTCCGACGAATTACCGACGTTTTTAATTTTTCTCATAAATTCCTCGTTAATTCGATGCTAATTTACTACGATTTATTTTCCTCGCATAAAATCGTGGCAAACGTCATGTTTTCTTGTAGTGAATATATAAGGCACATGGGGCAATCCACTCATTGCCAATTGGTTTTGAGTTGGAAGCCCATGTAACTTAACATGGTATCAGAGTCCGATCCACGCAATCCAACCCCGATCCATCATCGATATGTGACCCAAAGATGGTCCGTCGATCCATGTCCAAACATACCGAGATCAATGGTCAAGAGCCATCATCTCGAGGGGGCGTATTAGGGAATATATCTCACATCGGAAGTTGGAAGGGATCTTAAGTAATATATAAGGCACATGGGCCAATCCACTCATTGCCAATTGGTTTTGAGTTGGAAGCCCATGTAACTTAACAGCTCCTAGCTTCACTTGTGTGTGGGAGCAGCTGCACCGATGATGCGAGAGCAACCATCTTCTCGATAACTGAAAAATATATGTGCCATATTTTTCGGCCACAAGCGAAAATGCCTAACAACACGTAGATCCAACGTTTTTAGTTAAACCAGATTTGTAGATTTCGATTACAAATAGAACTATATATGTAGATGATGTAGTTAAGGTTAATATGTATTGATTGTGAGCCACCCGAGAAGAAAACTAGTTACATCAAGCGGATGAGCCACTGAGAGCAGACGAATCAGACTAGTTCTTCTTGGTTCTCATCACTGGAAATCAAAGAAGAGAAAGAAGAATTTGGATCAATTTATAAAAAAACTATGATAGGGAGCAGTAATTAAGGAGGTTGTCTTATAACACTTTCTGGCTGTGTGCATATAGTAGTTGTGAAGATCGATTCGTTACCCGCACATAAGTGATAAACAAACTTGAAAACGACTTTTGTCGCATTCATTGCTATGACTTTAACTCAAGTTCTGTTCTTCACAAATTATTTTAGTGCATGAGAAGCACTTTTCCGATGTTCCGTCTTAGCTATGTTTTTATTGGATAGTATAATACTCCCTATGTTCCTAAAAGAAAGTATTTCTGGATTTTATTTTTGTTTCACAAAGATGGTTGTTTTAAGTTTTCAATGCATTTTTTTTTAGTTAATGATGAAAAAATGTGAACTTCAAGAGAATTAATTGAATTTTCTGAATTACTATTGGTTTAAATTTATAGAAAATTGTTAATTACAAAAAATGATGCATTTATAGTGAAGTTTTAATATGTTTTCTTAATATGTGTAAAAATTCTAAAACAACTTTCTTTTAGGAACAGAGGGAGTATGTTTTAAAGATTATACAAAACTAATTATTTGAAAGTCGGATGTCATTAAAAAAAATTATAATATCTAATAATAACAGTGAACATGTCTATTTTTTTTTTCGGAAGGTAGAGGAAAATCAAAGTTTATCAAAAGCTTGTTCTAAAATTCATGAAAAATTAGCGGTTTGATACGCACTCAATATTTTGAAAATGCCTTGACAAAGGACAAATTGATTAAAAAAAACAGAAAAAACCTTTTGTAAAATTGACATTATTTTGCTCTAGCTCAAAAAAATTCAAGTATTATGGTATGAGCAAGAAAATCGGTTTATTTAATAGATGGACCGTCCGGTTTAGAGAAACCGTCTTCTTCTCCTCTTGCTACTACAACGTGGCAGGGCAAATATGATTCGCTTTAAATATAATTGGGCCTTCGCCAATTAACAGATACAATACAAAGGATGCTTTCCTTTAGTTTTTTTTTTTAATGCGTAACATCATCCCACATCGCTCAGCTGGGAAATAACTTCGTTGTATATATAACCTAGAGATCGCAATGGTGGTCACGACCTTACTTGAACAGGATCTGTTCTATAGGCTCGTACCTCTGTATCCTTGATTTCTAAGGAGACAGGCCCTTAACCCTGGTTGATGAACCATGACCGTGCGATCGGAGCGTGATTAACGGCCACGATCATCTCTAAAGATGCATCCGGTGCTGTAGAGGATCGTTACTCGGCTCGGTCTAATCCTTGCCGGGGTGGTCGCACGGCGGTCTGACAGGTCAACTTTTTTTTGTTCTTCTAAAAACACGTATTTTTGTTTTTAACTTGACTTTTTTGAACGGAACATGTTCGACGAAATGTCTAAAAGAGAGAGTCGTTCCTTATTCATTTTTTTTTATCAGACAGTCGTCCTTTGAGTGTTGATAGGACTCTCACGTAACGGAGAAAGTTCTTTCATTCATCAACAGCCACCGGAGACTTATGCATGCAACTAAGGTCTCCCACATTTGTCCGTTTGCTTACAAATTTTCCACCCAAAAGACCCGTGCCGTGAGTGATTGTATTAACATTGCTATATAATAAGCTCATTAGATTTATGGGTTTCACAATAGAGTTGAGAGAGAGGGAGTGAATATATATATATATATATATATATATATAAAAAAAAAGAGAATGGGTAAGAACAGCACCAGAATCCTCATGCAATTCACAGCTCTTGCGATGGTTTTAACCGCCGCGATGATGGTTGAAGAAGCTAAGAGCATTCCTTTATGTAACGTCGACACAAACGACTTGGAGAAATGCCGTGCAGCTGTCACCGGAAACAACCCGCCGCCTCCGGGACCAGACTGCTGCGCGGTGGTCAAAGCCGCTAACCTAGAATGTCTCTGCCCGTACCTCTCCATTTCCAGGATCGACCCATCTAAAATCAAGGCCGT
>JAHZTW010000008.1:539232-567461 GCA_020283515.1 Alliaria petiolata | reverse complement strand
CCCCCCCCCCCCCCATTCGGTTGGCCCGCCAAAAAGGCAAATCCAAAAATTATTTAATTATATGACAGGCAAAATTTATATCCTAATATCTTTCTTTTTTTTGAACTTTATATAACCTAATAATTTCTTTTGCCCTTTTCTTATTCAAATTGAATCAACACCCATCACATGTACTCAAATAACCCTCCAAACAAACAACAATATCGATTTTTTTTAGCTGATTTCACTCCCTCATGCATATATATATAACTAGGAGATCTATAGGGTTTAAGTCCATACTAATCTTCAGAACATGTGAAAGAACCGGATTTTTAAATGCGGGTAAGACTTTCTTTGGTTCATAATTTTGTTAATCTTTTACATGTTCTAAAGTTTCAACTCGTCCTGATGTTTAGGTTGCACTTAAAGTCTCCCAATCAAACCATAGAGCCAATAACATTATAAGTCTCATATGTTTATTCTGGTATTAACTTACTTTTCATTAAAATACAAACAAAAAATGAATCTATGTGGGAAAAATCAACAAAAAGTGACTTTTAAATACACTACGAAACGAAAAGCATAGTCTCTTTTTCCCACTTCATTGTTTGATTAATTAAACCGTAATACACCAAAAGTTAGGTCCAAAGCAAGAACATCATAATGATGAACAATTTTAAGAAAAGTATTTCAAAAGAAGTGAAGAAGATTAAGTTAGCAAAAAAAAAAAAAAAGTGAAGAAGATTATAAATTGCGCATTACCAAAGTCCATGCCCATGGGGTCTTTTCTTATAAGATTAGTTTATTCATGAACAAAAAAGCATATACTATAACACATAAGTATTCATATATGTATATAATAACCATAAATCAATTATATAATAAAATTATTATCTTGCAACTTTTGTAACTTCGCCTTTTTCAACTTCTGAGCGCGGTAGAGGTCCCTACGCTTTTATCACACAATATTATGCGTTGAGAATTGACAATATATATAGTAGAAGAGGCTAAAATTTATATGGGTTTTAGAGCTATTTTCTATTATGTGTTTTTGATATAAATGTATTTCTAGGGCTATTTTACAGGAGAAAATCCTATAATAGAGTATGGACCATCCAAGATCCATTACTTTTTGAATATACGAATCATCTCTTCTACTTAGTTTTTTTTTTAAACGATCTCTTCTACTTAGTTCTCCAAATTATTACAGTTTATATGATTTAATAATAAGCATATCTAAGAGAGTAATAAAAACCTCTATTATCAACGTAATTGTGACATCTAAAGAAATTTGGATGCATACACGAGTTGCTCTATCTTTCCTTAGCGTAAAAGGAACGGCTACATAAAGACACAAAAAGCCCCCATGAAATGATTGAGATGCTTCCACGGTTTTTTTTTCCTTCTTTTTCTCTCTATTTTAAATGTTTTTCTCCCTCTAAAAAGCCAATTATTGATTCCTTATGTCTTCCATGACATTAACACATTTTAGACAATTTTTCTAGTCTGATTATATGATTGTACACACCACAATCTGCTAATTTTAATTTGAATGATGATACGGTAGGATACCAGTGAAATCCACTTAAATTTTGGTGAATCTCAAACAAACAAACAAAAAAAAAAACCTAAAAAGCCAATTTATTTTAACCTAGAAAACCTATTTAGGCTAATTAAGGAAAAAACCTATTTAATGTAGTAGGATGTTGTAATTGATTTATTTAATAAAATAGTCACTATCTAATTATTATAATGTGAAAAAGCTGCTTTTGTGGAAGGAAAAAATCTAAGCTTTGCATAGGATGGTACTTTTTAAAAGCAATTTGGAGGCGTTGATTGCTTGTATTTTATTTAATAGCATAGAATTTTAGAATACAAAAATAATACGTGGCTTGTCTCATGTAAATATATAATACTACAAACCGAGCAAGAGACTGTGTAACGGTATATAGGTTCAGACAAAAAGGATTTCGGACCCGTGAGTCATTCACACATATTCCATAATTCTTGTGTATATTCACATGAATAAGAATATTTCATATAAAAGTTCCTATTTGAATCATTTTTTTAGTTTTTACAATATTATTGCGGTGGAAGGCGTGAACAAAACTTTCATTGAAAATTTCAGAACGTTTTTACCTATTTACAGAGAGACTAAGAAAAGACCAGCTAATCTACTTATTTGTCGAAAAAAGATAATAACTCAAAAAAAAAAAAGACAAATGGACCTCAGAACTCAGATTAAAAATATATATATGCTGGCATTCAAAATCTAAACCTACTTTATCAAAAAAAAATCCAAGCCTTTGTCAAAAAAAAAAGGAAAAAAATCCAAGCCTTTGAAACATATTTAGCTTCTTGAAAGACCAAATAATTTTGCTAAACTATTTTTTCGTATCATTTCTACACATCTCCTTTTGGACCTCCAGAAACCCAAAGCTGGTTCTACATGCATGTGATTCAACTAGCAAAATGATCGAAACTAATATAACTCGGTCTTATACTTTTATTCTACAAACCCTATTACCCTAAGGTCTTTTAGGGATTTATATATATACCTCTTTCTTCTCATGACTTTTTGTCTTTTAACTTTGCATGAGCTCACAAAACTTACCATGCACATATAATATTGAAAAACCCTTATCGTTTAAAATTATAAAGAAAAACACAAAGGAGTGCAAGATTTTATTTTTCTCGGCACGATGTGTTAGTTAACTTCCTTGATAGTTTCGTGCTAATTTTCCTTAACTAATCAAGCATGTATAATAATATAAGTAACTAAAACGTTCACGCAAATATATTAAAAAGGAAAAAGACAGCAAGAAAACAAAAGTCATTAATCATCAACTAATCCAACGGTCAATATTTTCACACCTTCACAACTCACAAGCAACATCTAAGTCAAAAAAGCAATTACTAAAAGACACAAAGATAATTGCCGCTCAAGTGCTTATAGCTTTCTACTTCCTATCACTTCTCTCTTTATATTAACCCCTTCACCTTCTATCCTTCTTTCTTCATCCTTCTTCTTCTTCTCCTCCTCTTTCACCATTATCTCTCTCTCTCCAAAATGTCTAAAATCTCCGAAACTTCTCCAAAACTTTGCGCCAAGAAAGGAGGAATTAACATCAACAACCGTCGCAAGAAACTATTTTTCACATTCTCAACATTCTTCAGCGGCCTTCTCCTCATCATCTTCCTCATCTGGCTCATCCTCCATCCGGCGAAACCCGAATTCTCCCTCACGGAAGCCGACATCTACACCCTCAATCTCTCCTCCTCCGCAATTCATCTCCTCAACTCCTCAATCCAACTCACTCTCTTCTCCAAGAACCCTAACAAAAAAGTCGGGATCTACTACGACAAGCTACTCGTATACGCAGCTTATAGAGGACAACAAATAACATCAGAGGCTTCTCTACCGCCTTTTTATCAATCCCACGAAGAAATCAATCTTCTGACAGCGTTTCTTCAAGGCACTGAGCTACCCGTTGTTCAGTCCTTTGGTTATCAAATCGGCCGTGACCGATCAGCCGGTAAAGTAATCATCGGTATGAAGATGGACGGGAAGCTACGGTGGAAGATCGGGACATTTGTCTCTGGCGCATACCGGTTTAATGTGAACTGTGTTGCAATCGTAGCTTTTGAACCGAACGTGACCACTGTTCCATTAGCTTCGATACAAGGGACTCGTTGCTCTACAGATATATGAGATATGTTGAATAATCAACCATATATATATATACACAATAGTTTCTTTTACTTATGCTTAATCGCTCCTTCTGTTAAACACTGTATCTTGATGATGTTTTTGTGTTGGTAATTAGTATTTCTTGTAAAGCTATATTGAACTGTTTATATAGAATTATATAGCTCTACTCTTCGCCGATGTATAATAATAAAAAAATAAAAAAACAGAGCATATCTTTGGTTAAAAGCAGAGGATTGAAATGGCTATACACGATAAAAAAAGGTGAAGAAACGAAAAATAGGCAGGAGCAATGTTTTTGCCCTATTGACAAAGAAATTCACCTGATTATTTTCCACACCTTTTCTTTAATAATTCATGGTGATTGCATCTTTTTCGAGCTCTACGCATAAAGATTTGAGATTGTTGGGTCCATACATATATTGTGTGTGTTTCTTTTTTTGTTAAATATATTGTGTGTGTTTCTTGAAATCCATTTACTTTTTTATTTTTATTTTTATCTTTACTCTACTTTCCGGAAAAATCAAGTAAAGCCTTTTTTTTTCCCCTTCTGTCCTGTAGTTGTTCAACAGATACGAGGAAGCAGAGCAAGAGATTCATGGATTCATTAAGACTTGAATATCCAAGAATATTGCAATTGAAAGAAGGTTTTCTTCTTGCAAGAATATATTCTTTATGTTCGTTAAATTATTCTTTTTTTTATTTTGCGACAACCTTTATAACAACTAAACAACACTTCATTAAAGTTTTATTTTTCTTCTGAATGAGACAGAATCGATGAAAACCAGAGCATAAATGATATTATGTTTCAGTTGAAGCAGAGGAGAAGCAATGATATAAAAAGTTTACATATGGCATAACAATTTATTTTTTACTAATATAAAGTCAGGCAAACTAAACCGAATTGGTGCTTTCTTCTTTTGTCTTCCAGCGAGCTATAACATTAAAGTGTTGTAAAATTAGTAAAATACCGTCAAGCCGTCGTATATATATGCAGCCGTATTTAGAAGTTAGAACACTGACTTTAATAATATTAGAAAAATAAATATAGGGCGAGAGATGAAGGAAACTGTAAATTTAGGGGTTAAAATGTAAAAATAAACACTGAAGAAATATAGGGCGAGAGATGAAGGAAACTGTAAATTTAGGGGTTAAAATGTAAAAAATAAAACACTCAAGAAATTTGCCGGGCCAAAAATTTAGGCCTTTTCACTTTTCCACGGAGAGAAAATCTGAAACAGACGCCGGCAAATGAGCCACTGAAGTTGAGACAAAAGGAGATACTTTGGCCGGAAAACTCAACGCGATTTTTTTTTTATCATCCTTCAAGAGCCGTTAAAAAGGTACTCTCTCTCTCTCTCTCGCCTAGAGTCAAAGAACAAATCTACCATTTCGTGATTTTATTGTTCGATTCCATTTGAGTTCTGACGTTTGGTATACTCCGAAGAAGTAATCGATTCTTCATTCGGAAAATGTTTTTTTGTTTTTAAGGATTTTTATTCGATTCGAGGTTTTTCAGGCAGTAGTAGTACATGGATGAAGACGCAGCGAAGCGTGTGCGTGCTGATCTAGATAGGCTGAGTGATTTGCCAGATAACTTGCTGTGCCAGGTTCTCTTGAACATTCCCACAAAAGATGTGGTTAAGAGCTGCGTCTTATCTAAAAGATGGAGAAATCTCTGGATACATGTATCTGGTTTGAACCTGGAGCCTGGTGATTTCCCGGAGTACGAGGCCTATGTGAGTTTTGTCGATGGTTTCCTGGGTTTCAACAGCGAATCACGCCTGCAAAAATTCAAGCTAAAAGACAAATCTTTAGATAGAAAGTACGATTGGGAATGGGATTACTCTCATGGCGATGATGTCGCCCGGTGGATCAGCGCTGTAGTTAAGCGGGAAGTTCAACATCTCTTTGTTACAGACAGCACAGGGGAGGTCGAAAAGGAAGCAGAGATACCTTCAACGGTTTACAATTGCGAGAGCTTGCTATCTTTAAAGCTCTGCTGCGTGAGCTTGGCAAATCCCAAGTCCGTTTCTTTATCTTGTGTCAAAGTCATGAAACTGGATAGTGTTAGGTTTGTCAGCGAATGGGCTTTCGAAATGCTCATCTTAGGCTGCCCAGTTCTCGAGAGCTTAACCGTAAGCAGGAGTCCTCATGACAATGTGAAAGTCTTGCGCGTGTGCTCTCAGTCTCTGCTGAGATTCACTCATGTTGGCCACGGTGTCGATTTTGTTGAGGAAGAGCTAGTAGTTGTAGTTGATGCTCCAAGGCTTGAGAAACTAGTGCTTGTTGATGGTGGAACTGATAGTTTCATAGTATATAATCTTGGTTCACTTGTTAAGGTGCATATGGATATTGTGTTTAACTTGTCTTCCGAAAAGAGGTTCGATCCTAATGATCTACCAAAGAGAAACATGATTCGTAGTTTTCTCGTGGGGATCTCTAGTGTCAAAGACATGATAATCACTTCGAACACACTCGAGGTAACCTATATATATGGTTAGGTTTCTCATATAACAAGTTATTATATCACCTCTCAAATACATTATCAGCTCTACTCTGATACTGTTTTCTTGCAGGCCATCTATAATTACTCGAGATGTGAACGAGTACCCTTGTTACGTAACTTAACTTCCTTGCGTGCTCGTTTCTCCGACTACAGGTGGGAATTGTTGCCGGTCTTTCTTGAGAGCTGCCCGAATCTGAAATCTCTCTCCTTGGTTAGGATTTGATTTACTGAAACCATAAACTTCCTTTTGTTATTGTGAATGCAAATAGATGAAAAGAAGTATATCACATAACTCAACTTGTTTCGTCCGTTTGTTCCTACTTGCAGGGATTTAGTAAATCTCCATGGGAGCAGCCAGATAGTATTGTCTCTGGACCTCATTGCTTCCTACCAGCTCTCGAGTATGTTGAGATAGTAAAGCCCATGATAGATGACGCGGCGGAGATGGAGCTAGTGAGATACTTTCTTGAGAACTCAACAATCCTCAAGAAACTAACTCTGTTCTTATATCCTGACAGAAAGAAGGAAGCATCTCTCATCCTCCTCAAGAAACTCCTTACAATCCCAAGACTCTCTACCTCATGCCAAGTTGTCGTTTCGGATACTCCTAGTTTTTGGGGACCTTGTTAATGTAAAAGTATATGCTTTCTTCATCGTTTTGTGATGATTTTGGTATTTCAGATTGGTTGCTGTTTAAGATTCTCCTGAATCTTCCCACGAAATTGCTCTGTAAGACGTGGTTTAAGTTATGCAAGATTGTTCAGAATTCTAGATTTTTCATTTCCCACATCATATTCAGTAGGATGATGACTTGTGATTAAAAGTTTTAACATAAAATTTTCATTATTTATGGAACCGATTAACTTGTTCAAACTCTAGAAGAGTAAAAGATAACAAAAACAAAAACAAAAAAGGTCAACCGCAATTAGTTTTAGTGATCAACAACATTAATCATTTATACATCACGTAGGTTTCATCATGATATACCACGAAGTATTAGACAAGCCATATGTTTTTGGATCAAAAAGTCGGTCCAAAATTAACGTTTTTATTGTGCAAGACCGACCCATGTATGCACACGTGTTAACATCTTCAAGACTTGATCTCTAATTTTCTTTTGTTCATTAAGAATCTCATTGATACGAATCTGTTACATTCCCACCAACTTTTTCACCATCCACTCCAAATTAAACACAACCCATGCTTTTAATAATTGAAGGCCTTTAAATATAAGTATCCAAACGAACCCTCTTTGTGTTTTGTATAACCACTTAATAAGAAGGTGAATCTCACAGCTTGTCACTAAATCAAAGGATCTGCGTCCAAGAACGATACACACACACAAAAATGAAGAAGAGAATACTAAGATTGAAGCAATTATTGATAACTCTCTCCGATGCATGTTTGTGCATAAAAAATCTTGAGAGTAACAAGATTCAAATTTCTAACATAGAGATCAAGAATGGATCTGTGTGTCCCGGGGATGATTCGGTGTCTGAAGAGAAGGCTATCGCAGGGAGAATGAGAATCAAGGTGAAGATAACTAGAAAACAGCTGGATCGCTTGCTGGCGAAGCAAGTTTCGTTGGAGCAGCTAGTTTTGATGAATCAGAGAATGGTTCTCAGATCTTTCGACGACAATAAGTGGAAACCAGTTCTTGACTCTATCCATGAAACACCTGAATTGTAAGAACTTGATGCTTAGATGTTTCTTAAGATCTTTTTTTTTTTTTTGCAGCTGATGGTCTTGTACTATGAACAGATATTGGTAATAACTTATAGTTAAATCGTAGTGTAAGTATCAGAAAGTAATTTTGTACTTCAGCGTTGTTTTACTGAAAACGTTATACAGAGAATAGGCAAACAGAGCAAAAACAGGGAAAAATAGCAAACAAAGAAAAAAACAGGGGAAAACAGAGCAAGACACATTTTTCGGTATCCAAATATCCAATTATATCATATTGATGTTTCTTTCTAAAATCAATATGATAAAAGCTACCATCAAACAAAAGAAATATTATTTTTATATTCAAAGAAAAAACATAACAAACAAAGAAAACTTCAAAACGCCTTGTTACTTCTTAATTCCAAATATGGCATCGCCTCTAAAGCATATTTCTTTTATGCTACTCTTGAATCAATGGATCAATCCTCAAAGTTCTTTCTTTTAGTACCACAAATGACTTTACCCGCAGCAAGATCTTGTTTCTTCTTCTCCAGCTTCAAGCTCTCTTCATATTGCACACAGTGAAAAATGAGCTCATGAGTCGACCATTTCTTTTGCCGAAACCTATAATTCCTCTTAAGAGGATCATACTCCGAGGGAAGACTATCGAGTAACATACTCGCCACGACGTCATCGGGAACATGCATCCCGAGTTTCTTCAACTTAGCTGCAACACCCATCTTCTTCATTATATACTCTCTAACACTCTCGTTCTCTTCTTTCCTCATCGATGAAAACTCGGCTACAACCATACTCATCTCTGACTTCTCGTTCTTCGGATAGCATTTCTCGACCGCGGCTAGGTATTCTTTGGCTGTTGTAACGTCCTCGGGGACGACGCCTCTGAGCTCTGGCGGGATCCGGATTCTCATTATCATCATACTCATGCGGTTGGAACGGTCCCAATGCTTGGTTTCATCAATGTGCTTGGAGTCATCAGGACGCTCTTCCCTGAGCGAAACATCAAGATCCATGAGGGCAAGCACAAGTAAGAGATGTTCTTTCCACTCCGAAAAGTTTGTCCCGTTTAGCATCGGGATCGATTCGACATTGAAAAACGCAGATGTAAATCCCAACGCTGATCAAAATGAGGAATAAGATTGTGTCACATATGATATGATTGCAAATTTGGAATACAATTGCTAAAAGAAATTGACATAAAAAACATTAACCTCCACTGTTTTAATTTTTTTTGTGAGAAACGGACGAATCGCTTCGAATCAGACCGTAAACCCTAATTACAGAGATCATATCGAAAACATAGACTATTAACCTGAAATCATGATTGCGAAGCTTAGCGGTATTGTGGATTTCTGATTGAAGGTTAGCCCTAATTACTGCGACTCCACACTACTTCGATGGTAACGAGATCTGTAATCAGAATCTCATTGTTATGTTTTTGGGGATTATTGTAAATTAAACCTAACCGTGGGGATTATTGTAAGAAAAAAAAATGCAAATAAATCCGTTTCCATTTGTTGGGCAAAAAAAAAAACTCATAAACAAATTTCGTTTTTACACTAGTTCTTTATATAAACGGCAAATATAAATCCAGTTTTAATTTTTGTTAAGCAATATCGTTGACTGATTTTCTTTTTGGTTTTAAGCAATTTGTTCGAACAGCAGTGGATGTAAAAAATTATAGATAATTAAAAAATTTAGCTAGATTATAGTCTTACGAACTAAACAGTTCGAATTTAGCAAATATAACAAGAATTTCTCTGACAGACAACAACGAGAGATATGTGACTCATAAGTCACATGAGCCTGGTTGGTTCATCTAGTACGGGCCATATTGTGTCCAACACGGTGGGTACGGGTAATATGCATAAACCGGATAATACTGCTGGTACCTGAACATGAAAAACCAAGAAATTTAACTAATTACAAGTTAATTCCACAAGATATTTTCAAGTTTATAAACAAATAAATTACCAGTAGGGTACATAGGTAGCAGCTACTTGTTGATCTGCGGTTACTAGAACAAAAGTTTATGTTAAAAAAAAAAAATTGTATCGATGCAAAGAGAATACACAATTAAAATCGAGAGAAGTGAGAGTAAAGAACCGTTTTGATTATTGTTAGCCCTAGCACCAAGATAAGCAAGATTGCACTTGGCTACTCGTCCGTCTATGACCGGGAACTGATTCTGGCAGGCTCTCGTTGCAGATTCAGCATCTCTAAACGTGACCTAATAATAATTCATTCATAATTCCTCTATAAAAATTTAGGTTATATGTTCTTACCTAGTGTGGAATAGTAATTGTATATTGTTAGATACTTACAAAGCCAAAGCCCTCTGATCGCCGTGTTTCTCTGTTGTAGACCAGATCTTCTCAAACCTTCTTCTCTTGTTGTCCAAGGCAAGCCTTCCACGTATATCTTTGTGTGTGTTGTATTCAAGTTTTGGTTCACGTTATGTTGAGACATGTCTCTGTCACGAAGTCTAAAAAGGTGAAAAAAGCCAAACGTTAGTGGGGAATATTCATAGGGAAAAAAAAAGAAGAGGTATGAACTGAAGAACAATGTAAGAACGTTCCAGTTTATCTAAGTAAGACTTGAGAACAGTCCAATAAGAAGAAGTTCAACAAAATTACATGTGGCTTAGGATTAGAAAAATCTGCATATATTGTCCAATTCTAAGTATGACCATGAGAGAGGATATAAAAAATTGAAACTTAAATCAACCAAGTGACCCAAAAGTCCAAAACAGAGAACCTGCTTAGTAGAACAATAAAGGCTCGAACACAGTGATAATGAAGAAGTACTATGCCAAGGTTTGATGAAAACTTAGTAATTTTAGCACAGAGTACTCAAAGATATATATTACTTAGAATCCAAAATATAGACGGCGATATGTGGAACAAGAGAGAATAGCACAAAGTCAAAGTGAGATCTATACTATTATTTGCGAAGTGAATTTGGCTGAGAATGAAAGTTGAAAACTGAATTACGCTTTTGCCAATAATGAATACAAAGGGAAGGATGTATAATTTCGTAATTTAGCTAGCATATTTAATTGTGTGATGTTTAATTATTACTTTCCTTTATTTGTATTGTGTATTTAGTTAATCTGAAAAGAAAATATACGATTTCCTATTGCTTGATTCAACTGAAAAGGATAATTACTAATTTTTATATTTTGGTTAATTAATTATTATGTGATTATCAAGTTATAGTAATTATCATTTATAGTAATTAATAATAATTATTTCGTGATTAGCACAAAATTGACTAAAATTAATATGTATAAAAGGAATATTTACATTTAAATTTTGGCCGATAATCCCAACTTGATATTATCTTTCCACGCACTCACAAAAAATGGAAATTATTTTCTAAAACCCTAGATTATAAAGTATATAAATACCTCTGTCGTGTTTGAGTTTTTTTTCAACATCGCTCCTTTTTCCATCTGGGTTTAGGTTAGGTTTCATAATATGTTTACTCACCATGAGACTAATGCTTATTCTAAATATGATTTTCAGATCCCATCTCGGTGTTTTGCTTCTTAGGAAATCGGTTTTATTATCTACGGTAATGCGTTTTTTTCTTTCTAATATATTATTCTGGTGTTGTTGTTTTGTGTGTTTGGTTTAAAGTTTTGATGTGCCTTTTTGTTCTAAGGTTTTGGTCGTAGTGGTTCCGGATCTTGTGTTTGTGTCTATTCCGATGTCACGCTTTTGGACAAGTAAGAAAATTTGTGGTTTTTTTGTTTTGTTTAAATTCTGTTGTGTAGGGAATTAGATTTCAAAAGTTTTGGTCGTTTTTCAATTTAAAATTTATTTATTTTTTGCTCTGATGTATTGTAGTTTTTATTTTGTTTTAGGTATATGAATAATGATGAAACAAAACATGGGATGAATACGAATCATGATTTTGTGTTTTAAGACCAATCTAATGAGTGGAGAAGGAGATAATATAATGGTTTCGATGGATGATAATGGTGAGTAATTTTTTTATGTTGTTTTGGTCAAATACTGTATTCTTTAAATATTTTGGTTTGTTTGTTTTGGATATGTTTGATATGGTCTGTTTATAATTGTCTAAATGTTGCTGCAGTTTTTTAAATCTAACTTTGTGGTTGTGTCGTTTTTAGGGTTTGTGAACGTAGAGATATACGGGGTTGGAAGGAAAACTTTCAAAAGGTGATTTAAGGTTGTTTTATTGTCTGTATTTTTGTTTAATTGATCTAATATTTATAATTTTACAAATTTGCATGATCTTCCATATTCACAAGCTTCGAGTCAAAAGACCAACCGAAAATATTGTTGGGTGGATCTAATCATCAAGACCGTCTCAAAATATTTGCATAGTCTATACAAATTATTATTAAACGTTTGCTAAAAGTCTTTTTTAATTTACATAATTTGTTATCTCGGTTTCAGTGAGCCAGCTCCATGGATCGGTAGCTTCAAGCTTTGGTTTCAGTGAGCTAGCTCCATGGATCGGGAGTTTCAAACCTTTGTTGAGCTCAACAACGGCCAACGCTTCAAGGTTTTTTTATCTTTTACCTACTTTTTTTTTATTCCTTTTCTTTCTTTCTTGCGCTATAAGTAATTAGTTTTGGAACTCAAGGAATGAACCTCTCGAAGCCTTTACCCGAAGAGATCGCAGACACCAAAGCAGCCAATGCATTCCTTGCATCTACATGTTTGGTGTAATACATCGAACAACCTTAGACAAATCGACACAATCCTTACAATTATTTTTCCTAATTTCTCGGAGTTTATTCTAAGGCTAATATTTTATATTCATTACAGGAACAAGTACGTGCCATCAAGCCCGGTTTCTATGGCGGTCTCACTGGTAGCCATGGTTTCTTCGTTTCTACTCCTTATTTACTCCGACATCGCTCTCTACATCAGCACGGCGATGATCGGCGTCTTCTCCGGAGCCTTGACTTCTCTCTCCGTCACAATGACCGCAGAGTTTTTTTGGGACGAAGCACTTCGGAGTTAACCACAACATTGTTGTCGGAAGCATTCCGATTGTTCTTTCGTTTTCGGTTTATTAGCAGCTAAAGGTAACCGCGACGGAATAGCTAACTCCTTTGGTTCTGACGGCAAGTGTTTTGGGATGCTTTGCTTTCAAACTACTTTGATCTTTTGGGGAATGCTATGGTCTATTGCAAGTTCTACTCGCAGAAGCCGTAGAAGAAGAAGAAGAAGAAGAAACACCAAAATTTTTGAAGGAGAAGACGCAGCGTTTTCTGTCGGTTATTCACGCAAGCTTTCATTTTACTAAAGGACGCAAGTTTTTTTTGGTACCAAACGAAAAGTTTTTTGTATAGTTATGCTCACCGATGGTGAGAAAGTATATTTTTGTATAGTATAGACAACCAGTAAAAAAACAGATATATAGAGATAAACTAAAGGATGTAGAGATCGAAATCTTTTTATTAAGATCGATTTTTTTTATTATAAAGATTTGTTTTTTAAATTCGTATATGTTGTTGATAGCGAATTCAAATATTTGCTTAATTAGCGTAAGATGATTTATGAATGTTGAAGAATTTAAAACGACTTTGGTTGAACATAAGTGGGAAATATGACTTGACGAATTTCGGTTGAGTCCAATTAATATATCTCAACATAATATTCTGTTGGTGGTCTGTGCTTCGAACGTGGGTCCAGTAATTTTGATAATGCGGCTGTTGTTTATATAATTTTAATTATGATGTGAAAACACAGTTTTACACTAATCAATACGTTCTCACCTAAATCAAATTATTTGTGTTACTATGTCCATATGTTTTTATTGGTAAGTGAATATTAGACATCAGTTTAAATATTTTGTGAGAGAGAGACGACGTGAACATATTCTCTTTATTATTTTGTGATTGTATCGAAAGTGTATATATATCATCATTTAAATTAATTTAAAAAGCATAATTTTCATCAGTGATAAATCTGTATCTATGTTTATCGGATTATAAAAAAAACGAGTTATGGATAATAAAAAAAATATTCTGCGTAAATCTTAAATCTGTTTTCGGATAAATTTGTAAAGAGTTTAGAGAGTTTAGTGCTAACAAGATATGTGACGATGAGTCTGAATCTTAAGATCTTTTTTTGTGTGTGTTAATTACAGTGTGGTGTATAATGTCTTTTACATCTACTAAACCGTATAGAATTATTTCGACCGAATGTGTACTTTAATTAAATTTGTTGTTTCCTTGGTCTATTATGAAGAAAGAAAACCATAATAAGCAGAAGGAATAAGAAGAAGAAGATAATAGTATAAAGAGATAACCAGATCTATGAAAACGAAAAACCGGAAAAGAAAGACGAAGACAGATCGAATAAGAAAGAACAAGAAGTTGGGGAAGACACATGCAATAAAGAAGAAATAGAAGTCAAACAAAGGCGATTAAGATGAGCAAGAGCAATATTTTATGATATTATTGTTTTAAAATCGTTTGAATTAAAAGTAAAACATTTAAGATAACATTTTATTTATATATGATAGTCAACATAGTAAATTTATGTTTGCTGCTGTTTTGTTTTCAAAATTAGTAGATTTGCAATTTAAATAAGTTCTTTTGAGTAACTAAACCATATTCTATAAGGCAATTTTGCATATAAAAGATTCATTACATGAAACAAGTGTGAAAACATAAGAATTAAAAACTGTTAAATTGACGTGTAGTTGTTAAAAATGCATTACCAAAACATAGATTTATAAGTTTTTGAGAAAATCGTTATGAAAAAACTATCATGGAATATTAATAAATTTACTATAAAGACATAATTGTATTCGTTTTTATTTATATTGTATTTCCAAAATATATTGAATAATAGTTTTTGAGCTTTTAGACCTAGCTGTCATGTTTTGGTGGATTAATAGCAATGGAATAAAGATAAGCAAAAATAAAAATAAAATAAAAACTGACACGGTTCGAAAAGGAAGCAAGAAGTTAAACACATTAAATGTGGAAAAATATAAACTATACAGTTTATTTAAAATTCGATTTTTGCATTGTCACATTTATATACCAATAATTTTATGTTAATTAATGTTTATATTAAAATAAAAATAATATAACGTTAATGTTGAATAGTTGATGTATAAATGTTTTTATGTTAACCTATGAAATATGTTAAGGGATTTCTAACCATTTTTTTCTAAAGCTTTACGACCACTTTAACATATTACACGTGATTTAATTTTTCCAATAAATCAAAAGATTCGATTGTTTTCGTTTACTATTAGCATGTCAAAGTAATGCCACTAGAATCAATGCTCATCCTTTGGATCCCAACACAAACACCATAGTAACAACAAAACATGATATACTTGCAAAATCCCAATGGCATTAATTTTTTCTTTTAAATTAATTAATATTTTTAGTTAGTTGATTTTGTGGAAACAGTTTAAAATGATTTGTTTCAAATAGATCGAGTATGAGTGGAACAAGCATGCAAAATCTCGCAACCCATATATTGTACTTTAAAGACCATGATAATCTTTGTTGAGCTGACATTGTTACATTGGTTAGCCTAATATTGTGTGAGGGTGGAAAAATACATAACCATTTAAGATGTGTTATGTTTTTACGTGATTAAATTGCTCTGGTATTATTGTCTAATCATTTTTAGGATTCTGGATATTGTAATTGCAGACAAAATTTATCTTTGTTGCAGTTTTTTTTAATATTAGTTGATATGCAATTTAAATAAGTTGTTTCGTGTCTGCACTTAGAAGAACGATAAGAATCGATTAGAAAGAGAGACGCTTACGGCAAAATTTGAGAGAGAGAACCAGCGAGGAAGAGATATAAAAGATTTAGTTAGAAAGAGAGAACCTCTGTAATTACATTGAAATATTATTCATTATGTTCTCGAGCTCTATTATTGCAATTGATTTATTTAGAAAATCGGTACATGAATACTTAATTATAAACCTTCTCTACAAATTTGTTTATTAATTTAAAAATTTATGGTAAAATAATAATCAAAATTTCAATTAATTTAGTCAAAGTTTCAAAATAAAATCAATTAAAGTATTTTTATAATATAAATATAGCATTCAATATATTATAAATAGCATAAACGATAATTTTTCATGTTCATTCACCAAATAATAAAGTTATTATTTTAAAACTAAAAACAAAGAAGAATACGAATGAAAGAAAAATAAAAACTAGGAGCAAAATACAATGTAAGATCAAACGACTTGAAAACAGAATAAGAAAATGAAGAATTTGGAGAAAAAGAAGAACAATATGAAGACAGCAGAAGAAGGAGAAAAAAGAAAGAATAAGACGACAAAAGAAAGAAGAAAGAAGAAGAAGAGAGAAGAAAAAATGAAGAAAGAGAAAAAGTCACTAAGAAAGAAGAAATAAGAATAGAGAGACACGTAAAAAGAATAAATAAAAAGAAAAAGAAAGAAGGAGAAAAAAAACTTACTGAACAAGAAAAAAGAAAAAAGAAGAAGAAAGAAGACGCAATAAGAGAATACACCAAGAAAGAAGAAAGAAGAAAAAGATAGGGAAAAGCAAAAATAATAAAGAGAAGAAAGAAAAGACGAGTAAGGAGCAATATTTTATAATATTGTTATTTTAAAATATTTTGAATTAAAAGTAACACATGTAAGATAATATTTTATTTATATATGATAGTATAACGTAGTCAATATAGTAATTTTATGTTTGATACGGTTTTGTTTTTACTTTTAGTTGATATGCAATTTAAATAAGTTGTTT
Source organism: Alliaria petiolata (assembly GCA_020283515.1). NCBI lineage: Eukaryota > Viridiplantae > Streptophyta > Magnoliopsida > Brassicales > Brassicaceae > Alliaria > Alliaria petiolata. The sequence goes on along the minus strand of JAHZTW010000008.1, from coordinate 550,832 downwards.
CGTATTTGCGCTTAGGAGAACGATAAGAATCGATAAGAAAGGGAGACACTTACGGCAAAATTTGGGAGAGAGAACCGACTAGGGACAAATATAAAAGATTTAGCTAGAAAGAGAGAACACTATATAATTACAATGAAACATTTTTCATTATGTTCTCGAGCTCTATTATTGTCATTAATTTCTTTGGAAAATCAGTTAATGAAAACTTAATTATAAATCTTCTTTACAATTTTTTTTATGAATTTAAGAATTTATGGTAAAATAATAATCGAAATTTCAGTTGGTTTAGTAAAAGTTTTAAAATAAAAACAATTAAAGTATTTTTATAACTATAAATATAGCTTTCAATATACTATAAATAGCATAATAAATAAATTTTCGTTTTTATTCACCAAATAATAAAATTAGTAATCTAACATTCAATACAAAGAAGAATATGAATGAAAGAAAGAAAAAACTAGGAGCAAAATATAATGTTAAATAAAACGATATGAATAAAAAAAAAGGGGAGGATAAAGAATTTGGAGAGGAAGAAGAATAATCTAAAGAAAGAAGAAGAAGTTTAAGAAAAAAGAATGAAAAAGAAGAAGAAATGAAGAAAAAAAAAGAGTAGCTTTAAAAGAAGAAAGAAAAAGAGAGACACATAAAAAAAATAAACAAAAAGAAAAAGAAAGAAGAAGAAAATGAAGTTAGTGAACAAGAACAAAAAAAAAAGAAAAAGAAAAAAGAAGAAAGAGAAATAAGAGGAAACACAAAGAAAAAAGAAGAAGAATAAGACGAAAGAAGAAAGAAGAAAATAGAAACATGTAAAAAGAAGAAGAGAGAAGAAGAGCTACTAACAAATAAGAAAGAAGAAGAAAGACAAATAAAAAGAGTAAACAAAAAGAAAAAGAAAGAATAAGAAAATAAAGTTAGTGAACAAGAAAAGAGAAGAAAGAAAAAAAGAAAAAGAAATAAGAGGAAACACAAAGAAAGAAGAAATATGAAAAAGAAGAAACAAGAAGAAACAAAACTTAATGAAGAGGATAGAAGAAGAAAGGATGAAAGAATAAGAAGGGAGAAAGAAGACACAAGAAGAAGCATAAAAAAATAAGAAAGACAAAGAAAGAAGGATAAGAAGAGAAAAGAAAACGGATAAAAGAAGAAGAAATGAGAAGAAACAAGAAGAAAAAAAATTTAATGAAAAAGAAAGAAGAAGAAATTAATTCTAATATATAAAAGAAAGAAGAAAAACATAATGAAGAAGAAAAAGAAAGAAGAACAAATTAATTCCAATATAAAATGTCTGAAAAAATTGATTTGAGTTTCAGATTGGGACTTCATAGTTCGATGGAGTTAAAGTTGTTACTCAATGTCGAATTCTTTGTGTTAAAATCTTCACTTACTGGTTCATTGTCGTTAAAGTTAAAAAATCGTAAACTCACAAAAGTATCATCTTTTATGATTTTACATGTATTAAATTTTGTGTTTTTTTTATTTGTTTTTTTGTGTGATACACATTGTATCATTTACATTATGGGAGGCAAAAAGCGTCTAGATTAAATGAAATGATTTAAGTTTCTCCTCTGCTCACCAAATTGGAACTGTTTGCTTGATGACTAGAATGTTTTGTTAACCGATTGATAGCACAAAAGCAAATTCAAGAATATAATAAGTAATTTAATACTTAATCAAGAGAAATGAAGAAGAAAAAAAACTAGGGTAGAATAAATGTCGGATAAGATGAAGAAGTCGAAAAAAGAATAATGAGATGGAGAATTTGGAGAAGAAAAAGAATAATTGGAAGGACATGAAGAAGAAAGAAGAAAAAAGAAGAAAAAAGAAGAAGGAAGAAGGAAGAGGGAAGAAAAAATAAAGAAAAAAGAAAAAGAACAAAGAAAGAAGAAGGATGATGAAAGGAGAAGAAAGAAGAAAGGTGTGACTGGTAAACAAATAAGACTATTTATTTTGGACATACTGCTATAAAAAACTCAATAGAAGAAAAATATAATATTTTTCCACTAAAAAATCTTAGTTAATTTTTTTTGCTAAGAATATTTTTAATCTTTAACAAATAAAAAAAACTTTTGATAATTGATCCAGTCATTTAATGAAGAAGAAAGAAAAAAGAAAAAAAGAACGAGAAATAAAAGAGGGGAAGGAAGAAGAAGAAGAACTTCTACATGAAGAAGAAATTACAAAAAAAAAAAAGAATGAAGAAAGAAGGAAAAGAAAAAAGAAAAAAGAAGAGAGAAGAAGAGAGAAAAATAAAAACAAAGACGAACAAAAGAAGAAAGAATAAGAAATTACAAAAAAAAAAAGAATGAGGAAAGAATAAACACGAAAAATAAGAAATATAAAGAAAAATGAAGAAAGAAGAAAAAGATGAAGGAGAAAGAAGACAAAGAAATAAGAATAAGAAGAAGAAAGACTATGAACAAATAAGAAACAATAAGAAATTAGAAAAAAAATAAAGAAGAAGAATTTCATGAATAAGAAAAAGAAAGAAGGAAAAATGAAGAAGAAAGAAGAAAAGAACAAACAAAAAGAAAGAAGAAAAAAAGAGGAAAAAAGAACGAAGAAAAAAGAAGACGAAAGACGAAGAACAAAGAAGGAACACAAAAAGGAGAAATATGAAGAAAAATGAAGAAAGAAGAAGAATAAGAAGAAAGACGAAGAACAAAGGAGACGGAAGAAGAATAAGAAGAAAGACGAAGATCAAAAAAGAAGGAATAAGAAATTAAAAAAAATAAGAAAAGAAGAAATACGGAAAAAGAAGAAAGAAAAAGAAGAATAAGAATGAGAAAGAAGAGAAAAAATGAAGAACAAAGAAGAAACAATAAGAAATTAGAAAAAGGAAGAAAGCCGGAGAAAGAAGAAAGAAAAAAGAATGAAGTAGATCACTACCCTATCATCTCGCATATTAAGCTAAATCCATTGGATTACGAAGTCGATCACTACAAAAGAATCATGTAAAGAATGTTATCGATAAATGTTTAATAGATTATGTGTTCTAGATTATGTTTGCAGTTTGGTTCGTTATAATGACTATAACTTATATTGTTTTTCGTTAAATGGTCAGGTTTGCTCGAAGTGGTCATGTTTTAAACAGTTGATGAGAAACATTGTTTGTGTAATAAACTATTTTAATGGATGATTTATGTTTACATTCTTACTCTGAAGATATTTTGATTGTAATCTTGTGTTTTATTTAAACTTATTGGATAAATTTATTAATGGTTTCTTTTATATTCTTTGATTACTTAGTAGAAATTTCGTAGGATATCCATGAAACCTTTATAATCACCAAATAGTTTACTTATTTTTTTCATGTTCTTTAATTATTAGTAAAATTAAAATATTTGGAGATTGGATCGTGAAGATTAAAACACGAGATTTAGAATGGATTTCGTTAACACTATTATAAAAGAATTTGTAACTTATATGAAGAAAACATGTAGACCGCGTATTTGCGAATCCGAGATTGACATTCCTGAAGATATGTTGATTATGGATGATTGAGATCCGATTAAAACAATCGTCACTGAAATTTATGGACGATAGTATGCAAGGAAAATAGATCTTAGCTTCTTCCAAGAAAGAGCGATTTTGAGTCCAAGAAACGATGATGTCGAAATCATAAATAACTACATGTTATCGCATCTACCAGGTTATTTTATTGTATTATTTTTTTTCAATCGTATTTTTAATTACGACGACCTATACTGGATTTATAGTGTGTATAATAATGATTGCTATGCATACATCAGTTGATGAAACAATCTATCTAAGCTGTGATAGTATTGACACAACTGATCTGAAGCTTGGTAGTAATGAGGCATCTGAAATACCATCTCTAAGCTCTGGCCATAAAGATGAGTTTCTTAATTCGGTGAAAGTGTCCAAATTGCCAAACCATGAATTGCTTTGAAAATTGATACACCAATAATGTTGGTCCGAAACATTGACCCTAAGAATGGTTTGTGTAATGAAACAGGGGCTGCTTATAACCCAGCTGGCTAATTATGTTATCAAAGCTAAAGTTATTAGAGGTGACAAGGTTGGAGAAAAGGTTCTTATATCCCGGATTTTCGTGGCTCTAACAGAAGCAAGACTTCCATCTAGGATGAGACGTAAATAGTTTACAATCACTTTAGCTTTTGCAATGACCAAAAAGAAGTCAATGTCAAACTCTTGCAAAGTAGGAGTGTTTCTACCAAAACTGGTTTTTATACATGGGCAATTATATGTGGCTATATCAAGGCTAACAACTAGGTCATGGTTGAAGAATAAACCACAACGGAAGATTTTGAATAATGTTTACGAAGAAGTTTTCCAGAATATTTATTAGATTAGTATTAGAACCTAATTATCTATCGATTAGTTTTATTTATGATTTTCTTTACGATATTTATATTCTATTGTTTCTGCATGCGTTTTCCTTTCTTTACTTGAATGTTTAATATAATAGATGTTTATGATATCAATGATTACTGGATATCATAACTTTGGTACATTTGTTGATTCACAATATTATGTCTTTTATAAAATATTTGATATGTATCTAAAAATTGTTATTGCATCACAAACTAACAACTGTTGTTGAGTCTGACATACAAAGTATATTGTTATTGGATTTGCTAAAGCAGATATACCAAATATTAGACCGTGTTTGGATCATGGGCCCAAAAAGATTATGTTGGATGACATATGTTTACGTTTTTATTTAAACTTCTTTGAGAATTATATTATTGGTTTTTTTAAAAAATTTCTTTGACTATTTAGTAAATTTTTTTAAAGAATATCCACGTAACCTTTATAATAACATTTACTTATTTTTTTTCTATGTTCTTGAATTTTTAATAAAACAAAAAAAAATTAAGATTGTTTAGTACATATTGAATCACAAAGTTTTAAATAGATTTTGTTAACATCATTATAACAGAATCTCTAACTTGGGAAAGCAAGTAGCCCGCACATTGGATATAAGGTTGGAGAAAAGACTCTTATACCCCGGATTTTCGTGTCTTCAACGGAAACAAGGCTTCCATTTAGGACGAGACGTAAACAGTTTCCAATCACTTTACCTTTTGCAATGACCATAAATAAGAGTCAAGGTCAAACACTTGCAAAAGTATGATTGTTTCTACCAAAACCGGTTTTTACACATTGGCAATTATACATGGCTTTATCTAGGGTAACAACCATGTCAGGGTTGAAGATCTTGGTAACGGATAAAGATAATAAACCAAAACGGCAGACGTTGAATTTTGTTTACAAAGAAGTGTTCCCGATTATTTATTAGATTGGAATTAACGACCTAATAACTATAGATTATTATTTTTATTTTTATTTAACTTTATATCGATAAGTTTTGTTTATGCATTTCTTGATAGTATTTGTATTCTATTGTTTCTGCATATGTTTGCCCTTCCTTACTTGAATGTTATAAATTTGGTATTTATATTCTACTATTAAGTTTTTCTTGATGATATTTATATTTAGAAACATTTGGCATGTATCTAAATATTGTTATTGCATCGTAAACTAAAAAATGGGCTCTTTATAATAACATTTACTACTTTTTTCCATTTTATTGTGTTTTTAATAAGACAAAAATGTTTACAGATAAAAATAGATCTTGAGACCAACATTGAATCACGAAATTAAAAATAGATTTTAAGACCAATATTATCATAGAACCTGTAACTTATATAATGAAAACCAATAGCCCACGCATTTGCGCGGGCAACCACCTAGTATCTTATTATATAAAGCTTCAACTTCAAAAATAGTAAATAAAACTTTAGTTTAAGAAATTATAAAATCAAATACTAATCCTAAAAAAAAAATACTAAAACAAAAAGGAAAAATTAGAAATAGGATACTTCAATTAAAAAATAAAGATAAAAGCAAAAGTAAATAAAATTAACTTTAGTTTAGGAAAATATACAATCTTAGTAAGCAGCTTGATTAAGATTTTGACACGTGTAAAAAAAGATCAATCAATTATATGTTAACATAAATTTAGAAATTAGTTTTAAAAAAAGTAAAAACTCATCTTTTATGTTTTTCAATTAGATTTAAAAAATTGTATTATCGATTATTAATAATAAAAGGAAAAGAATTACAAAAAAAAGTAAATACAAAATTAAGAAAAAGGAAAATTAGATTTAGGGTTTTAAAAACAAATAAATATATTTTATGTTTTCCAATGAAACTAAGGAAATCGTATAATCAAGTAATTTATTTCTAATAAGAAAAAGATGATATACAAATTTAAAAAAGATATAGTCAAATATGATAAGAAATAAAATTAAATCCAATTAAAATAAAAATAATGTATGAGAACTAATTAGTCAAATATTTTTTTAAGTAGATATATAACTAAATAAATAATAAAATAATTATGATTGTAAGTAGTCTTATATTCAACACACTATTGCACCTGTTAAACCGTTGATTTTTTTTTTCCAACCGAGCCATTGTAAGTAGTTTTATATTCACAATTAATGATCTAATTTTGTTTTATATTTTTTATGTTCAGTTTCCTTTTAACAGGTTACTAGTATATGGATATGTGCGTCCGCACGGGTATATTATATTTGAAGATTAGATTATGTAATTTACAATATGTGATATAAGAAATGAGGTTTAAAATGTGTTTATTTTTTGGTTATATGGATTATAGATTTATGTATGTGTTATGGAAACTGAAATTAAATATTGTAAGTATAAAAATATGAAATTGAAAATAAAACAATATAAATTATATGTTATTGATTCAAATGTGTTGTAATTGTAAACATGCGAGTTTTTATTAAAAATATAAAGAGTCGTCATCACAAGATGGGAATTGCAACAATGTCACTGACATAATAAACAGGGATTGAAAAATTGTATCTTGTTTTCTACTGAAAGTTAAAAACAGAAGCAATTAAATACAGCAGTGGATATAAAAAATTTATAGATAATTAATTTTTTTAGCTATAGTCTTACGAACTAAACAGTTTGAATTTAGCAAATATAACAAGAATTTCTCTGACAGACAACAACGAGAGTTATGTGACTCATAAGTCACATGAGCCTGGTCGGTTCATCTAGTACGGTCCATATTGTGTCCAACACGGTGGGTACGGGTAATATGCATAAACTGGATAATACTGCGGTGCATCCTGCTGGTACCTGAACATGAAAAACCGAGAAATTTAACTAATTACAAGTTAATTCCACAAGATATTTTCAAGTTTCTCTGTTGTAGACCAGATCTTCTCAAACCTTCTTCTCTTGTTGTCCAAGGCAAGCCTCCCACGTATATCTTTGTGTATGTCGTGTTGAAGTTTTGGTTCACGTTATGTTGAGACATGTCTCTGTCACAAAGTCTAAAAAGTGATTAGAAAGTCGGACTTTAGTGGGGAATATTCATAAGGAAAAGAAAAAAAATTAAAGGTATGAACTGAACAACAATGTAAGAACGTTCTAATTTATAAGTAGGACTTGAGAACAGTCCAATAAGAATAAATCCAACAAAATCACATGTTGATTAGGATTAGAAAAATCTGCTATATTGTCCAACTCTAAGTACGAACAAGAAAATTTAAAGTTAAATCAACCAAGTGCCCAAATCAAAGAACCTCCTTAGTAGATCAGTAAAGGTTCGAACACGATGATGATGAAGACTATGCCAAGGTTTGATGAGAACTTTAGTAATTTAAGCACAACCTATACTACAAGATAAATATTACTTGTTAGAATCCAAAATAAAGATGAGGTGGAACAAGAGAGAATGGCACAAAGTCAAAGTGATATAGGAACCGAATAAATCTATTATAAATATAAACGAATCAGAATTCACTGAAACAAATAAATTTGTAGATAAATTTTAAAATCTGTAGATGTATATCCAAATTATTAATAGTGAAAATAAAAGAAAAATAGATTATGATAGAGTACACCAGTTTCGGTTCGGATCAATTAAGTACCGTGTGTGTTTGGTCTAAATGTCTTTTTACTTTGGTCAGGTCACATCTAAACTCTAAAGATATTCCATCTCTAACTCTAAAGATATTCTTCACACATATTTCATCACTAAACTCTTCAAGTCTCTGACTGCTTCCATCGGACATTGAATCGATAATCATATTTATCATTCTAGTTGACGAAGCTCTTAGTGTCGAAGGCAACTTTGACTCTATCGCCATATCCGTTAAGCTGTTCGATTCTTTGTCGACAATATTGGTAAACTGATACGGCCTATTCGTTGGGTTGTATTGGATCCGCGCAATATGACCCTAGTTATATGGCTAATACAACCCAACGAATAGGCCGTATCAGGAATCATATTGTGGATAATAATGGTTAATAATCCATTACAAATATCTAAACAAATGGAATATTTAAGATTATCGTATTTAAGATTTTGGAAAATATAATATTAGTAATTTGACTTGCTTCTGATTAATTCAATGAATTTAAAGATTCAAGAACGACTTAACAAATTCCAATCGATTTAGCATTGACCGAATATAACTTCATATAGTTAATGCAAGCGACTGTTTAACAGACACAAAGATTCATAAAGAGGCAAATAAAAGAAGGCATACAAAATAAATAAATAAAAGTGGTGATCACACCAAATTCTCGAAATTCCTAAATCTGGCTGCACTCATCAGACATAGGATTAGTAGTCATTGTTTCATCATTCAAGCTAAGTGGAGATCTTGGTGTCGAAGGCAACGAGCTTATAATCAAACCCCGAGACTCCGCTCGATTCTCTCTCGGCACGTTCACAGACTGATGATGCTGCTGATACGTTGTGGTATTAACCCAAAAGTAATTTTGGTAATACTGTGGATCATAATCATATTGCGGGACATACTGCGGAACATACTGCGGATAGTTATTTTGCGGATTATTTCCTTGTGGAGCATACTGTAGATTATACTGCGAATACTGTTGACGATAGTGTTGGTTCCTGAATATTGCAAAACAATGAAATTACATTAGTTTCATGTTGATCAACAAAACCATGGCTATAGAAAGTAGAAAGTATACTATGTTTCATATGGAAAATAAATCCGGAGAGAAAACTACTAGTACAATAATAAAAATATACCAGTAAGGTTCAACATACGTAGCTAATGGTTGATGAAGATCTGCAAATTGTTGCTGGTTTCGCATTAAACTTTGGAATGAATAACAAAGATCGCCGCTACGCAAACCGGTTATGGTCAATGTTATGACCATCAGAAGCCAGTCTGCAATTGGCTCTCCGCCCGTCTATGGTTGGATTCTGATTCACGCAGGCTCTCGTTGCCGATTCAGCATCTTTGAACGTGACCTGAACAAGAATTCATAACTCATGATTGAATATAATCTCTAGAAATTGAGATAATCTTAGCTACAGGAAAAAAAAATTAAGATAATATTATATATTAACTGTTTACAAACTATGTGCAATGTAATTATTGGTTACTTACAAATCCATATCCCTTTGATTGTTCTGTTGCTCTATCGCAAACGACATTAACATGGATAATTTCTCCGAACTGCTGAAAATAACTTCTTAAGCCTTCGTTTCTTGTTTCCCAAGGCAAACCTCCCACGAATATCTTCGTGTATGTTGTGTCGAGGTTTTGGCGTTGAGACATGTCTCTCTCACAAGACACAAAGATTTTTTTTTAAACGAAAAGAAATTGAAATTTTAGTGGAGAGACTAGCAGAAGAAAAAAAAGAGCTAAAACTTAACGAGTATATATAATAGAAGAAGTCCAAAAAAATCATATGCGGATTACGATTAGGAGAATCTTTTCTTTTTTTTTTCTTCAAGGGATTAGGAAAATCTAAGATTTTTTAATAAGGACCTTAAACCACATAAACTATATTTGAAATTTTGCCGTCAGAAAAAAGGAAAACCTAAACGGATCTTTATCAACATAAATAAATAAATAAAAAATTAACAAAAAAAAAAACTTAACGGATTTAAGATTTTGGAATAAAATCGAATTAATATAAATCCTAATTGGACTTGCTTCCGTTTTATTCAAAAAAGGTTTAAATGTTCTTTATTCTTTTTTTTATTGAAGAACTTAAGCAAAAATTTTAATCGAATCAAAAGTAGAATTGGCCGAATATAATAATAAACTTCATAATGAAATTAAAACGACTGTTTACAGTTTTACCGGCACAAGATTTTTAAAAGAGGCAAAACAAACGAAGACACAAAAAAGTAGTCACTCATCACCAAACTCCATAATTCCTAAATCTGGCTGCTTTCATCAGACACTGATCCATTCAACTTCTTCACCGCTCTAGAAGGCGACGAGCTCGGAGTCGGAGTCGCCGTCAAGCTATACGATTCCATGTCGCCGGAGAACGCCAAACTCGGGTTCGGCCTCAGTATCTCCGCTAATGGCCCACCGGGCGTGGCGGACGTCGGAGCAAGCCAGCTCGACATCTCCTCTGAAGACACACCATATGAACCGTACCCATCACGACCCGACCCGATTACACCTAAGCCCATTTGGATCAGGCCCATTTCGTCATGGCCCATTATGCTGTTTCCTCCCATGGATAGATCAAGCGAGTAAAGAGAGAGATTGCCATTGGAAGACGAAGCAGGGGTTGAAGCCGTGCTCTGTTTTTCAGACGATCTTACTCCATCAGACCAGATATCGATAAAGTTCAGATACTTGTTTTCTTGCTCCATAGTCTCCGATACAGGAAAGATCTCGCTTCCTCTGTTTTCCAATTCGAAACAAAAAAACTAAAAAATATCAAAACATATCCACAGATTTTTTAAGCAAAAAAACAGAGTACTGTTTTGAGTGAACAAAAAAACGGAGTATAATTCTGAGATGTAAAATTAAAAAACAAGACCTTGATTCTCTGTAGTTTGAGAGGGATGATGAAACTTTTTTTGGCTCGAGCTTTTTGTCATTTACAGAACTGATTGATGGTTTCTGAGGAACATTTCCGAGATCTCTGTTTTTCTTGGAACCACCATTGTTGCTAGGACGAGAATAAGGAAGTTCCACATGCTTTCTTGAACGAGGACGGCCTCTGTGTAAGTGTCTCTCACAGTATTTGTGATCAGAGACAACTTCTCTCGAGCACCTCCATTTCTTCCCGTCTGTTCTCCGACATCTTCCCGGCTCTAAATCTCCGGCCAAGTTTTTCTTATTACAGGGAGAGGCAGAGGATGACGATGATGAGACAAGGAGATCGAAAGGAACAGGAACCGACGCGAGCATGTACTTGTAGATCATCGCTTGTCTCTCGAGCTCTTTTAATTGCGCGTTTGTGAAAGGGTAATAATAGTAACAACCCAAAACTCCGTTTCCTGCATCTGTTACAAATCATGAGAAGAATAATCGTTATGCTCTGTTTTTTTTTTTTAATATCTGTTTTGAGAATCAAATCAAAAGAAGAGAACAGAGAAGAGATGTTATTACAAGGAGTAATGACATGAGAATGAGAATGAGGATGAATCTCCATGTTTCTGTAACCAAAAGACGACTCTTTGTATTGTTGCTGATTCAAACCACAAAGAGAGTCACTTCTACATGGAGGTGTTGTTGTCTTGTCTGAAACTTTGAGAAAGTCCATGAGGGTTTGAGATT
>JAHZTW010000008.1:429030-538084 GCA_020283515.1 Alliaria petiolata | reverse complement strand
GTTTAAATGAATCATTGCAACTGTTGTGTTTATGGTTACAACCTTTGGTGACTAACCATTGCAACTGTTGGTAACCGACCATTGCAACTCTATCAATCATTGCAACTGTTGAATGAATCATTACAACTGTTGGGTTTATGGTTATAACTTTTGGACTAACCATTGCAATCTTCCGAGGTGACCTTTGGTTTCCTATAAAAGGAGTTGTGGGCATTGCCAAAATTACAATCAGAAATTACAAGAAATAGTTACAAAACAGAGAAATAAGAAAGAGAGAAAGAGAGAGATTCATTGTTCCAAAAGATCATTAAAGATCTTTGGAAAAATACATATCAACACTAGAACTCTAGTGTGTCTATTGTATCTTTGCCTAGAACAAGAGAGAACTTTGGTTGTCTTATCCTACAAGGGATTTCGTGTAACCCAAGGCTTAATAAGGGTCGAAATACTCTTTAAGGAAAGTGTCCTCGTGCGCGATTCAATCATTATCCAAGTTCATAATTTATCATCCGGGTTAACAAATAACCAACAATCTTAAAGAGTATTTTCTTATGAACTATGGCTAGTGTGTCTGTATGAGAGATGACATCCAAGTTTGGAAAGTTGTTTAAGTTTTAGAGAGAGAAAACTTGAAGACATCAACCGGAATGGAACTTGAACGGTGACAAGAGGTTGATTTTTGTCTGTAATCTCTTCCCTGATCTTTGCGTCTGTTTTCAGATACCAAGCCATATTCATCGCTAAACCGGACTAAGGTATGAGTTTTGTTTTCACGCTTCCTCATAAGTTTATTGGTATCAGAAATTTAGGATTCGGTTCTGGCATGTTAACGTTCTTAGTAACCATAGATTAAAAGCGCTATGTGTTAGTCACGCTCATTCATGGTGAACTAGAGAATACGGTTAATGTTTAGAATGATTGAAAATGGTGAATCCGTGAATAGAAAATGAAATGAATAGAAACTATGCATAAGTGTTCATCATATTGGCTTTACTATTTCTGGAAAATATATAGTAGAGAACTATTCATCATATTGGCTTAAATGTTTCTGGAAAGTATCTCGTAGAGAGCCTCAATATGTTGCATGAATTTGGATAGAAAGTGTGAAAACCATTAATATTGTTTCAATCATATCTCTCTGTATAAAATTTAGAATTACGTGATCTTGGTGTCTGTGTGTAGATATTAGAATTATCTTTTTATAGGTATATAGAACGCTTGATTTGGTTACGTATTTAGAGATATATAGGGGTCGAAAGTTTCGGCAGAATTGCAGTGAAACATTGTGTTAGGAAGAAAATGAACAGTAACCGAAACATGTCAGTTTCTGATTTGTCTGAAAAATATGTATTTGTTTATGCAATAAAATAAGTTTGGTATGTCCAAATTTGAAAATAAAATATCTCTAGATTCTTCTTGAATTGAGTAGATTAAAAGAGTAATTTATTTGTGTTAGAATGTGTATGAACAACAATAAGTGATTGTTGTTTGAAAGAAAGAATTTTAGAGAAGTAGGCATTGATTGCATCTTTATTGGATATGTTGAGCATTCAAAAGCTTATAGGTTTTAGAACCTATTGATTTTGTATCGATTCACACCATAGTTGAATCAAGAGATGAGATTGGTTTCCAATACTTATAGTGTTATCATATTGATAATGATCCTAGGACTTATGATGATGTTATCAAGTCCCATGATGTTGTATTCTGGAAAAAGTATTAAATGATAAGATGAACTCTATCATGGAAAAGAATATGTTGGGTCTTATCGGATACGGTTGCAAGCCTTTGGGCTGCAAGTAGATCTTTACAAGAAGATGAAATTCGATGGAACAATTGACAAGGTTAAAGTTCAATTGGTTATTCAAGTGTTGTCATGAAAGACATGGGGGAGGCAAATGTGATTCTTGGAATCCGAATCAAACGTGAAGACAAAAAAATATCTTTAACACAATCTCATTACATTGAGAAAGTGCTTAAGAAGTTCAATTGTGAGAATTGTTCTCCAATGAGCACTCCCATGGATGCGAGTGTGAAGCTTATGCCTAACATGAGAAAAGCAGTGTCACAACTCGAGTATTCACAAGTAATTGGCTGCTTAATGTATGCCATGACGAGCACCAGGCCATATATAGCTTATGCTGTAGGACGGTTGAGTAGGTACACTAGTAATCATAGTACTCAACATTGGCAAGCCTTAAAACGGGTGTTGAAGTACTTGAAAGGAACCATAAATTATGGTTTATCTTATGATGGATTTTCTTCGATCCTAGAAGGGTATTCAGATGCAAGTTGGATCACCAACGTGGAAGATCATTCTTCTACAAGTGGTTGGGTGTTTTTGCTTGGGGGAGGTGCCATTTCATGGGCTTCTAAAAAGCAAACTTGCATTACAAGTTCAACTATGAAATCTAAATTTGTAGCATTAGCGGCTGCCGGTAAAGAGGCAGAATGGCTAAGAAATTTAGTTTACGAGATTCCATTGTGGCCGAGACCAGTATCACCGATATCTATCCATTGTGATAGTCAAGCTACATTGGCTAAGGCCTATAGCCAAGTGTATAATGGTAAGTCGTGACACCTGGGCGTTAGACATAGCGCAGTACGTGAGTTGATCACTCATGGGGTGATTACCATAGAATTTGTTCGGTCTCAGCAGAATCTAGCGGATCACTTGACAAAATGATTAGCTAGGGACTTGGTAACTAAGTCGGCGAAAGGGATGGGGTTAAAGTCCATTTGAAATCTTTGGTGATGGGATACCCAATTCCCCTCTAATACGACGTTAGAGGCTGAATTCAATGTGAAAAGTCCAGACTTAAAGATTGAAGCACATGTTTTATATCATCCCAATGAATGTGCTTGGAACTGCAAGAAAGGGATAGGTTGAAACTTTTCTTAATATGTATTTTGAAAAAGTGTATTTTGCAGGTACACGATTAAAATATCTACCTATATGAGTGTGAAGTGCAGCCGCTTCAAGAAGCTAGGACTTGGCTTTGTATGCACTCATGAATGGATATGGACACATGGCTTATAATAGTGTCAAGTATAAACACTTAGAGTAGTGTGGAAATTTGTGTGTGTATTATCTTCATGTGTCCAAATGAGTTGAGAGGATTCAATCCATATGACATCCTGATTCTTGGACATTTGGAATGTGTAATATCACTAAGATGAAAATTTAATCGTTACAACATTTTCATTTATGCATGAGTTTGATTTATGTGTTGTTTATTTAATTTAATGAATCTATGATTACACTTAAATGGGGGATGAATGTTGGATATTTAAGTGAATCGTTGTAACCGTTGACGAACTGTTGCAACCGCTTAAATGAACATTTGCAACCGTTTAAATGAATCATTGCAACTGTTGTGTTTATGGTTACAACCTTTGGTGACTAACCATTGCAACTGTTGGTAACCGACCATTGCAACTCTATCAATCATTGCAACTGTTGAATGAATCATTACAACTGTTGGGTTTATGGTTATAACTTTTGGACTAACCATTGCAATCTTCCGAGGTGACCTTTGGTTTCCTATAAAAGGAGTTGTGGGCATTGCCAAAATTACAATCAGAAATTACAAGAAACAGTTACAAAACAGAGAAATAAGAAAGAGAGAAAGAGAGAGATTCATTGTTCCAAAAGATCATTAAAGATCTTTGGAAAAACACATATCAACACTAGAACTCTAGTGTGTCTCTTGTATCTTTGCCTAGAACAAGAGAGAACTTTGGTTGTCTTATCCTACAAGGGATTTCGTGTAACCCAAGACTTAATAAGGGTCGAAATACTCTTTAAAAAAAGTGTTCTCGTGTGCGATTCAATCATTATCCAAGTTCATAATTTATCATCCGAATTAACAAATAACCAACATTATTGTCCTTTTTAAAATAAAAATTTCTTCTGACTTCTCTCAGTCTCTTCCCATTTCAATATTGATGATTGATGCTCTCTTCTTTCACATCCAATTAAAAGTTCTTTTTCTTTAAAAAAATTGCATATATTGTGTTGGCTCTGTATATGCAGACTTTATTTTAATTTTTGTCAAATACTGTTTGGTAAAATTTAAATGTCAATGGAGATATTATGTCTCCGTGTGTGAATACTGAATAGAAATGTACGTAAAAACTTTTACAGCAACTATTGCTCTTCCATCAGATTTTGAACTATATGACTTACAGCTATATAATTGTTTAAAAAAGATAGGATGATGTATGAGTTCATTGGAGTCTATGACGAAAACAGTAAAAGTAAATATCCATCAAACCATCTTAGTTGTGACACTACCTATCTATGATAAATAAATCTCATCAAACAAAGATACATAGTCGATAAAACAATAAGAAATGTTAAAGAATTTAAAACTCCAATTAAGTAGTTGGGTGCGATCCCAAAGTCTCATCCAACATTTACGTTTTCAACAATGATTTATTTCAAGAAAGAGGAAAATAATGGAACAACAAAACATCCATGATCAAGTGTCGTATCTACATAATTAGGTGTATTTTCATATTTGAGGAGGTGTCGGGTGATAACGAAGTTACCATACCACCGCCAAGGAGACAAATGCATATCTCTCATATTATTATTTCAGAATATTTCTACTTTTCTTTTCAATGCTATTTTTATTTTATTTTCTTTCACTATCGGAAAACTGTCACTACCCAAACACCATGTGCTCTCGACATGTCTTTCCATTATGCGATTCCTTCTCTCTTTTCCTTATTTATTGTGTTTTCTTTAATTATGTGAAACTAGATTTAGTTAGCTTTTTAAAAGCGATATTCTACTATAACGGGAATGATAAAGAAGATTTTCGTTAATTGTGTTACCTTTGCCTAAACCTCGAAACTTCACCACTGTCTGCGTTTGTGTTTGTTTTGCGTTTATCTATTTTTTACCTTCTAAATATCAAACATTTCGTTATGTTAGTTGTAAACGTAAGCACCAAACATGATACAAGAAAAATTTCATGTTAACATTTTGAAAATATCATTTAATACTACAAAATAATATCGTAACATAACGAGAAGAATTAGTAAAAATTAAAAATAACAGTTTAGCATGTAAGATAGAGACTTTGAGTGGGTTTCTTACGTTTTTAAGAAACCCATTCATTATTTTAATAATTTTTCTTTGTTTAATATATCTTAAAAAACTCTTTAGGAACCATTGATGGAGATGCTGTAAGACTTACTTCGAAAAGAAGTAGCGTTTAAATTCGTTTTTTTACTCTCGCCTTTAGTATATAGCTGTTTATACAATAATTTGTATTTTAGTGTTTGTATTCGACTTTTGTAATAGTTTTTGAACTTTGGTCTCGGAAAAGAAAAAATATTTTCTTCTCTCATATAAACAAATTTGTGTTTAAAACAGAGGGTTTTGGTATACGGTCGGAGTTAGAAGAGGTTAGCTAGCGGATTAATGTGTCCTAATCTGTTAAGTTTACGATTATGTCTCTGAATAACTCTGCAAGACTTCATTTTTTTGTAATACAAAACCATAAATTCCAAACCCGTGAGAGTATGGGAACTACTGTTCTATCGAACTGGGTTCTTTAAGTTAAGACTCTTAATCCATCAGGAGCCCATAAAAAGACACTAGGCTCCTTTGTTCGGCCCATACTTGATTCATGAGTAACCAGATTGCTCTTGGTATAGTAGTCAAAGAAAGGTCTTTGCTTATCTTCACAATAACTGCTAGATCTCAAAGCTAAAGGTGTCCTAGAAGATAAAAGCGAATCTGTCTAAAGAACAAGACTACTGGTTTAAGATCCAAAACAATAGATCGAAACATAAAATTTTCATTGCAAGTGTTACAGCAAAGTTTCAATCCATGTAGACTACCTTAACTTCATTGTTTTATAACAGCAGCCATACAAGAACTTCCAAGTTATTCATTCATAAAAGCGAAAAAAAGAGCGAACCTCAAAAACATCATTAGCAAGCAGAGAGTATCAATGTCGAGACAGATGCTAATCAGTTGTCTCAGCAAGCTGAGGAGCTTCACTTTGTCTCAAGCTTTCAAGAGTAGAGATCCTTCTATCCAGAGAGTCATGAAAAGCCTTTGCCTGTAGAAAACAGATACCGTATCTACAGTCAATGGCCATGCCGGTAATCTAATACCGTTAAAGCTAATAATGGATATTCACAATGATGACGCTTATGCCTCAAACTCAACCAATACTCACATTACCAAAATGTTTGACAGTTTTCTCATGTTAACACTTTGCATCTATTCACAAAAAAAACTTAGGTCTAAAGCATGTTTTAATAATATAAACGCAATATCACGAATAGGTATCCCTATGCCATTAAAGCCACAGAGAAATTGCAGCTATGGATATATACTATGATTGATGACCATAGTGCTTCAACTCGACCAGAACTCAGGATTACCAAATGTTTGAAGGGTTTCTCATGTTAGCAAATTTGGCATCTCAAGATTCACACAAATCTGATTCTAAAGCATGTTTTAATGATGTCAATGCAGCATGAACGAATAGGTGGCTATAAAACGCAAGCATGTCCATGGTCCAAGACCAAAATGTCACCAGTAAATGGCAACACAACCAGAAACCCTAATTCCTAATTGAATATAAAAAAAAATGGCTAAAATTGGTTGCATCGGAAGCTAAATCGCAGAGAGACTAGAGAAGGAGTAATCATATGAACCCTAGAATGCTCTCCGTAAATCTCCAAAATTCCTCAACTCTCGATACAGATCAACAAATTTCTTTCTTAACAACTATGCTAACGAAATGTAACTATTCGGCTATTCGCAAATCAAATTCATGGGGAATCAACCTTTTCCAAGAGAGAAAAAAATCAAAGTAAAGGATCCGATTCGATAAACAGAATTCGAATCGATTGCTAACCTGCTGAGAAATCGATTCATGAGCGACCTTATAATCCTTGTAGAGAACAGCGAGGCCGATAAAAGACGCCGTCGCAGCTCCAGCGAAGAAAGAAGCCAATCTTACCCTCAACACGTACCCCATTTTCTTCTTCTTCTTCTTCCCCCTTTCTCAAATATCTCCGATTCTACGAATTTTGCTTAAGAGACCAGCCCCGAATCAAAACGACGTCGTTTAAATGAAAATGATCCCTTTAGGCCTTAACTACTACCGAAAACGGCGTCGTTGAGTCGCTATTATCATTTTTTTACAAATCCGCCCACAGATTATTAGTTTTTTTTTGGGATCAAATCCACAGATTATTAGTTTAGTAGTCCTCTATAAATATGAATTGATTACCTTGATTAGCTCTAATCCCAACAAGGGTATCGCAGAGAAGAACAATTAACATTTCATCGCAGAGTTTGTGATTTTGTCGACGAGAAGTTGATTCGTGCTCGATACTCAGATTCCGTTTCCGCCGGCGAAATCACCGGTGGGTTCTTCTTATTTCACCGTTCGTTTCGATCTGAAAAACCCTAGCCTGACTAGTTTTTAAGCCTTCAGCCCAAATGATTCATGTATAATTCTCTTCACTGGGTGGAGAATTTTGATCAGGTTTAGGTTAGGTTAAGTCGAGCTTGAACTGTTGGAGAATTTCGAATCCTGATCGTCTCTCTGTCATCAATTTTGTTAAGCAGAAAAGTTGATACAGAGGAATATTAACTCATGGTTGGTAGATGGGAAGCGAACCAGGCTTGTTCCAAAAGGTTGTGTGAGAGGTTGAAGGAAGATATGATAAGCGAGTTACCTGATTCATTGATATGTCAGATACTTTATCATCTTCCAACAAAGGATGCTGTAAGAACAAGCGTTTTATCCACCAGATGGAGAAACCTCTGGCTCTGGGTTCCTGGTCTGGATTTGTCATCTTGGGAATTCCCAGATTTCAATGCCTTTGTGAGATTTAGCGACAGGTTGTTCGATTCCAATAGGGTTTCTAGCATACAAAAAGTCAAGTTAGATATTTATGAAGACAGAGGCCGTGTAGACGATGCCTCTTATCTCAAGTCATGGGTTGATTCTGCAGTTAAGCATAAGATCCAACATCTAGATGTTCGTTGTCCTCCAGAGTTCTATTATGAGATGCCCTCAAGCCTTTATATCTGCGAGACGCTAGTATCCTTAAAACTCTTTCAGGTAAACGTGGTTAACGCCGAGTCTGTTTCGTTGCCTTGTCTGAAGACTATGTGTTTGGAAAATAACTGGTATCCGAACGAGGCCACTTGCGAGAGACTTGTCTCGCGCTGCCCTGTCTTGGAAGGCTTAAAGATTAAAATAGCTTGGAATGATAGAAAAGCCTATCGGGTGTACTCTCGGTCACTGAAGAGGCTCGCTCTAGTACGAGTCTCTCCTTTCAAGTTCGACTCTGTTTCGGGAGTTGTGATTGATGCTCCTCGATTATGCGCTTTGAGCATCAATGATCACGCGTCGGAAAGCTTTGTTGTAAACAATTTGGAGTCCAACGCCAAGTTAGATGTTGCTCTCCTCTTTGGTTTAAGAAAATATGGTGAAACAAGCATTTCATCGAGGAGAAATAGCATCCTCGGTTTTCTCTCAGGGATTTCAAGGGTCAGGGAAATGATGATATGTCCACGCACGTTCAAGGTTATACATATTAAAATGTCAATATAGATCTTGGACATGTAAAGTTTCTCATCCACATTCTTCTTCTCTGTTCTGTTACAGGTCATGTACGAATACTCGAAACTAGAACCGCTGCCTCAATTTGGTTGCATGTACCGCTTGTGTGTGACTCTCCGTGTATCCAATTTAGAATGGTTGTCAAACTTTCTCGAGAGCTGCCCGAATCTGAAATCCCTCACCTTGGTGATTAATCTGCTGAACGATATACATGATGATTCTCTCATCTTCTGCCTAGATATTCTTTTCATTGTGTTGACTCCTCTTCTTTTTTTCTTTTCCCTCAGGATTGGAATGGTAACTCTAAGAAGAAGATGCGTATCAACAAGATGAGTCAAATCAGTTTTTCTTCAGTGCCTCAGTGTTTGTCATCGTCTCTCGAGTTTATTGATATCAAAAGCACCATCTTGGGATATGCCGTAGAAATGAAGGTAGCGAGATACTTCCTAGAGAATTCGACAACCCTCAAGAAACTCACTATATGTTTGCATGATCATGCAATTCAAGATGACTTTGTCAAAAAACTCCTCGAGATCCCAAGACGCTCTATCACATGTCAAGTCGTCGTTCTTGGGATGGTGAAGACTATAGAGAATATGTCAAGCTTGTCTTTGACTGGTTTAAGCTATTGACGTAGGCGTCAAGAAGTTGTAGGTTTGTAAAACATAATGATAATGTATGTGTTGGTAAAACAGAATGATAATTATACATGTACTTCTCAGTAAATCTCACTGTTTTTTGGTTGCGAAATTGAGTTTTGCTCGTTCGGTTCTGAATTTCCATGGCGGTCTCTTACCAGGACAAATTGAACATTTACAAACCAAAAACCGCGCGGGAAAACACAAAACTGATCTATTTGTATCGAAGTTTTTCTATTAAAAAAGCTGATTAGATCCGTAGAGACATGACGATTCTTCAACGAAGCAGTCTAAAAATCTGCGTTGCAAACAAAAATCTGAAATTCTAAACCCGAACCGGATTAAAATGAGCCGAAGACTGCTCCGATTCCACAATCGGCTTAAGAGAACCGGCTGCGAACCAAACCAGCTACGTTTCCACCAATTTATTGCTGATTCGGAAACGTCGTCGTTTCGCATACAACTCACACTAAGACGGTGTCGCCTGTCGGTACTTTGGCATAGAATTTTGATTAGGTTAGGTTAAGTCGAACGTGAACTATAAAGAGAATTTCAAATCAGAAATTCAGAATATCTTTCTCTAGGAGAAAACGCATCATGGTTGGGGAAAGGAAAGCGAATCAGGCTTGTTCCAAAGGGTTGATTCCGACGACATTAATAAAGGAAGATGGGATAAGCCAATTACCTGATGATTTGATCTGTCACATACTTTCTTTTCTCTCCACAAAGGAAGCTGTTAAGACAAGCGTTTTATCCACTAGATGGAGCCATCGCTGGCTTGGTGTTCCTAGTTTGGAGTTGAATTCCCGAGACTTCTCAGATCTTTATACCTTCATCAGTTTCGGTGACAGGTTTTTCGATTCCACTAGGGTTTCATACGTACACAAACTCAAGCTAAGTATTCATAAAAACGATGTCTCTTATCTCGCGTCATGGTTTGATGCTGCGATTATGCGTAAGATACAACACCTACACGTTAGTTCTTATTCTTACGGAGACAGTAAGTTTCTTAAGATGCCTCCAAGACTTTATAACTGCGAGACATTGGTATGCTTAAAACTCTTTCAGTTGGCCTTGGACGATGCCGAGTTTGCTTTCTTGCCTTGTCTCAAGGCTATGTATTTAGAATATATCGAATTTCCCAACGAGGCCACTTTTGAGACACTTGTCTTATGCTGCCCCGTACTGGAAGACTTGAAGATTGTGATTTCTGATTGTGTTGTTCTTCACGAATCACCCGAGAATAGACATTGTTCATGTCTGGTAGAGAATCTTCATCAATGATTTGAGAACGAATGTTGCGGAAGCGAGATTCATCAAGACCAAAGAGGAACTTGTGAACTCGTATGTCTTCTTGTTCTTTCTCGATGTCTGCAGATGCTTCGCAGGAACAAGCACGAGTAGTGTTGAGGTTGTCAAGCTCTTCCCAAAGTTTTGTAAGACGTCCAAAGTATTCAACAACACTCTGGCCATCTTGACGACAATTTGCGATTTCATCGCGTAAGGTGTGAATACGAACTCCGTTTTTAACAGAGAATCGTCGTTGTAAGTTGTCCCAAAGTTTGTGAGCCTCGGGAACAAACTGACGGTAGAACGTAATTTTGGATCGATGGATGTGCGGATCCATCCAACAATCATTAAATTGTTGGCTAGCCAGCGAGAAAGATCTGGTTCAGTAGATGGTTTGAGAACGGTTCCGTTGATGAAGCCCAATTTCAGTTTCGCTTGCAAAGAGCTAGAGAGCTCTGTCGCCCATTCTGAGTAATTGTCGCCACGGAGTAGAACGGAGGTGATAAGAGCACCAGGGTTATCGGAATGATTTAGGCCGTACGATGATGATGGCGACGTAGCGGTAGAAGTAAGTTCTGACATGATTGTCGAAGAAATAGTAGAAAAAAAAATTGTGGAAGTAGAGAGAATAATTTAGTGAAGAATTTGATCGATTTCCTGCTCTGATACCATGAAATAACTTGTATATGGAAATCTTGTGTGTTAACATTAAGAGAGAACTCGTATATATATACATCGTAGGTCCTAGTTTAGATAGAATTAGATTCCTAATAGGATATAGTTTAGCAAGATACATAGTTATCTAAATCTAAGTAGTGTTTATCTCAATATACTTGAAGACTTGAAGGTTGTTGTAGCTAGTGATGATGGAAAAGAATTTCGGGTGCACTCTCCGTCATTGAAGAGACTCGATTTCGAACGTGTTCCTTTTTTCCAGTTTGATTCCGAAGGAGTTGTGATTGACGCTCCTCGGCTAGGCTTTTTGAAGATCAATGATAACGTATCGGGATATTTCGATGTAGACAGTATGGAGTGCAATGCCATGTTAGAAGTCTCTCTCCGCTTTGGTTTGATCGATCAGTCGGAATGTGACATGTTTCCGAATCCGGAAGATTACGAAATTGTTGATGCTTCATCGATGATAAGTAGCATCCACAGTTTTCTCAATGGAATTTCGATGGTCAGGGATATGATCATATGTAAAAACACCTTCGAGGTAATACATTTGTTAATTCCGGTATAGGACATTGCAAATTTTCTATCAAGAAAGCTTCTGACTTATACATTTTTTTTTTTTTTTTGGTTCCAGATCATCTGTCAATACTACTTGAAACTGGAACCGCTGCCTCAGTTTGGTTACATGTCCCGCTTGCGTATCAATTTCTTTTTATCCGATTATCAATGGTTACCAACCTTTCTTGAGAGCTTCCCAAACTTGAAATCCCTCATCTTGGTGATGATTTGCTAAAACCCTTATGAGTATTTTTTTTTTTTGTTCTTTTTTTAATTTCTATGAAAATTTCGCGTATCTTTTCATTGCATTCTAATCATCTTTTTTTTTGTTTTTTTTTCCTCAGGTATGCAACGGTGATTTTGAGAAGATTGATGAAAACCCTTCTTCATCTGTGCCTGAGTGTTTACTATCGTCTCTCAAGTTTGTTGATTTCGTAGTCCCAATCAAGTATGTTAATGAATTAAAGCTAATAAAATACTTCTTAAAGAATTCTTCTATCCTCAAGAAACTCACTGTTGCAGCAGCTTCGGAAAATTCTTTGATTGCTTGTTACTTGTCCCAAGAAATCTTCTAAATCCCAAGAGCCTCTACCAAATGTAAAGTCGTCATCCTCTGATTTGTAAAGAGTAAGGGCTTGATTCGTTCTCCCGCTAACACCTGCAAACGCAGCTTTTGCGGGTGACAGCGATTGTTAGCGTTTGACAACAATCATGCAAAACACTTTCTACCGCTTCATACCGTTTTTAAACCCTCAAAATCAAAAGCTCCTTCCAGCTAGCGTTTGCGGTTGCGGGTGGATAATAAAAAAAAAACAGAAAATTTATTTAAAATCAAGATATATAATTTAAAAAAAAATAAGATTAAAATTTTATAATTACAAATAAATAAATAAATTTGTCACTTTTTAACCAATATTTATTAACAATTTTCATAATTTTATATGTATAAGATCTTTAAACGCTAATTATTTTGATAAATTTTTTCTTCATCACTAATGTATATATATATATATATATAATAGCTAAAATTCTTTTCATCTAATATCTTCATTAAAAAAACAATTTTTTTTATTAAAATCATAATTTTCATCCAAACTAAAAAAAAAGAAATAAACGTAAGTATTATACACATACTATTTTTATAATTTTTATAAATAATTATGTTTAATTAATAATTTTATAGTTTTAATAATAATATGGTTTTTGATGTTTTTTATAGTTATAAAATATGTTTTTATTGTTAATTTATTGTTTAACTGCTAATGCACCCGCAAATTAACCAGTTGTAAGTATCCCGCAAATACATCCGTTTACAACCGCTGTGCCAGTCGTACAAACTGCTTAGTAACGTTGTTAACCGCAATCGCCCGCTTCCGCAAATTCCCGCAACCGTAACCGCAACCGCTGCGTTTAAACCAGTCATACCCTAAATTGGCTAGGCTTTTCATATGTAATGCAATTAGCGTTTGACAACAATCATGCAAAACGCTTTCTACCGCTTCATACCGTTTTTAAACCCTCAAAATCAAAAGCTCCTTCCATCTAGCGTTTGCGGTTGCGGGTGGATAATAAAAAAAAAAACACAAAATTTATTTAAAATCAAGATATATATAATAATTTAAAAAAAAATAAGATTAAAATATTATAATTACAAATAAATAAATAAATTTGTCACTTTTTAACCAATATTTATTAACAATTTTCATAATTTTATATGTATAAGATCTTTAAACGCTAATTATTTTGATAAATTTTCTCTTCATCACTATTATATATATATATAATAGCTAAAATTATTTTCATCTAATATCTTCATTAAAAAACAATTTATTTTATTGAAATCATAACTTTCATCCAAACTAAAAAAAAAAGAAATAAACGTAAGTATTATACACATACTATTTTTATAATTTTTATAAATAATTATGTTTAATTAATAATTTTATAGTTTTTAATAATAATATGGTTTTTGATGTTTTTTATAGTTATAAAATATGTTTTTATTGTTAATTTATTGTTTAACCGCTAATGCACCCGCAAATTAACCAGTCGTAAGTATCCCGCAAATGCACCCGTTTACAACCGTTGTGCCAGTCGTACAAACTGCTTAGTAACGTTGTTAACCGCAATCGCCCGCTTCCGCAAATTCGCGCAATCGTAACCGCAACCGCTGCGTTTAAACCAGTCAGACCCTAAATTGGCTAGGCTTTTCATATGTAATACAACTATACGAGGGATATATATGCGTCTCAGTTTTTTTTTTTTTTTTGGCAACTGTCTTTTGTTCTTTAGCATTGGTCAGAATTTAGAAAGAACCAACTACAAATTTTGTTTTACTTTTCTCGCATCCGAAGCAAAGTCTTATGCCGAGATAAACCGAAATTCTGCTAAAATCAAATTAAACCACAAGCGGATTGTATGGGCGAAGATAACTTGGCCCAATAGGCTCAAGAAGACCAGAAACACGATCTCCACTCTTGGGAGTTGAATCTCATTTCTCGAGAGCTGCCCGAATCTGAAATCCCTCACCTTGGTGATTAATCTGCTGAACGATATACATGATTCTCTCATCTTCTGCCTAGCTATTCTTTTTTCATTGTGTTTATCTCCTCTTTTTTTTTTTTTTCTTTTCCCTCAGGACTGGAATGGTAACTCTAAGAAGATGCGTATCAACAAGATGAGTCAAATCAGTTTTTCTTCAGTGCCTCAGCGTTTGTCATCGTCTCTCGAGTTTGTTGATATCAAAAGCACCATCTTGGGATATGCCGTAGAAATGAAGGTAGCGAGATACTTCCTAGAGAATTCGACAACCCTCAAGAAACTCGCTATATGTTTGCATGATCATGCAATTCAAGATGAATTTGTCAAAAAACTCCTCGAGATCCCAAGACGCTCTATCACATGTCAAGTCGTCGTCCTTGGAATGGTGAAGACTATAGAGAATATATATGTCAAGCTTGTCTTTGACTGGTTTAAGCAATTGACGTAGGCGTCAAGAAATGTATGTATAAGTAAAAGAAGCCTATCGGGTGTAGTTCACATCCGAGAAATTTTTAGGTTTGTAAAACATAATGATAATTATACAGAGGTACTTCTCAGTAAATCTCACTGTTTTTGGTTGCGAAATTGAGTTTTGCTCGTTCGGTTCTGAATTTCTTCCATGGCGGTCTCTTACCAGATTAAACCGAACATTTACAAACCAAAAAACCGCGCGGGAAAAGAACAAAACTGATCTATTAGTATCAAAGTTTTTCTAGTAAAAAACCAGGAAAAAAAAAGCTGATTGGATCCGTATCCAGACATGACAATTCTTCAACGAAGTAAACTAAAGTCTAAAAATATGCGTTGCAAACAAAAATCTGAAATTCTAAACCCGAACCGGATTAAAATGAGCCGAAGACTGCTCCGATTCCACAATCGGCTTAAGAGAACCGGCTGCGAACCAAACCAGCTACGTTTCCACCAATTTCTTGCTGATTCGGAAACGTCGTCGTTTCGCATACAACTCACACTAAGACGGTGTCGCCTGTCGGTACTTTGGCATAGAATTTTGATTAGGTTAGGTTAAGTCGAACGTGAACTATAAAGAGAATTTCAATTCAGAAATTCAGAATATCTTTCTCTAGGAGAAAACGCATCATGGTTGGGGAAAGGAAAGCGAATCAGGCTTGTTCCAAAGGGTTGATTCCGACGACATTAATAAAGGAAGATGGGATAAGCCAATTACCTGATGATTTGATCTGTCACATACTTTCTTTTCTCTCCACAAAGGAAGCTGTTAAGACAAGCGTTTTATCCACTAGATGGAGCCATCGCTGGCTTGGTGTTCCTAGTTTGGAGTTGAATTCCCGAGACTTCTCAGATCTTTATACCTTCATCAGTTTCGGTGACAGGTTTTTCGATTCCACTAGGGTTTCATACGTACACAAACTCAAGCTAAGTATTCATAAAAACGATGTCTCTTATCTCGCGTCATGGTTTGATGCTGCGATTATGCGTAAGATACAACACCTACACGTTAGTTCTTATTCTTACGGAGACAGTAAGTTTCTTAAGATGCCTCCAAGACTTTATAACTGCGAGACATTGGTATGCTTAAAACTCTTTCAGTTGGCCTTGGACGATGCCGAGTTTGCTTTCTTGCCTTGTCTCAAGGCTATGTATTTAGAATATATCGAATTTCCCAACGAGGCCACTTTTGAGACACTTGTCTTATGCTGCCCCGTACTGGAAGACTTGAAGATTGTTGTAGCTAGTGATGATGGAAAAGCCTTTCGGGTGCACTCTCCGTCATTGAAGAGACTCTATTTCGAACGAGTTTCTTTTTTCGAGTTTGATTCCGAAGGAGTTGTGATTGACGCTCCTCGGCTACGCTTTTTGAAGATCAATGATAACGTATCGGAGAGTTTCGTTGTAGACAGTATGGAGTCCAATGCCATGTTAGAAGTCTCTCTCCGCTTTGGTTCGATCGCTCAGGAGGAATATGACATGATTTCATCGATGAGAAGTAGCATCCGCAGTTTTCTCAATGGGATTTCGATGATCAAGGATATGATCATATGTAGAGACACCTTCAAGGTAATACATTTGTTAATTCCGGTATAGGACATTGCAAATTTTCTATCAAGAAAGCTTACATTCTTTTTTCTTTTTTACCATTTTGTTCCAGCTCATCTGTGAATACTTGAAACTGGAACCGCTGCCTCAGTTTGGTTACATGTCCCGCTTGCGTATCAATTTCTTTTTATCCGATTTTCATTCGTTACCAACCTTTCTTGAGAGCTTCCCAAACTTGAAATCCCTCATCTTGGTGATGATTTGCTAAACCCTTATGAGTTTTTTTTTTTTTTTTGTTGTTGTAAATTCTATATATGAAAATTTTGCATATCTTTTTCATTGCGTTTTAATCCCTTTTTTTTTTGTTTTTTCCTCAGGTATGCGTCGTTGATTATGAAAACATCAATGAAAACCTTTCTTCATCTGTGCCTGAGTGTTTACTATCGTCTCTCGAGTTTGTTGATTTCATAGTCCCAATCAAGTATGGTGCTGAAATGAAGATAATAAAATACTTCCTAAAGAATTCAGCTATCCTCAAGAAACTCACTGTAGCAGCAGCTTCGGAATATTCTTCGAATTCTTGTTACTTCTTCAAGAAAATCCTCAGAATCCCAAGAGCCTCTACCAAATGTAAAGTCGTCATCCTCTGATTTTGTAAAGCGTAGAGGGAAGATAGTGAAGTTGTCTTGAACATGTAAAATTTAACCTGTTAAGAGGTTGGCTAGCTAGGCTTTTCATATGTAAGGACATCGATGAAATGCAACTAATACGAGGGATACATATGCGTATCAGTTTTATTGGAAACGGTTCTTGCTCTTAGCATTGTTCTAAATCTCGAAATTTAAACTAATTTTATTTTTAGTTTTTTCGCATCCGAGGCATAAATCTTCAACGAGATAAACCGAAATTCTGATAAAATCTGAAATTAAACCACAAGCGGATTGTATGGCCGAAGATAACTTTGGCCCAATNATTTTTAGTTTTTTCGCATCCGAGGCATAAATCTTCAACGAGATAAACCGAAATTCTGATAAAATCTGAAATTAAACCACAAGCGGATTGTATGGCCGAAGATAACTTTGGCCCAATAGGCCCAAGATGACCAACACGATCTTCACTACTCTTGGGAGTAGAGAATCGATTATTGATTCTGTAATTTTTCACAACTTTTCGGGTCGTCGTCTCTCTCGCACTTTTGCTCGTCTCTCCTGCGTCAAACATTCCCACCATTTTCGTTCCTTAAAACCTTTCTTCAGCTACTCTCTTTCGTCAATCGTGGTTTTTATTCGTCGTTTTTGTCTGCCTCTTAGCTAGAATCTCTAGGGTTTTCGTTTTCTTCTTCTTACTCACTTTTTCCGATAAAACCCTAGTTTTCTCAGTGGATCTTCGGTGGGTTTCTCTCTAATGGAGACCGCTTCGAGCGTAGCCGCGACTCGTGGCGGTTCCCTTCAGAATCCGTCGCCGAGTCCGTCAAGGAAAGAGTGGCGCGCCGTTCCGGATTCACATAACTTCGGAAACGCCACGGACTATGTGGTAATGTGCTCTCTGGGATGTGTTTGCTTCTGAATCTACATTTTTTTTTGCTCGTATGATACTGTTTTATCTGTTCTCTGTGTCAATTATAGCTCACGGTAGCTCTGTAGCGATGGCATTTTCGATGTTCGTTTGCCTTTGGTTGTTTCCTACTTCACATTTTGATTGCCCTTTTGTCAAATTTGTTGCAGGGCTTGGAACAGTTGAAGCTTAACCAGACAGATGAGAGAACCATATACGAGGTGAATTACATCTATCTTGCAATTTCATTTTGGTTTTTTTTTTTTTTTTTCATTTTTGCTTGTTGGAGAGTGGAAACGACATTTTTGTGGGGGGTTTTGTGATGCAGAATGGAAGAGAGCCTGGCGATTTGGATTTCTATTCCATTACGATGGATGGTTCTTGTTCAGATGGTGAACTGTTGGAGCAGATTCGTAGCGTTTCTAGACAGAAAGGAGAGCTACAGCAGCGGGAGATCGAGCTCAGAGCTCAGATGATGGCAATGGAAATCCAGAGAGACTTTGAGTCTCGTTCCGCAGAGTATGAAAATGCTGCAGCTAGAATGCAGGTTGAATCTCATTTTATATATATTGAAATTACCTAGTAGAGCGCTTGGTTGTTTTGTATTTCAAATAGCACTTCAATGTTGCATGGAAGTTAAAGGAATGTTGTTGAACTTTTAGGAGCAACTTCATGAGAAGGAGAGATCTATTCGGGAGATGGAGAGAAAGATAGAAGAGAAAGACAGAGAGCTGCATGCGATTAAGCTGGATAACGAAGCGGTCTGTTAGTTTATATTTTATTTCAAGGTGTTCTTCAAATACAAATTAATATGAATGGTTTGATACTAAGTTGTTCAAGGTGTACTCCTACCAGGCCTGGGCGAAAGAGGGTCTCCTAAGAGAACAAAACAAAGAACTTGCTACTCTCAGGTGCTTTTCATTCTTGAAAGTCTTTTCTCTTCGTTAAGGCTTTACATAATTTACTTTCACAGTTTACTTTGAGAGGGATTCATCTTTTTTTGGAGTCTTAGATATTGGGCATTCGACTTGTACTTGTATAAAACATTTTACTAGGCGTGAGGTTTTGGAATATGTAACAAACTACAATTTTTCCTTTTTTAATATGCAGAAGGGAGCGAGATCATTCTGATGCGGAGAGGTCCCAAAATATGCATAAAATATCTGAACTTCAGGAGCATATTCAAGAGAAAGAGAGGCAGTTCTCAGACCTGCAGGAACAAGTTAGTTTTTCCGCGTTTTTGTGACACGATCAAATCTGTTCAAACATCTTGTGGTTATGGATCTAGCAGTTATATCTCATTATCATGATAATAACAGAGTCCGTTATCCTTGATGGCTTGTAGAATAGGATTGCTCAAGAAACTATAATGTACAAGGACGAGCAACTGAGAGAAGCGCAAGGTTGGATCGCGCGTGCCCAAGAGATGGATGCTTTACAATCATCTACAAATCACTCTTTGCAGGCTGAATTGCGAGAACGTACCGAGCAGTATAACCAGCTCTGGCTTGGTTGCCAAAGACAGGTTGGTTATCTGAATTTCTTCCAAAATGGTTTTCTGCTTGAAAAACGATGCTACTCCTATCTTATATTGTTCCATCTCATTGATTTCAGTTTGTGGAGATGGAGAGGTTGCATTCGCATACAGTGCAACAGCTTCAGCTTCAGCTTGCCAATATAAAGGAAGGAGGTGGCTCTAAAACAAATTCCAACGGCGCCTCCCAGATTGTCCAAAACAGCGTGAAACAATTCGAAGCTCATGAAAACAGCAGGAGCCAGATTATCCAGAACAGCGGGAACCAAATCGAGGTACAGTTTTAGGCGTTGGATGCATTGTTTAGCAAAAGTGAAACAAGTGAATATTCCAGGCAGCCAAAAAGTACTATGCAAATTAAGATGGCCCGTATAGAAGTTTTGTGTTAAAGTGTTTCTTTCGTCAGTCGTCACTAGTCTTCAGTTTTATGCAGATTGTTCATGTTCCACATCATATTCTGTCCTGATGACTAAAGCACTTGAAATGAATCCTATCCTAACCGTGACTGCCTTTTCTCTTGTTTATTTGTAGAACAAAGAAGCTGATCATGTGACGCATGGGTACCTTCAAGCGGGTCAGATGACCCCTCTGCATTCTTTTGTCATGCATCAACAAGAAATTCCTCAGCTGGTACAGCCTCGGGGCCATATACCTCATGTTGCACAAACAGTGCTGCTGCAGCAAAAGGTGTGAGGTTAAATAATGCATCTTTTTGTTCCACTTTATTAACAGTTAACGACCGTAGTCTTTCATGCTTTTTTCGCAGGCTGTACCAGATAGCTCACAGGTGCCTATGCAGAATCACGTGCATCCATCTCAAGGTGTTTATGGCTTGGTAAGTTCGGATCCGAAGAATGATTACCAAGTGCCTGCCAATGGACAGTCCCTTGGTCAAGGCTATTTGGATGTTCAAGCTAGCCATGGAGCACAGTACGGATCAACTACACCATCATCGTCTGTGAGTGAACAGGTAGGTGTTGTTCTTGTTTCTACATGCGGTAATACTTCTTGGATACGATTCTTATCTTAGAAGGTACTCCTTAACAGATAGTGGAATCTGGCAATGGAGACTTTCAAGACATTTCTTCACAGTTCCGTGATGCACTAAGGCTAGATTCCAATGCCTTAAATCAGAAATCTGAGGTATGCACTTACCATCTGGAAAATTTACTTGGCTTGTGGAATGTAGTTTCTGAATCTGTTTTCTATATGATCGCTTTTCCCAGGAGTCTGATGGTCAGGCTTCACCCGGTGAACAAAATGGAATTGGATCCATCGTACGTGAAACTCTAGTGTCACCTGGGAAAGCTGAGAGGAACTTGGAGAGTGCTCTTCTCGATGAAAGGTCGCTTTTGGCTTGCATCGTTCGCACTATTCCAGCTGGTGGAAGAATCAGAATCAGTTCAACGGTGAGAGCAAAATAAATCTTAACCACAATGAGAGTGAACAATTGAATTTTGGAAATGGTCTTTCTTATAACATCTGCTTGTTATGTCATTTACAGCTTCCAAATCGTTTGGGCAAAATGCTAGCACCTCTGCACTGGCATGATTACAGGAAGAAGTACGGGAAGCTGGACGATTTCGTTGCTAGCCATGTAGAGGTCGGTCTCATCCTAGTTCCCAAACAATTTTGATGTCTTTTCTTCCTCTCGAGACTCTATAAAGTATTGAAACTGGTTTTGGCTGCAGTTATTTGTGATAGAGGGCGATTACATTCAAGCTAGAGAAGGTGCACAGAAAATGGTAGCAGCTTCAGCTTCAGCAGCCAAAGTAGCAGCAGCAGCTACAGCTTCATCATCTCCAAACTCGATGTATGTGGCTATGACTCCAATGGCTCAGTCTCAGGGGTTGAAGAAAACAGTCCAAAGAGAAAGCATCTCAAATGTTAAGATCTTGAGCAAGCCACGACAGAGCTCTGATTATATGGCGAAGCAATAAGGAAGAAGCTTGAGAAGAAAGAAAGCTCTGATTTTACTGCGAGATTGGAGGATATGCAAGGCATATAAGAGTGAATTGCCTCAATCTCTTTATCTTATTTATTTTAATTTTAGTTATTCGGTGTATGAACTATGAAGTTTCCAATCATCGAAGCTAAAAAAAAACATTCGATTTTACCTCTTAAATTTGGAGTTTCTTGTTTTATCTTCCGAAGGAAATCGAAATAAACTGATAGGCTTATCACTATTCACATTTGTCTGCACTCTAGACATGTATCCATACACAGTTTAAGCAACAAAATGAAAATTATCCAAGGAAGATTTATTGGGCTTTTGGGCAATATCAAAGGAAGATATATGTCCATTACAGCCCAAACCCGAGTTGATTATTGGCCAACACCAAACACAGACATTTGTTCTTCTAAATTTTACAGTAACTTGCGACTCTTTGAGCGATTCCAAATATACAGTAGCTGATTCCATTCCGCCGGAGAAATTACGATCGACGAAAACACAGTGGGTTCTTCATCTTCTTCCTTGTGCATTTTTTTGTTTGTTTCTATAATCCAGTTCATGAAAAAACTTGAAAACCCTAGGCTGACTAGTTTCAATGTGGTTTAGTTTCTCTCTGTCACCGGAAGTTTAACTGAAGGAAAGGGTCCTGATTAGTGTTTTCTGTCTGCGTAATTTCCTTTTCATCCAATTTGTTTCTCTGAAGCTTTCGTTATCAACATTTGTGTTTTTTGCAGATTTCGTTGTCTTAAAAAAAAGAACAAATGGTTGGTAGAGGGAAATCGAAAAAGGCTCGTTCCACGGGGTTGAGTCAGAGAAGGAAGCAAGATAGGATAAGCCAGTTACCTGATCCTTTGATCTGTCAGATACTTTCTTGTCTTCGTACAAGAGAAGCTGTTAAGACAAGCGTTTTGTCCACCAGATGGAGGAGTCTCTGGCTTTAGGTTCCTAGTTTGGAATTGATTTCCAGAGATTTCCCAGATTTCAGTACCTTTAAGAGTTTTGGTGACATGTTTTTCGATCCCAATAGGGCTTCATCCATACACAAACTCATCATAGATATTGATGTAAATGAGGCGTCTTATCTCAAGTCATGGATCGATGCTTCGGTTAAGCGGAAGATCCAACATCTACATGTTCAGTCTTGTGTAGATGAGTATTCTTGTGCGTTCCTCACAAGTCTTTTTACCTGTGAGACACTGGTGTTCTTAAAACTTGAGTGGGTGGTCTTGCCTGTTGCAGATTTTTGTTCTTTACCCTGTCTCAAGACTATGCTGTTACGAGATGTTGTGTATCCCAATGAGGCCACTTTTGAGAGACTTGTCTCATCCTGCCCTGTCCTGGAGGAGTTAGTGATTGACGGATGTTCGAATGATAATGCAATAGTCTTTCGGGTGCTCTCTAGGTCATTGAAGAAGCTCACTATAGATTTAGTCTCTTCTGATTTAGCTCAAGCAGGAGTTGTGATTGATGCTCCTCAACTACGCTTTTTGAACATAAGAGATAACGTATCAGAAAGTTTTGTAATAACTAGTATAGGTTCGAATGCCAGTTTATGTATATATCTCACCTTTGGTTTGGTGGCTTTTGATGAAGCAAGCGTATTGTTGAGGAGAAGTAGTATCCGCGGTTTTCTTTCGGGGATTTCCAAGGTCAGGGATATGGCAATACGCGCAGACACTTTCCAGGTATACATGCGTAAACTCTGGTATAGGACATGTACATCTCCTATCATGAAAGTTGCTGACCGACCCACTTTGTTACTTTTATTTTTTGGTTCCAGCTCCTCTGTATATACTCGAAACTGGAACCGCTGCCTCAGTTTGGTTACATGTCCCGCCTGCTTATCACTCTCTGTGTTTCCGGTTTGAAATGGTTACCAACCTTTCTTGAGAGCTTCCCAAACTTGAAATCCCTCATCTTGGTGATGATCCGCTAAACCCTTTTGAGTTTTTTTCATTCTCTATGATGATTCCACGTGATCTCTTTTCATTGAGTTTTAATTTAATCCCCTTTTTTTCCCACCCTCAGGTATGCGATGGTGATTACGAGGAGATGAATGAAACAAGTTTATCATCTGTGCCTGAGTGTTTATCATTATCTCTCGAGTTTGTTGAATTTATAATCCCAATTTCGGGACATGTCGGACAAATGAAGCTGATAAGGTACTTCTTAGAGAATTCGGCAATCCTCAAGAAACTCACTCTAACTTTGGAGGAACATTCAGTGACAGAAAAGTCTACACTCAAGGAACTCCTCAGAATCCCAAGAGGCTCTACCAAATGTGAAGTAGTTGTCCTCTGATTGGTAAAAGAGACAGTACAGTAGAAGGTTTTGTGATTTTGTGTAAAGACGAAAGTGAGTATGGTTTGGTTTGGCTTCGGCTATATTAACTTGTCAGGTGATAATGATATTTTTTTGTAGCGTTGTTCTTTTGCTTTCATTGGTTTCTGAATCTCCTCATGATCTTTATATCAAAGCTCAAAATGTAAGTCAAATTCAGCAATTTAGTACTATCCGAAAATGTTTAGGGCTGGACAATATTGGTTCGGGTCACACAAAAAGCGAGTTAGTCTTTCGGCGAATATTGAACGCTTTAGTTGAAAATTTCGAGAATTTTGGTAAATAGGATTATTGACGTAACTGTAGATTTTAAAGTATGGTAGTGCAAGTAAATAGGATATACCTGACTGTAGATGACTGTATAAATGACTGTTACCCCTAACTTAGTATAGGGATTTAGAAAATAGTACACATCAGCTCAAACAATTATACTATAATAATATATAATATAAACCCTATACTATTCTATTGTAATCTATGATAACTTATGTATAGTATAGTTTTAAAAGTAAATGGAATAGAAAAATAGTCACACAATGGTTATACCGTCGCCGGAGTTTTTATTGAATATCAGAGGCGTATCGCGTCCAATTATATGTAGGCTTTATGGTACGACCGTCAACCCTCTCGTTGATAGCCACATAACGGAAGGTTAAGATAAATTTCAATTTTAAATTTATTAATTACAAATTTGTTATGGTATAGATTGGATACCTTAGATTTGCAACGTGAAAAAGACTTGTGTAGGGAGGTGACGTCATGGGAAGAACAATTCACTCACGGATCCACCTAAACGAAAAAGGTTGTTCCGACATTTCACACTGCCTTATAGTTATTTCCTTTATTATTCAAACGCTATAAGCTATATTCTTAGTTTCTTTTCGTATAATGGTTAGTTCGCAAATTCACCCATTAATTAATAAAATAGAAAAATACTTTTTTTTTTTGGTCAAGAAAATTTATAAATCTAAAACGGATCTATACACATATCTCTCACGAGAGAAAAAGGGTTTGACCGTGGAGGAAAAAGGCTTGAGCCCAAAGATTAGACGAATAAGGTACGTGATAACAGGATTTTTGCTAACAATTACTCAATCCTACTACACATGTCATTGTAATATTTGAGGATCAATCCATATGGGTTTGTTGTAACAAAAGGAATTCATAAAACTTCTTAATCTAAGCAAGTCTAGTGAAGGTTTTGATATGTGACTAGTAGCATTAAACAAGGTGAAAGATAAGCTATCTTCAAGATAAGTTAAAACAAACAAAAACAAGTGAAAGCAAAAACAGAGTTTTTAAAAGCTTTTTGTAAATTATGGAAAGATGAATCCAAGGGTATGGTATTGATTTTCAAGTGCTTAAAAGTGTAATCAATGATGTCAATCTACTCATATAAATGCTAATCCCCAAGCTTAGAACTTCAAGAATAGATTAAACCATTTTCATGGACTTAATCCTTTTATCACATTTCTAATCAAGAACAAACTTTCATTTGTGATTAAAGATGCAACAAGCATAAAGATTCAGTTCTAATCTGCTAATAAACACCTTAGACAATCACTTTCATGAGCTAAGTATGTAAATCTCTTGCTTAAATAAACCAGAAATTTTACTAATCTTTTGGATGAGAAAATTTCCTAAAAATCTAATTCAACATGATCAAGGTTGAAATTTAGCATTAAGAACATCAAACAAGAGGGGATATGGAAGAATTAACTTATAGACATCAAGATTAACACTCTAAACACCCTAGATCTAACCAACCTTGGATTCTAGAGAACTACTCACAACTCATGATCAAACCAATAAAAACTTGTAAAAACTTGATAATAAGCATTAGAAAGAGTAAAGGAAAGAGATTAGAGAAGAAGAACTCTTGAATTGAAGTTTTTGATCCAAAGGTCTTGCAGAAAAATCACCCAAAACAGAGAGAGTTTCTGGAAAAGTTTTAGAAATAAAAGTCAACTACTTAATGATGATAAACAGTGTATTTTCGTCTTAAGGAAAGGAAATCTCGGGTACCATATCGGTATGATTACACCGGTATGACAGACCGATATGCGTATCGGTGTGAACCCACCGATATGTCAGACAGATATGCGTATCGGTGTGATCACACCGATACATCATACCGATACGTAGTAAAATGACCATATCTCTTGAACGGCTTCACTGTTTGACTTGAAACTACCACCAAACGAAAGCTAACTCAAATATCTATGACTTTCATGAAGATCGCCGAGGCTAAATCGGAGTTGAAATTCTTCATCCGGCTCGATCTTTACTCATGTAGTGGTTTTGTACTTCAAGTCCATTTTGCTCAACTTCTTTTGGTACACTTTAGTTCCATGCCATCCTCCAAGCAATGCTTAACCTCCATAATCTGAAAAGTCCTCCAATGTACCTAAAAACACTCCAAAATGCAACAAATATGCAATAACCTAGTCTAAGACTCAATAAC
Source organism: Alliaria petiolata (assembly GCA_020283515.1). Classification (NCBI taxonomy): domain Eukaryota; kingdom Viridiplantae; phylum Streptophyta; class Magnoliopsida; order Brassicales; family Brassicaceae; genus Alliaria; species Alliaria petiolata. The sequence continues at coordinate 511,911 of JAHZTW010000008.1, read as the reverse complement.
TCTAAAATAGATGCAAACTAGACTATATGGACAAGTTATATACATGAAACAATGCAAATGCTTTACTAAATGAATGTTAAAATGATGTAAATATGCTAACTATCAACTCCCCCAAACCTGCCTTTTGCTTGCCCTCAAGCAAATAAATATGACAAATCCAAGAGAGATGTGTGAAAGTGGGAGCTCAAATCCAAAAATGCCAACAAGAGAGATCAAGCCATTGTCCAAGTTAATAATTCTAGGATGCATATCGAGTTTGTTCTACTTTAAAAATCTTAGCCACACTCATCGCAAACATGAATTGAATTCAAGTCTAGCCTACACAAGCCTTCCTATCCTTCATTCCTTTAACATTCATTCAATTTGTAACCATGGATCATGCTTATGCACTGCAAGTGAACTCATTTGGATAATGGAAAAGTTTATGAGATAAAAAATGATCTCATTCTTGTGGGTTTTCCATTGCAAGGGATCTCTCAAGAAAGAATGAACTTTGGCAAAATGCTAAGGGTAAAGAACAACTTGTGCATACAAGGACAAACTTCCATCTACCCAAGTACCAATTGCAATTTTAACCCTTATCTCTAAACCCAACAAAGTCCCTCATATTCTACCCTTTTCTTAAGGCATTTGCCTTCTTGACCCACACAATCTCCTCATATTCACTTCCATTTAAACTCTTAGGAGAATTTCTTCTTCAATCTTTGGTAAACAAATGGTTTTGGCTTTTTACTCTCATTACTTAGCTCTCATTTTACATTCTAGGTAAGCCAATCTAATCATCCTTGAGATGCTTTTGCCATTTTTGACTTTTTTTCTTTTCTTTAGCTTAGAGGCTTACCAAACATTTATACTTAGAGCTATTTTACAAATTTTCTTTGCCAACCAATCCAAAATTGTTTCCTTATACCTTCTCCAAATCTTTTCTTCTCTTCCCACTTTTTTTCTTCTTCTTTAGACAGCAACTCAAGCCCCTACTTAAGCTAACCAACCTAGCTTATGTCTAGCCCAATGATGTGTGAGCTAGTTCTACATGGAAGACTCTCCTTGTCGTGCTAAACCCAACACTTTTTGATAAGTTCATTCGAAAATTAGGCCTCAGAACACACACAAGAGCTTTTTGGCTTGAAAGAAGGTTTGGTTAGGGGTGTGGTAAGCTACTTGGGATAACAAGAGAGTGGTAGAAGAAAAGAAGACATCCCAAATATGTATATGATATCCATGAGTCACTTACCAATGTATAAACATGATAATTGCAATTCAAGATTAATGGTTCTTATAAATAGGAATGAGTTCAATTCACAGCAAGCTTCAACCAAAACATGAAAATCAAGACATGAATTCCAAGTGTGGTGCTATCTTAACTTCAAACTCATTTGCATGCATCAAACAATTATGAACGTGGGCAATGGTTTCATCTCAAAAATCAGCATTTTACAAGGAAAACTTATCATAGCTCCCTATGCAATATGAATGCAAGCCTACATGAAATGCAAATAGACTCAAACATAAAATGCAAATACATCTTCTAAATGCTTTTTTTTTGTTGTTATTTTTTCAAAATTTTCAATTTTTTTTTTTTTTTTTTTTATGCATTAGATGATGCATGAAGACTCAAATGTGTAAAATAGAAAATAAGAAACACAAAACATAAAGTCAAATCTCTCAACCTCTCCCCCAAACTTAAATTACACAGTCCCTTGTGTAATAAAAGTTCAAGAGAGACTCAATCAATATGACAAAAATTATGAAACACAAAGCTAAATGATATGTATAATGGAGGTTGAAGTGTTACCTCTAGAATGGTATGGAGGAGGAGGAAGACGAACCTGCTGACCACAAACACTCAAAACACACATTATTGAAATAAAAGCAAGAATATATACAAGGATAAACATGGGAATGCCTCCCAAGAGCGCTTGTTTAACGTCACTAAGCTTGACTTTCCTTACAAATCTTTTTAGTCTGGCTTAAGGGTGAAGTGGGTGGCTGGAGATGTGAATGAGTATGAACTTTGTTGCATGTCCATGGTGTAGATAGTGGACAGCATCTCTTGCACCCTTGCTTTGTTCTTCTCTAAACCTGGTGGAAGAATGAACCTTGCCTTTGAGAATGGTGTTGAGCGTCCTTTGCTCTTGACTTTGTACTCAATGGAGCCATCCTTGAGTTCAAATGGATGTAAACTCAAATAGGTCCTTGGCCCAGCACGTCCATTTCTTGACCCATCTCTAGCTTTTTCGGTTAAACTCATCAAAGAGCACTTTTTCTTCTCTTTCCCCTTAGGTAGCTTCTTCTTGAGAGGTTTTTCTTCTACACCACCTAAAAATGTCAGGAGGGACTCACCATCAGGTTCTTCTTCAGCCTTGAAGTCGATCTTAGGCTCAGCTTTGTCCATCCTAGCTCCATCCTTAGGATTTTTGGTTAAACTCATGAAAGACCTCTTTTTCTTGCCTTTCTCTTTTGGTGGTTTCTTCTTGATAGGTATTTCGTCTTTACAACCAAATAAAGTCAGTAGCGACTCACCATCAGGCTCTTCTTCAGCAGTAGATCTAAGCCTAGGCTCGGCCTTATCCTTGCTTGTACTGGAGACGCAACCAATCTTAGCCTTTCCCGCGGGCTTGTCTTGCAAGCTTTTGTCTAGTTGCTTGGTTCTAAAGGCTTGGACTTCCAAAAGCTTTTTCAACTCAGCCTCATCTCTGATCTTCTTACAGACATGTTCTTCTTGATCAAAAGTGTCTTCTTCAGCTTCCATCATTCCACAAAACTTTGTCAAAGGAGGTGTAATCGGGTATGAAACCAAGTGACTCACATTCTTTAGGATGACCTCTTCCTTGGCAAAATCAATTGCTGCACCAACAGTGCTGAGGAATGGCGTGCCTAGGAGCATAGGAAGGTGCTTGGAATTGTCTATATCCATGACCACAAAATCAGTTGGTACCAAGCAATTCCCAATTTTCACCGGATAGTCTTTGATCAAACCAAGAGGTTTCTTTGTAGACCCATCTCCAAATGTGATTTCAGTAGGATGCCAATCCATACTCCTTATTCCAAGTCTCTTGACCATGTCAAGTGCCATAACACTCACTGTGGAACCTGAATCACACATAGCGTCTTGAACTTCTCCATTGCCTAGGTTGCACACAATTGAGAATTTTCCCGGATTTTTGTGCTTGGTCAAGGTCTTGAGCTCATCAATTGCTGCAATGTGCTCTCTTGTAGGCTCCTGGATCTGCTCTTGCTCCTCATCACACGGTTCTTGCATCATCAAAACATCCTCAACCGGTTTCTTCAAGATGTTTTTAGCTTCAACATGGTTGATCTTTGTGAAAACCGCCTCCCCACTTAGGTTCTCAATGACCTCATTGAGACTAGAATCATCATCGGAGTAGATGTAGGCCTCATGTTCAGGTTCATGCCATGATGGATACAAGTCATCAAGAGTGGTGGTCCTCTCTTCAAGATCTTGGATAGCTTGACAATACTCCATAGGGTTTACGTCACTTTCCCCCGGTGGACTTCCTTGGCTACTTGAGCTAGCTTGTTCTTCCTCAGGCTGGTAAAGCGTGGTGTTGAGGTTGTTGATTTGTGTGTCAAGGGCAGTGTAGGAAGCGTACATCCCAGTGTTTGAATCATTCAATATCGTGTCCATGTATACCTTGCTAGCGTTTTGTGCTAGCAAAAGCTGTTGGAGCATGTCAATGATGGAGTCTTGGGTGTGAACGTGAGCTTGTTGCTGAGGTATAAAACCAGGAGCTCCATATGGCTCATTCCATTGTGGTTGGCTTTGAAAGTTTCCTTGATAGTGGTTGAATCCCATGTAATAGCCTCCTTGGTTGGCTAGATAGTTAGCTTCCGGATTTTGACTAACAAAATGCATCTTGTGAAACGGTTTAAGCGAGTTGTTCAAGCAAGTTGTAGTCTCTTCCTGTGCCTATGTTCATGTACCTGAGAAGACAACTACTGAAACAGAGAGATTAGTAACCAAAATAAAAATAAAAACTTAGTCTCAAGAGGATTTAAAATCCTAATGCACAAAAAGAACCCAAATGGCAACGGCGCCAAATTGATAACAGGATTTTGCTAACAATTACTCAATCCTACTACACATGTCATTGTAGTATTTGAGGATCAATCCATATGGGTTTGTTGTAACAAAAGGAATTCATAAAACTTCTTAATCTAAGCAAGTCTAGTGAAGGTTTTGATATGTGACTAGTAGCATTAAACAAGGTGAAAGATAAGCTATCTTCAAGATAAGTTAAAACAAACAAAAACAAGTGAAAGCAAAAACAGAGTTTTTAAAAGCTTTTTGTAAATTATGGAAAGATGAATCCAAGGGTATGGTATTGATTTTCAAGTGCTTAAAAGTGTAATCAATGATGTCAATCTACTCATATAAATGCTAATCCCCAAGCTTAGAACTTCAAGAATAGATTAAACCATTTTCATGGACTTAATCCTTTTATCACATTTCTAATCAAGAACAAACTTTCATTTGTGATTAAAGATGCAACAAGCATAAAGATTCAGTTCTAATCTGCTAATAAACACCTTAGACAATCACTTTCATGAGCTAAGTATGTAAATCTCTTGCTTAAATAAACCAGAAATTTTACTAATCTTTTGGATGAGAAAATTTCCTAAAAATCTAATTCAACATGATCAAGGTTGAAATTTAGCATTAAGAACATCAAACAAGAGGGGATATGGAAGAATTAACTTATAGACATCAAGATTAACACTCTAAACACCCTAGATCTAACCAACCTTGGATTCTAGAGAACTACTCACAACTCATGATCAAACCAATAAAAACTTGTAAAAACTTGATAATAAGCATTAGAAAGAGTAAAGGAAAGAGATTAGAGAAGAAGAACTCTTGAATTGAAGTTTTTGATCCAAAGGTCTTGCAGAAAAATCACCCAAAACAGAGAGAGTTTCTGGAAAAGTTTTAGAAATAAAAGTCAACTACTTAATGATGATAAACAGTGTATTTTCGTCTTAAGGAAAGGAAATCTCGGGTACCATATCGGTATGATTACACCGGTATGACAGACCGATATGCGTATCGGTGTGAACCCACCGATATGTCAGACAGATATGCGTATCGGTGTGATCACACCGATACATCATACCGATACGTAGTAAAATGACCATATCTCTTGAACGGCTTCACTGTTTGACTTGAAACTACCACCAAACGAAAGCTAACTCAAATATCTATGACTTTCATGAAGATCGCCGAGGCTAAATCGGAGTTGAAATTCTTCATCCGGCTCGATCTTTACTCATGTAGTGGTTTTGTACTTCAAGTCCATTTTGCTCAACTTCTTTTGGTACACTTTAGTTCCATGCCATCCTCCAAGCAATGCTTAACCTCCATAATCTGAAAAGTCCTCCAATGTACCTAAAAACACTCCAAAATGCAACAAATATGCAATAACCTAGTCTAAGACTCAATAACTCTAAAATAGATGCAAACTAGACTATATGGACAAGTTATATACATGAAACAATGCAAATGCTTTACTAAATGAATGTTAAAATGATGTAAATATGCTAACTATCAGTACGCTCTTCTTCTTCTTTGTTTACCGTTCTCTACGTTTTCAATAATCTTTGGAAAACCTTGAAAACCCTAGCCTTCATGTTAGTTTTTGGTTACCATTCTAATCCTATAACCGAAGCTTGAGTTGTTGACTATGAACAATCAAATTCCCTATATATTATTTGAGAAGCATTTTTAGAGAGTACCCTTATTTTTTTAAATATTTACAGTGGTGCCATTTTGCCGATGTGTCACCACCACATTCATTCTCACCAACCTTCTAAAAAAGACTTATTTCAATAAACTAATTACCTTATATGCTATTATCCATTTGTTAATTTTTAATATAACTATGAAATTTATAATTCATTTCCACACAAAAATAATAACTAATAATTTTATACAAAATAATTAAACGAAATCAAAATTTACAAGTAATTTATGATATACATAAAAATATAATTTTTAATTTTTAATATAACCAAAAAAATTATAATTCATTTTCTGTTATGATTCATTTCCTAAAGTTTTATACAAAATAATTAAACTAAATCGAAATTTACTATGATTTAATATATACACATTCAATTACTACTTTGCTTAATTTTATTTTCTCTTACCATAGAATATTTTTTAAAAATATACTATATTGTCAACATAACAACTTATTATATAGATAACCTAGATTAAAATATTTTATTATACTTTAATTTTTTTATTATACAAAACTAAATAAATGATAAATTTTTTACTAGGTGTTTTTATTATCACCTAGTAAGTTAATAAATCTCACTAATTTAGATAATTACGGGGCTTGCAAATATCAGGTCTCAAAATTGACCCCACACATTGATTTCAGCTGGTGATTTTTTTTTTGTTTTTATTAATTGTGTATTTCGCGGAGACTCGTGGCCGATTAACTTTTGTATTAACCCTAAACTCAGACCTGAAGTAGCCATCGAGTGTAGTATTCGTCTGCGGTGGAACCCACAGCAAGCGGTTGTCTCGTGCCACATACACGTAGCCTTCACTACTGAACCCCACATATATAGAAATCGAAGCATTTATCCATTTATAAAATAATTTCATTTTAATTACTATTGTTTTAGTTTCATGCATTTGGATTTTTTTACATCATACCATTATTGCTTTTTTTTCTTCCTTCTTTTTAGATACGCGTATAATTGGTAAAAGGCGTCATGCGGTTTTTTTTTTTCTTTGCTATATATGGATTTTTTTACATCATACCATTATTGCTTTTTTTGAAGATTCCACATGTTCTTTAAGGTTTCTCACCAATCTTTTATTAGTGAGATTTAAAATGGATATATACACATATATCTCACGAGAGAAAAAAGGGTTTGACCGTGGAAGAAAAGGCTAGAGCCCAAAGATTAGACGAACAAGGTACGTTCTTCTTCTTCTTCGTTTACCGTTCTCTGTTTTTCAATAGTCTTTGGAAAACCTTGAAAACCCTAGCCTCCATGTTAGTTTTGTTTCTCTCTCTCTTTTAATCTTGTGGCGACATATTGTGTCTTCCGGTGGATTTTTATTTACTTTATTTTGAGTTTGATGATTGCTACAAATTCTGCAGAATAGTTCTACCGAAGAAAAAAGAACATGGTTGGTAGAAGGAAATCGAAAAAGGCTCGTTCCAAAGAGTTGAGTCGGATATCGAAGGAAGAAGATAGGATAAGCCAATTACCTGATCCTTTGATATGTCACATACTTTCTTGTCTTCCCATAAAAGAAGCTATTAAGACAAGTGTTATGTCCACAAGATGGAGGAGTCTCTGGCTTTGGGTTCCTTGTTTGAAACTGAACTCCGAAAAATCCTTAGATTCCAATGTCGCCAAGGTAGATATCTCTCTCCCCTTTGGTTTGGAGGTTTTTGATGAAGCAAGCGTTTCATCGAGGAGAATTAGTATCTGCGGTTTAATCCTCGGGATCTCCAAGGTCATGGATATGACAATATGTAAAGACACTTTCAAGGTATACATACATACATTATACATATATGTGATATATGTCAATTTATCATGAAAGTTTCTGAGTTTTTCTTCTTCTTGGTTTCAGCTCATCTGTCAATCCTCGAGATTAAAACCACTGCCTAAGTTTGCTTATATGTCCCGTCTGCATATCAATCTCAGGGTATCCGGTTTAAATCGGTTACCAAATTTTCTCAAGAGCTTCCCAAACTTGAAATCTCTCATCTTGGTGATGATATGTTTAATTATAAACTCTTTTGAGTTTTTTTTTTCTTCTTTATGAAGATTCCACGTGATCTTTTTTCATATTGCGTTTTAATCTTTTTTTTTTCTTTTTTTCTCAGGCATGGCATGGTCATTTTAAGAAATGGAATCAAGTCAGTTTGTCATCTGTGCCAGAGAGTTTGCTATCGTCTTTAGAGTTTGTTGATTCGAAGTCGCAATTTGGGGATTTGCTGGAGAAATGAAGCTAATAAGGTACTTCCTAGAGAAGTCGGCAATCCTCAAAATACTTACTCTACGTTTGAATAATAATAGTTCAAGAAAAGCACAAGTTGACTTCCTCACGAAACTCGTTAGAATCCAAAAACGCTCTACCGAATGTGAAGTCGTCGTCCTTTAGTTGCGTTGAGTAGAGAGAACTTAGCGAGGTTTTGTGTCAAGACAGAGTGAATATGCGTACTAGTTTCATATATTTGATGTTTGGTTACTAAGTTGTTTAGTAATATTAGTTGGATTTAGTTATTTTGTTTTCACGGCAGCTATATGAAAAGTATGCTTATCAACAAATTAAACTTACCGCTTGATCCGAAATGTTTTGGATTGGACCATATTTCTTCGGGGTTTACCGGTTCGGGTCGAACAAAACAAGTTGGTCCAATATTTGCCTTGTCCATGATACGTACTGTCTTCTTGCGTGGCAGATTGTATAATATATGTTTTGATTGGTATAGCTTAAAATGACAATGATAAAAGATTGTAATGCCTTTTATGTAATCAATCACCTAGTCAAAAAATTAACTTATTGTCCTACTAAACCTTTTATAACTTTTGACAATTTTTAACTAAACTACCCTTACATAAACATTAAAAAAATCCCAATAAATTATTTTAAAATCTGAAAAAATCAGATTGTGTTATGAAAAATACATAAAAACAAAGAACTATAAATTTATGAAAAAATTTGCTTGGAAAAACTATTTTTCTACTGTTCTACCAAAATCTAAAATTCATATTCTACCTTATACGATTTACTATAGTACGTGTTCTGCTATTTGCACTATCATCTACCAGTCGTATAAGACAGATTCTAACATTTACTCTGTCGTCTACTCAATGGTAGAAGTCGTCCTTTATGGTAGAATATCGTAGAATGTGTTTTCTACCGTTTGCTCTTTCTTCTACTAGATTTAGAATACATATTCTACAGTTTTCTCTTTGTTTTGCGAAATGTAGAATATGTCTTCTACCAATTCAGCTACAAAAATCTGGAATATCCTAACCGAAAATCTTATCCGGTTTATTAAAAAATTGTTTTTCTTAGGGTTTTTTTGTTAAAAATTCTCAGATTCTTTTGATTTTTCCCCAATTTGTGATGCGATTTGTGGTTCTAGTTTAACTCTGATTGAAACGCCGTCAAATGCTGTAGATTCTATGAAACGAGATATTTCCATAGACACCTTATATGCGATCTGCATCCTCCTGGTTGTTCTTTAATTCGCCTGCAAATGTCCGATCTCGCACACGTTTTCTGAAAATTCCCAGATTCGGATGCTTTTTCCCAAATTGTGACGAGATTTGTGGTTCTAGTTTAACTCCGATTGAAACGCCATAAGATGCTGTAGATTCTATAAAACGAGATTTTTTCATAGACACCTTATATGCGATCTGCATCCTCCTGGTTGTTCTTTAATTCGCCTGCAAATGTCCGATTTCGAAAGAGAGGATGAGAAGCCGACGACGATACCGGCAGAAGAGGACGCAGGAGGTGGAGGTGGCGGAGAGTTCGAAGAAGAGGAAAAAATTTAAAAAAAAATTATAGCTCACGACTTTGTAAGATTTTTATGTCAATTTAATATGGAATATTTCTTTAAAATAGTTTTAAAAAATTAAAACAATTAGAATTTACATATTAAAGGGGTAGTTTAGGTTTTGTATTATTTAAAATATTAGGTGGACAATGTTTTTTACAAAAGTATTAATGAGACAATACCTTTCAAAATATGTTTTATATTTCCAATTATCCCTAGTATATTATAGATATGATGATGGTACAAATTTGGATATTACATATAAATAGAATATTACAAAAAATTATGATACCAAAAAAATCAATAACAATGTAATTAATCGAAACTTATGTTTGTACTATAATAATATTGAGATTTTCATATTTTATTAATTTATAAAATTATTAATTTGTGTTGTTTTATCGATTTGTGTTATATTTTGAACCGATCCAACTCGAGACCGGAGAAATTTATTGATTTATAAAGTTTATTAATTTATCAAATATTAATTTATAGAGTTTATACTGTATTTGTACCATTTTATACCATTTATTTTTATAATATACCATATCAAAATTTTGTACCACATTATGTTACCAATCGACATTATGTTACCAATAGGAACCATAAATCCAAACCGGTGTCGTTTTTTTTCTTTCTAAGAATCACAAACATAACCCAACGTTTTCATCCAACTCAAAGGGAGAAACGTTTTTCATCCAACCCCTACTGAGAGATAAACGACATGGCGTTTGCATTAGTTCAATGTTTCCATTTCTTTTTCTTTTGAAAACCCTAAACTCACATTAATTGGGTCTAAGGAGATAACATCGGGTCATCAGCTGCTACAAAGAAGATAAGCATGACCTTGGAGGAAGCCGAATTGGTTACAATCATCCGTGCTAATTAAAAACTCCATTCCGGTGCGTTCTTCTTCTTCTTTTTCTTCCACTACTGTTCCTTGATTTTACTCATCTTCAGAAACCTTGAAAAAACCCTAACCTAACAAACATCGCATGTGATTTTAACTTCTCTCTCTCTCTCTCTCTCTCTCTCTCTCTCTCTCTCTCTCTAGCTAGCTAGCTAGAAGAAAGCTATGTGTATTTAATCTCGTATATTTTTCTTGAACTTGATGATATGCAGACTAGTTGTTTGAAGAAGAAAGAAAAATGGTGGGTCGAAAGAAAAAAGCCAAACTTTGTGACAAAGGGTCACAACAGGACCGGATAAGCCAATTACCAGAAGCTTTGATATCTGAGATACTTACTCATCTCCCCCACAAAGGATGCCGTAAGAACAAGCGTTTTAACCACCAGATGGAGAAATCTCTGGAAATGTGTTCCTGGATTAGACTTAGACACCCGTGCATTCTCCAACTTGGATGCCTTTGTGAGTTTCGGAGAAAAGTTTTTCGAAACCCAAAGGGAGTCATGGATACGCAAACTCCAGTTAAGTATTACGTATTATTCCGAGAATAAGTCTTTTCTCACCCCATGGATCATCGATATTGTCACTAAGCGTAGGATTCAACATCTCAATATTTGTTGCGATGGCCCTCATGTTGCTATTAAGATACCCGTGAGGATATACACCTGCGAGACACTGGTACAGTTACGTCTCTCTAGGGTGGACTTGCCTGAAGCCGAGTTTGTCTCCTTGCCTTGCTTAAAGACAATGCATTTAGAGTGTATTGAATACAACAATGAGGAGACTTTGGAGAGACTTATCTTAGGTTCTCCTGTTCTTGAAGAGTTAACCATCATTAGGTTGTATGAGCGTCAGAAGACTATACATGTGCGCTCTAAATCGCTAAAGAGGATCGACATAAATTCGCTTACACAAGTTGTAATTGAGGCTCCTCTGCTTCAGTGTTTGACGACTAGGATTTGCAAAGCAAAGAACTTTCATATCATGAATCCGAGTTCCCGTACCAAGCTAGATATTGATGTCGTCATTAATCAAGCGCCTAGTAGCTGCATCATCAATATCCTCACCGATATTTCTAGGGTCAGAGACCTAGCTATTAGTAGTGTTCTTTTGAAGGTATACGTTTCAACATAATTTTGAGCATTTTAAATAAATATATTCTTAATTCCACAAAAAAAAGTTCTAACCAGCATTTTTTTCTTGTTTACTTGTGTTACCAGAACATAATTTCATGCTCGGAATTGCTTCAGTTTCGTAACCTATCCCGTTTGAATGCTAAATTCTCTAAATTCGATCTTGCAATATTGCCAGCCATTCTTGAGAGCTGCCCAAACCTAGAATCTCTCATAGTGGTAATTATATGAGTAGCTTTAACCCTCTGATTTTAAATACACATAAATGTTGTTTGTGAAAAGCTGTTGTCTCAATTTTGTTTACTTCTGTCTTTTGCAGCAAGTGGTCAAGGACCCGCGTCATAAGATGAACAGAGAACCAAATGTGATGTTTTCAACAGTGCCTTCGTGTTTGGTAACATCGCTCAAGTATGTGGAACTGAAACGTTTGATCTCAAGGTATGAAGGAGAAGTAGAGCTGGTAAGATACTTGCTGAAGAATTCAACAATCCTGGAGAAACTAAAGCTTGATACTTACTATACGAAAAAGGCAATGCGTGCTTTCCTCAAACAAGTCGTTGCAATGCCTAGGTGCTCTAGCGCTTGTGAAGTCATTGTGCCCTAATTTATTTAAACAACATTTCGTTTGAGGTTAGGTTGAAAATATGCTTATAACATCAGCAAATTAAACTTGGCTTGATCCGAAATGTTTTGGATTGGACCATATTTATTCGGGGTTTACCGGTTCGGATCGAGCAAAAACGACTTGGTCCAATTCAAACCTTGTTCTGTTCACGGCGGACATGTGTCTCACTTTCGTAACTCATATCTTTCGTAACCAAAATGCAATATTTTGTAAACAAAGTTTTAAAACAATTGGTATGGACATGTCAATTGCGGCCCATCTGGAAATCATTTCCGGCCCAAATCGAGTTGCTATGTTCGATTCGCAGCTTCCCCACTTTTTAAGTGTTTCCATTACGGCCGTCGGCGAAATCACGACCTATACAGTTCCGGCTGGTGATTCTATTCCGGTTCGGCCAAAATACTGAAGGTTCTTCTTCTTCTTCTTACTTGACCCTTTTTACATTTTCTTTGTATCATCATCTTTTGTTTGTTGTTGTAAAATCATCTTCACGAGACCCCTTACAAACCCTAACCCTGTCCCTGACTAGTCGCAATGTGGTTTATGTTCGTCTTCCGGCGAGTGTTGATATTACTTTTATGGGTTGATTTTGAAATTTCTCTTTGATTAATATCTCCCTGTTACCTTTGCATCTGTTATTTTATTATCTCTGAAACTTTCGTTTTGCAGATTTTCGTTGTTCTGAAAGGTTTTCTACAGAAGAAAAGAAGATGGTTGGTGAAAGAGAGAAAACGAAACAGGCTCGTTCCAGTACAGATAGGATAAGCCAATTACCTGATTCTTTGATATGTCAGATACTTTCTCATCTTACCACAAAGGAAGCTGTTAGGACAAGCGTTTTATCCACCACGTGGAGAAGTCTCTGGCCTTGTGTTCCAAGTTTGGAATTGGATTCCGGATATTTCCCAGATTTCAATGCCTTTGTGAGTTTTGGTGACAGGTTTTTCGATTCCAATAGGGCTTCATGGATACACCAACTAATATTTGAAATTAATGGAACTGTAGATGATATTTCTTATCTCACTTCGTGGAATAGCGTAAGATCCAACATCTACATGTTGTGTGTTTTCCACAGTATCTTTATAAGATGCCCATAAGCCTTTTTACCTGTGAGACACTGGTGTACTTAAGACTTGAGTGGGGGGTGGCCTTGCCTGATGCAGAGTTTTTTGCCTTGCCCTGTCTGAAGACTATGCACTTAGTAGCTGTTTTGTATCCCAATGAGACCACTTTCGAGAGACTTGTCTCATCCTGCCCTGTCTTGGAAGAATTAATGGTCTACTTAGTTAGGAATGATGCAAAACTCTTACGGGTACAATCTCGGTCACTGAAGAGGCTCACTTTCATGCGAGTTTCTTGTTTCCCGTTTGGTTCTGTTGTGGGAGCTGAGATTGATGCTCCTCTACTAGGATTTTTAAGCATCTATGATAGAATATCAAACAGCTATGTAGTAAACAATCTGGAGGCCAATGCCAAGTTAGATATTTCTCTCGACTTTGGTTTGGACACTTTTGATGAAGCCAGGAGAAGTCGCATCTGCAGTTTCCTGCCCGGGATATCGAGGGTCAGGGATATGGCGGTAGATGCGGGCACTTTCAAGGTACTGTATATGTGTATCAGACATGCTCATTTTCATTTTCTATAAATGAAACCCACAAAATACTGTCTTTGGTTTCAGGTCATTCTTGATTATTCCAAATTCGAACCGCAGCCTCAATTTCGTTCCTTGTCATGCCTGCATATTGCTCTCGGTGTATCCGATTTGATATGTTTACCGACCTTTCTTGAGAGCTGCCCGAACTTGAAATCCCTCATCCTGGTAATGATCTATGATTCTTTTCATCTCCATGAAGATTATGTATATATTCTCATCGCATTTTAATCCTCTGTTTTCCCCTCAGGCGTTAGATGATTACGAAGAAATGCGTTCTGAGGAGATGAATCAGATCAGTTATTCATCTGTTCCTGAATGTTTTTTACGGTCGCTAGAGTTTGTTGATTTCAAAAAACCAATCTCAGGATATGCTACAGAAATGAAGATGGTAAAGTACTTCATAGAGAATTCAGCAATCCTCAAGGAACTCACTCTACGTGTGAACCATGGTTCGATAGACTATGACATCTCCAAGGAGCTCCTCAAAATCCCAAAACGCTCTGCCACCTGTCAAGTCGTCATCAACTGATTGGTAAAGCTTAGAGAGAACATGCGAAGAAGATTGTCTTTTTGATTAAACCAGTTCGATGTAGGAAAGCTCTCTTGCCACACAAGAAATGTAGGTGTAGTCTCTTTCGTATGTTTGTGGCTTTGTGCAATAAAGTTTGTTACTCTTATGTTCCTTATAAATCTCTTAACCTATATCGTCTGATCCAAAATGCAACATCTTGCAAACAAAAGTCTGTAAACAATTATTCCATTTTCGAAAGTTCTCTCTTAAAATCCAATGTTCCCATGGCTAAATTTTCTCCTCATCTCGATACGTACTGATTTGGATTTAAAGACTTCTGCGCATTCTCGAATGTAACATCTCACCTCATGGATTGATGCTGTGACTATTGACTACGTGCATGAGCTACATTTCGAGGAGATGAATCATTTTTTTTTCATTTTTTTTCATGTGTGCTTGAGAGTGTTTGCTATCATCCATCTCTCGAGTTTATTGATTTCAATATCCCAATTTCAGGACATGCTGCAAAAATAAAACTAGTAGAGTACTTCCTAGATAGTAAATAATTCAGCAATCCTCAAAATATTCTTTCTACGTTTGGCTAACGAAAAGTCTACTCCCAAGAAACTCCTCAAATCTGATTTGATTTCTAAGCTACATTTACGGTATACTATCTGTACAACAAATAACCTTAACCAGTATATTAAACCAACTAAACCAAATATATAATCCAATAAAGCCTAAAGAGATCAAACCATGGAACTGAAAATATGATGTGTATCATTTTTGTCTTTTGGAGCGTGAGATGATACTTTTCAAGATTCTTATGTAAGAGAAGAATAACTGTAATGATTTTGTGTAAAGACAAAGTGAATATGTGTAGTACTACTACTAACTTGTCATGTGATAATGATATATTTATTATTAGCTTTTGTTATTTTGCTCCTTGGTTTCTGAATTTCTATCAAAGATATTGTTGGACATTTGGTGTTAGCTTATATCGAATTTGATAAATATTTCCCCAAATTATTCAAGCACTAATTAGTTTCATGGCTGGGTTTACTAACTTAGTAAGTTGTTAGATGATTATGATGATATTTGTAGCGTTGTTATCTTATATATATCACCGATAACGAACATCCTAATACATAAAACTTTGGTAACAAAGAAAGGTGTTTTTACTAGTTGATCATTTTCTTTGCTGAATAGTAAGTTACAAATGCAATAAGCTTTTAACAGTCCACAAATGATATATATTTTTTTTAATTCTCCGATTCGATTAAACCGTATTCGACTCAAAATACTCTTATATTTTATAAATTAGTGGGCTAAATAAAATTAAGCCCAATAGGCCTAAATTGACTTGAAACTCACACGACTCATTGTCATAAAAAGTTCAAAACCTTTCGATCGGTGAATTGTAGTTTGTTTTTATATGTTTCTCTGCGCTTGAGGTAGATTTTTCTTTTTGGGATACAGTATATGTTTGGTTGAGATTACTATTCTAGGGTTTTTTGTTTTGTTTTGCTAGGTTTTTCCCTATAATGATGATTAGGCTGATTGTAAGCTTCGTTTACTGTTAGTTGTTTTTAATCATCTTCAGAAAACCTAAAAAAATAGAGCACAAAAAAAAAAAACCATGAAAACCCTAAGCCTCCACGTGATTTTAGTTCTTTCTTCTTCTTCTTACTCTGTTACGATCTAAGTTTAAGGTCTTCCCGGCGGATTTTGATTTACCTTTGTTGGCTTTGATGATTACTACATGTATCTGCGTGAAAGAGAAACAAATGGTTGATAGAAAGAAAAAAACCCTAATTTGTGAAGAAGGGTCGAATCAAGTATGGCAAGAAGATATGATAAGCCAATTTCCAGATCATCTGATATGTCACATTCTTTATCATCTTCCCACAGAGATCGCTGTTAAGACAAGCCTTTTATCCAAAAGATGGACAAGTCTTTGGAAATTGGTTCCTGGATTGGACTTAGACTCGTGCAGATTCTCCAATTTCTGTGCCTTAGCGAGTTTCGCTGTCAGTTTTTTTGATGTCCACACGGAGTTACGCAAATTCCGGTTAAGGATCCATACTCATAATTATGTTAATCATGCCCATGTCCCTCGTGCCACTCTCTTGATTGATGCTGCTTTAACAAGGCATAGGGTTCAACATCTTGAAGTTAACTATAGTTTTGTAAGCTACTACCAGTACTACCAGTTTAAGGCAGCAGAGATACCCCTGAGCCTGTATACCTGTGAGACATTAATACACTTACGTCTCTTTGGGGTCATCTTGTCTAATGCCGAGTTTGTTTCTTTACCTTGTCTGAAGATCATCCATTTAGAGTATGTTACAGCTGTCAACAAGGCCACTCTGGAGAAACTTATCTCAAGCTCCCCAGTTCTAGAAGATTTAGCCATCATCAGGTGTAATGAAAAGATGTCTGATAATGCAGAGGTTTTACGAGTTAGCTCTCAGACGGTAAAGAGAATCGTCATAAAACAGTTTGCGGAAGTTGTGATTGATGATGCTCCTCTACTCCAGTTATTGAGGGTTAAGGCTTACTGTAGTACGAGATTTACGATCACCTCTTTAGGATCATCTATTCGTCTACTCCAGTTAGTACATGTTAATGTCAACTTTGGTGGTGCGTTTATTAATCCATATAACTTATCCGAAAGAAGCGCCGTTGGCGATTTCCTCTACGGTATATCGAGGGTCAGGGATCTTGTTCTTAGTAGTAATACGTGCCAGGTATATATATACATTGTCCAAACTCTAATCTTAGCATACAAAAAATCTTCCACCAAAGTCTCATCAAACCAACGTTATTCTCTGTTTTGTTCCAGATCATCTACCAATACTCGACAGTAGAACAAGTGCCTCAATTTGGTTGCCTGTCTCGTCTGTGTGCTACACTCTGTGCATCCGATATTAATTGGTTGCCGACTTTTCTTGATAGCTGCACCAAACTGAAATCCTTTTCCTTGGTGATGAATCTTTGCTCAACCTTATATATGATTCTCTCTCACATCTGTGAGCTGCCTATCATTTTTCATTGCGTTTACCTCCGTATCTTTCTTTGTTTCCTCAGGTATGGTATGGTAACTCTAAAAACATGCGTTCCAAGAAGAGGGATAAAATCAGTTTTCACCTGTGCCCGAGTGTTTGTTATCGTCGCTCGAGTTTCTTGATATCGAAGCAAGGGTCTCGGGAGATGCTACAGTAACGAAACTAGTGAGGTACTTCCTAGATAATTCATTATTACTCAAGAAACTCACGGTACGATTGGGTTCTCATCCAACAAAAGATGACATCTCCAAGGAAATCCTCGGATTCCCAAGACGCTCTACCACATGCCAAGTCCTCGTACTTTGATTGGTACATGATGAACATTTGAACTTGTGCTTTGGGTTTTCTTTGACTTTTTTGGTTGTTATGTTTGGGATTAGCTTTGGATTTTTAGTCTTTGACCGGGCTTATTAATTACTTATAAATAGGGACTAATTGGCGTTGTTTACCCTTAACTTTTGATTTGGCAATAAAACCTAAAAAGAGCTTTATATTACGCCTCACTCTTATATGCCTTTTTCACTTTGAAATGCTTGACGTTTAGTACTCCACAAGTAACATCAGAGCTTGCGCCATATAATCAGAGCTCTGTCTTCCTCTTTCGACTGTTTTGTCATTCCTCTTTGACCCCTGAGACTGTGCCATCTGATTGTCTACAAACTGTCAAGTCGTCGTAATCTGATTGGTGAAGCTTAGAGAGAACATGTGAAGAAGATTGTCTTGTGCTGAATCAGTTCGATGTAGGAAAGCTCTCTTGCCACACAAGAAATGCAGGTTTAGGCTCTTTCGTATGTTTGTAATCTTTGGTGATAGTAATGTTTTAAGGTACTTTTGCAAGAAATCATGATGTTTTGTTGTTACTCTCTTCTTATGTTCCTTAAACATCTATGGTTTCTGAATTTCCATGGCAGCTCATGATCTCATATCAAAAAGTTCAAATATCAAGCAAGTAGTTGACAAAAAAACTTTAATAACAAAGGAAGGAATGTTTATTACTTTTTACTTTTTAGTCCCTCTTTTCCTTTGCTACAAATAAACTTGCAAGATTAATGGGCTGACTAAAATTGAGCCCAATAGGCCCAAGACGCCGGAAACACTATCTTCACACTCACGCCACACGACTGTATAAGGGTTTCCGAATCAGTCTGCAATTTCAAACCTAACGAATTTCGACTCGACTCTCTCTCTCTCTCGCTCGGATATAGGTTCGTCTCTTGTGCCTCAAACAAGTCCCACCGTTTTCGTTACGTTTTCTTCGTTAATTTTGTCTCTCTGCGTTCGAGAATGAGCAAGAACTTTCGGGATGTACATCTGAGATTATGATAATGGAAATTGATATGTTCCTAGGGTTTCCTTTTTTTTTTTTTTGAGAGAGATTAGGTTGGTCGCAAGCAATGTGCTCGCAATACTTTTCTTTCTCTAAAACTTTCGTTTTGCACTTTTATTATGCAGAATAGTTGTATACACTCAAGAATCAATACATGGTTGGGAGAGGGGAAGAAGCGAAACCGAGGTTGAAGGAAGATAGGATAAGCCAGTTGCCTGATCCTCTCATCAGTCACATCCTTTCTCATCTTCCCAAAAAGGAAGCTGTTAAGACAAGCGTTTTATCCACCACGTGGAGCAGTCTCTGGCTTTGGGTTCCTGTATTGGACTTAGACATTTACGAATTCCCAAATCTCCCAGATTCTAATGACTTTGTGAGTTTTGGCGACAGGTTTTTCGATTCCGATAAGGTATCATTTATACGCAAAATCAAGTTAGAAATTGGACGCGGCCATGTATACCCTTATCTCAAGTCATGGATTGATGCTGCAGTTAAGCGGAAGATCCAACATCTAGATGTACATGTTAATTATGTTTATGAGATGCCCAGAAGCATTTTTACCTGTGAGACACTGGTGTTCTTAAAACTTAATTGGGTGGCCTTGCCTGATGCAGAGTTCGTTTCTTTACCTTGTCTCAAGACTATGCTTCTGGATCGAATATTATTTCCCAATGAGGCCACTTTTGAGTGACTTGTCTCATCCTGCCCTGTCTTGGACGAGTTAAAGGTCTGCTTAAAATGGGATGATGCAAAATTCTATCGGGTGCACTCTCGGTCACTGAGGAAGCTCGAGTTTACACGAACTGTTGCTTACCATTCTGTTTTGGGAGCTGAGATTGATGCTCCTCTACTAGGCTTTTTAAGAATCGTCGATGATGTATCAAATAGCTTTGTAGTAAACAATCTGGAGTCCATTGCCAAGTTAGATATTTCTCTCCACCTTGGTTCAAAGAAGCTTTTCGACGATGATGCAAGTGTTTCAGCCAGGAGGAGAAGCCGCATCCGCAGCTTTCTTCCCGGGATCCTGAGGGTCAGTGATATGACGATAGCTCGGAACACTTTCAAGGTATAATTAAATGTATTGCACATTTTCTATAACGAAAAATTTCTAAACCACACAAATGATTTCTGTTTGGTTTCAGGTTATTCATGACTATTCCAATTTAGAACCGCTGCCTCAGTTTCGCTGCATGTCCCGACTGTTTGTTTCTCTCTGCGTATCCGATTTGAAATGTTTACCAACCTTTCTTGAGAGCTGCCCGAACTTGAAATCCCTCATCCTGGTAATGATCTGCTCAAACCCAATGATTTTTTTTTTTCCATCTCTATGAAACTCTTGTGTGTATTTCCTCATTAATCCTCTGTTTTCCTCAGGCGTTAGATGATTATAAAGAAATGCCTTCTGAGGAGATGAATCAAATGAGCTTTACATCTGTTCCTGAATGTCTGTTATCGTCTCTGGAGTTTGTTGATTTCAAAGCCCCAATCACGGGATATGCTTCAGAAATGAAGCTGGTAAAGTACTTCCTAGAGAATTCAACATTCCTCAAGATACTCACTCTACATGTGAACCATGGTTCGATAGACTATGACATCTCCAAGGAGCTCCTCAAAATCCCAAGACGCTCTGCCACGTGTGAAGTCGCCGTCATCTGATTGGTAATGTTTAGATAGAACATGTGAAGAAGATTGTCTTTTTCATTGAATCAGTTCGATGTAGGAAAGCTCTCTTGCCACACAAGATACACAGGTTTAGTCTATTTTGTACGTTTGTGCAATCAAGTTACTCTATGTTAGTTAATCTCTTAACAAGGCATTAATGTTCTGCAACAAAATTGGGCCTCAAACCTATATGCCTATATCTTTCGTCTCCAAAATGCAATATCTTATTAACAAAAGTCTTTAATACAATCATTTTCGAAAGTTACTCTCCGAAATGCTAGATTTTCTCCTCGAGTCGATATGTACTGATTTGGATTGGTGACTGTACATCCATTATTGCTCTTGTCCATCCGACAACATTGGACTCCGACTCCTGCGCATTCTCGAATTTCAATGACAATGCATTTGTGAGTGTCGCTGACAGTTTTTTTATTTTTTATTTATTTCACACGAGTCACATGCATACATGATACATATGAACCTCGATTACGTATTTAACTTACTACTTATGTTTCTGAATACGTCTTATCTCACCTTATGGATTGATGCTGTGATCACTACGTGCATGAGCTACATTCTGAGGAGATGAATTGCTAAATCGAAGTTTAGCCTCAGTTTTGTAAAATGTCCCCTTACTCTTCGTGTAATCTAATTTGAATTTGTTAGAACATCAGTATTGCACAACCCCCATATTGAGGTTATTATATATATTTTATCATTAAATATATTATTAATTTAAATAATATGTTTAGAACCGATTCTATGCTCTTAGAGCAATCCTATTGGTGAGAATTCCTCTAAGAGCAACCTCATCGATTGAGAGTATCTCAACATATAATATTAATAATTTAAAAATTATTTAATTAAACATTTAAAATTTAACTTAAAAAAAAAATTTGAGATTGACAAACAATAAGAGAGTATTTCAACTTTTTTTGTTGGGTATCTCAAACAAGAATCGGTTCTCACAATTTCTCACTCTCTCTCTCTTATTTTTTCAATTTTTTGATTATTTTAATGTTGAGATACTCATACTCTCTTAAGTAACCAATGGGTTGTCCTAAGATTCTCAAAAAAAAAAATTTATTTTAACATAATTACATTTTAAAATTAAATTTTAATCTAAATAAAAACTTTGAACCAATTAATAAGAGACAAGTGTGATTTGGAGTTCTCACTTCTCTCTCATGGGTATCTCAAATGAGAACCCCATCTCATTTCTCTCTTTTTTCTAATATTTTATTGTTGATAACTCCATTGAGATACCCTCAATAGGTTGCTCTCAGAGAAAAATCGACTCTCAAAAATGGGCTTACCTCATCATTTTTTTTTCACTTAAAAATCACACATGGGCTCTGCAATACTGATGCTCTTACCCACCTTTCTCAAGTAATTGGTATTAATTAATTAATTAATTTTTTTTAATAGTCTAGAATCCAGGTCACACCTTTCTAAGTGATATTAATTTTAAATATTTCTTACATGTCAAATTGTAATATTTAATATTCATTTCAGCTATTTCTATTTGTATTAAATCATGATAGGATAAGAAGCATGCATCAGGGTGGCAACCGAAAAAGGTCATAGGATAAGAAGCATGAGGATATAATTCATAACCCTAAACTCCATTCCGGTGCCTTATATATTCTTCTTCTTGTCTTAATATTATCCTCATTTCCTGATCTTCAGAAACCTTGAAATCCCCTAACCTAAGAAGCATTGCATGTGATTTTAAGTTCTTGTTCTCTCTCTCTCTCTCTCTCAGTCTTCTCGATATCTGTTTTGAGTTGCATGCAAGCTAGTGCAATTGTCCGTATTTCATTCGGCCACAACACGGTGGGTACTTCTTCTTCTTCTTCTTCTTCTTACTCGACCCATTTTTTTGGTTCTTGATCTATAGTTTCATAAGACCAAAGAAACCCTAGCCTGATTTGAATAGTCTCAATGTTAGTCGTCTCTCTCTCGAGATTTTCTTATGCATATGAATTTACTTCGTCTTACGGCGGATGTTGATGTTATATACTTTATAGATATCGTTTGGTTCAATGTTGATTTTGAAACTTCCGATCCCTTCTCTGAAATTTGAACTAAATGATTGGTTTGATTAGTTTTGGTTGAATTTATCTTCTTTTGTCTCTCTCAAACTTGTCTTTTTCAATTTTCGATTGTTCTGAATAGTTTTCTACAGGAGACAAGACATGGTTGGTATACGGAAAGCGGCACAGGCTCGTTCCAGAGAGTTAAGTCATAGATTGAGATATGATAAGCCAGTTACGTGATCCTTTGATATGTGACATACTTTCTCATCTTCCCATAGAAGACGCTGTGAAGACAAGCGTTTTATCCACTAGATGGAAGAGTCTCTGGCTTTGGGTTCCAAGTTTGGAATTGCGCTCCCGAAAGTTCCCAGATCTCAATGCCTTTAAGAGTTTTGGTGACAGGTTTTTCGATTCCAATAGGGCTTCATCCATACACAAACTTATCTTAGATATTCACGGACATGATGAAGACGACGCCTCTTATCTCACTTCATGGATTGGTGCTGCAGTTAAGCGCAAGGTCCAACATCTAGATGTTGAGTGTTATCCAGATCATGAGTATCTTTGTGAGATGCCCATAAGCCTTTACATCTGTGAGACATTGGTATCCTTACAACTCTCTGGGGTGAACATGGCTGATGCCGATTTGTTTCCTTCCCATGTCTTAAGTCTATCCATTTGAATCAGATTTTGTATCCCAATGAGGCCACTTTCGAGAAGCTTGTCTCGTCATGCCCTGTCCTGGAATATTTAAAGGTTATCGTAGCTAGGAATGATGCAAAATTCTATCGGGTGCACTCTCGGTCACTGAAGAAGCTCTTTTTTATGCGCGCTTCTTATGTCCAGCTTGATTTTGTTTCGGGAGTTGTGATTGATGCCCCTCTACTATGCTGTTTTAGCATCTATGATAACGTATCAAATAGCATTGTCGTAAACAATCTGGAGTCCAATGCCATGTTAGGTATATCTCTCGACTTTGGTTTGGAGGATTTACATGAAGCAAGCGTTTCATCGAGGAGAAGTCGCTTCTGCAGTTTTCTGCCCGGGATCTCGAGGGTCAGGAATTTGGCCGTAGAATCAGACACTTTCAAGGTATATATATACATGTGTGCTCATTTTCATTTTCTATAACTAATGAAATGTTTCTAACCCACAAATTAATACTTCCTGTTTGGTTTCAGCTCATTCATGACTATTCCAAATTCGAACCGCTGCCTCAATTACCTTACGCGTCCTGCATGGTTGCTACAATCTGTGTATCCGATTTGAAATGTTTCCCAACCTTTCTTCAAAGCTGCCCGAAATTGAAAACCCTCGTCCTGGTAATGATCTGCTCAACCCAATACATTTTTTTCCCATCTTTATGAAACTCGTGTGTAAATCCTCATCGCGTTTTAATCAACTATTTTCTTTAGGGGTTAGATGATTATGAAGAAATGCCTTCTGAGGAGATGAATCAAATCAGTTATTCATCTGTTCCTGAGTGTCTTTTACGGTCTCGGGATGTGCTGCAGAAATGAAGCTGGTAAAGTACTTCCTAGAGAATTCTGCAATCCTCAAGACACTCACTCTACATGTGAACCGTTCGAGACACTCTGACATTGTCAAGGAGCTCCTCAAAATCCCAAGACGCTCTGCCACCTGTCAAATCCTCGTCAGCTGATTGGTAAAGCTTAGCGAGAACATGTGAAGATTGTCTTTTTGACTAAATCAGTTTGGTGTGGACACACAAGAAATGCAGGGTTAGTGTTTCTTGTGTTTGTTTTTTTGTAGTAAAATAGAGACGAAACTGTTTTAAGGTACTTTTGCAAGAAATCGTGTTGTTGTTTTGTTTATGGAGTCCAGTTTGTTACTCTTTTATTTTGTTCCTCTTATTCTCTTAACCGGGCAATGAAGCTTGTAAGGTAATCCCCGAAGAATTCAACAACCCTGGAGGAAATGACTCTTTAAGGTTTTCTGATTATAATAGAAAAAATGCAAATTAAGTTTGTCTTTTTTTTTTTTTTTAAAAGTACTGTCTTTCTATGTTCCCAGGTGGTTGCATCATTCATTTTACTGATTTTATATTAAATTATTGATTTTATTTTGATTATTGATTGTTACGTCAAGCATTTGATGACATATATTGCTAACTCAAACATTTTCTGGTCTTTTTTTTTCTGTATATATGTGTAACAAGTTTTTTTTTTGAAAAAAAGGCTTTCATATTAAATGTAAAAAAAGTAATACATGATATGACTTTGAGGTCATATAGTTTTTGAAAGAAGTAAGAAGAAGAAATCATACAATATTACGTAGATTTTTAAAGAGGAGATTGTCAGATTGTGATATGCTCTCAAATTTACCTTAGAGCTACTCTCTCAAATTAAGAGATCAGTCGTAATACTTAGGGATCGAATCCACAAGGAAGGGATAGTCACACAACGAATTTCTAATTTCGAATTAAGCTAAGAAGAAAGATTAAATGTAAAAGACAGAAATCAATTAAACGACTTTGTAAATTCAGGAGACGAAATGCTAGGTTTAGGGAAATTCTCAGGTGATCTAAATTGCAGGTCTAGACAGAATGTTAGAAATTATGAAGAACTGTTCTTGAACTTGAAACTCTAATGTAAAATCAACCAACTCTCGCTGCGAAGATTATCTATGTCTAAACCCTAGAATTCCAAATCTCTTTGCAAATCCTATTGATTCAGACAAGAATTGATAACAGGTTCAATTGTTCACAAAATTCTAAACCAAATCTCTTTGCGAATAGGTATTTTGCTCATCTAACATTAGTTCAGGTAATTAATAATACTCTCGCATCTATTAATTAACCTTAGATCAGATTCTAGGCCGCGAAGCTAGAATAAGCATTAATCACAAATCCAGATGAAGAACTCTAATGATTTTATCCTAACAATTTAATTCGGCCTAACAATTCATTAATCACCTTTGAAAAACCCTAAACCTAACAAGCAAACTACTCATACATGATCAATGAAACATAAATCATTATTTGAATAGAAAGCATAAAAGAAATCAATAGAAGAAATAAAAAGGGGTTCAAAATCTCTCAAGAACAGAGTATAAGATTTTTCTCCCCAAAAACTCTCTAAAATCTCTCTCTAAAATAATGTGTGTTTTCTAAACAATGGCTGAAAAACTATATTTATAGGCTAAAACACGAGCTGGAGCATTTTTGTAAGTAAGGAAATCTTCTGGGCAAATTTCCTTTTTCTTCAAGACTTGTAAAATCAGGCGGCTTTAGGAATCCACGATTGGTGTCGATCGACACCAATGTAGTGTCGATCGACACTCATTCCAAAATCTGGCTCTCTGACTTCATCACTTGATATACTCATATATTTCGCATATTTATCATGCATTTAGAATAAGTTTTCATCCATATTTCATTTATAGATAAGTATAATCATAGTATTTGATCATTTATAGGGTTTAGAACATTTGCATTAGCATTTGCATTTTCTTTTGTATATATGCATCATTTCAGGTTATTCTATGGATTTGGCGACAATGTGGAAGCTGCAAACATAAGATTATGAGCTAGGAACCGAATTGATGTCATCTGACTTGCTGTACCAAGATGTTGCAACCGATTCAAGTCCATGCCACCTAAAGCGACTTAAAGATCAGACTCTACAAAGACTTTCCATTCCGATTTAGCCTCCACAATCTTCATAAAACTCATAGAGAATTGAGTTACCTTTCGTACAGAGGTTATTTCAAGTCATTATGGTCAGTCGTACAGAAGATACGGCTATTTAAGTAACAACATGTCCGTCTGGAAGTTTGGCGACCAATTTCGTTAACTGAACAATCAGCTCGGATGAAGGGTTTTGCATTGAGATTTAGCTTCGAAAGTCTTCATAAGAGTCTTAGGAAATTGAGTTAGCTTTAATTTGGTGGTGATTTCAAGTCAAACGGTGCAGTAGTGCAAAAGTTACAGATCGATCAATCCATATACCCGAACCAAAAGCTACCACTCGCAAATTGCTCCAAAAAAGGTGTTTATGCTTTAGTAAAAGTGGGATTAGAGAGGTCCCTTGTCCCTTGCCCTTTGTCTCTTGCCCCTTGACCCCTCTTTTAAGGCCAAGA
This sequence comes from Alliaria petiolata, assembly GCA_020283515.1. Classification (NCBI taxonomy): domain Eukaryota; kingdom Viridiplantae; phylum Streptophyta; class Magnoliopsida; order Brassicales; family Brassicaceae; genus Alliaria; species Alliaria petiolata. The sequence continues at coordinate 485,319 of JAHZTW010000008.1, read as the reverse complement.
GCCATGTTTAAAACTCTATATAAGGAGTGTGTGTGTGCTTGTAATAATCATTCAGTTTTTCATCAAATAAACATTCAAGTCTTTATATTCTCTCTTACAAAGTCTTCTTAAGTGTTCTTGTAAGCTTTCCTTGTTCTTGAGTTTTATAGTTCTTCTTGTTTTAGTTCCTTAAAAATTCGTATTTTATATATAGATATTTCGTATTTAAGATATTCTAAAGTCAAGTCTTTCTTCTTAATTCTTGTTTAGATCTTTTGTTAAAAACTCTTATTTTTTATAGATAGCAAGTGTTTTAATTATTCTAATGTCAGATCTTTCTTCTTAGTTTTTATTTAGATCTTTTGATAATTCTTGTATTTTATTATCTTCAACAAGTATTTAATAAAAAATCTTTCTTTATTTTAAAAACCGCTTATGTTCATTAGCTCTAAAATTGTGTTTAAGAGAGGTATGAACATGAGTTGTGAGTAAACCACCTAAGATTCAAGGTTGGGATGATTAAGGAAGTTGGAGACTAAAAACTTGGTTTGTTTTCATCATGTACTTCATTTTAATTCTCTTCTTGGATTTGGGGGTTTTAAGGTCTAGAGACTCTCTAGCGAGATCTCTTTAATCTAGGGATTTCCTTATCCTAACAAGACTTAGGAAATCCCTTAAAACCAAATCCAAGAGACTAGCTCATCCTTTCCCACACATCATGGATGCTTAGGGAGCTAGTTAAACCATTTTTTAAGATCCATTCTTAATGTTCTTCACCTTTTCTTTCCACCAAACATCATGGGTTAGGAGGAAAGGGTGAAGAAAGGATTTATGCCACACATCATGGATAAATCTAATGTGGTTTCTTAAGGTTTAGAGAAATAACTAAAAGAGTAAGAATTTATGTTTTTAAACCCCAAGTTCGAATCTTCAACTTTCCTAAAGCATGATTCCCAACCTAGAATCTGTTTTTAATATTTCACAACCAAAAACCTTTTTCCTCTAGTTTTATGTTTGTTTATTTTGATTAAATTTCCATTAAATAGTTTAATTATGCAATATGGTTTTATAATTTTGTAAAATTGTGTTCTTACCATTTTATTATTTTAGAAAGTTCTTAGAGTCTTGTATTATTATCTGTTGTTGATTTGGTAATTGGTTGAATTTTAGAAATAGTTTTTCTTATTATCTTGCTACTCACCATCAAATCTGTATTATTATTCCGGTTTTAGAATTGTATTTTATTAATTTAGTAGATTTGTTGTTTTATAATTTTAGAGTCATCTAGTACTTTTATAACCCTTTTGTGAAATTTGTAAAATAGTTTTCGTGTCTTTTTACAAACCGCTAGTAATTGTTTCAGAATTATTCACCCATTTAACTCGAATTTTGCTTAGCTTCTTATATCTCTTGTATTCTTAGTACCCTTTCACCCCAAGGTTGGATTGATATCCTAAAGTACTTCAATGACATAGACAAGCTTTAGGTTTTGTTAACCTGTGAAAAAGCTAGTTATCATCACTCTGCAGCTTATTCCACAATGCTCCAAAATGCTTCAAAATCTCCAATTATGCTCCAAACGTAGTCTAACCTGCAAAGACTCTAATAGGACTCTAAAAAGACCAAAAGACTATATAAATAAGACTTATATCATGGTCAAAAACTGGTAAAAACCATGATATATCAGATTGTCAAGTCGTCGTCATCTGATTGGTAAAGCTTAGATAGAACATGTGATGAAGATTGTCTTTTGTTTAATCAGTTCGATGTAGGAAAGCTCTCTTGCCACACAAGAAACGTAGGTTTAGTCTCTTTCGTATCAGTTGGTTTAAACGCATCAGTTGTGTTTGCGGTTGTGAAAGTTTGCGGAAGCGGGCGATTGTGGTTAACAGCGTTATTAAGCGGGTTGTACGACTAGTACAGCGGTTAGAAACATGTGCGTTTGCTGGATATTTACGACTGGTTAACTTGCGGGTGCAATAGAGCTTAAACAATAAATTAATAATATAAATATATTTTATAACTATAAAAAAATATTAAAAACCATATTATTATCAAAACTATAAAATTATTAATTAAACATAATTAATTATAAAATTATTACTTTTATGTCTCAATTTTTTTAGTTTGGATAAAAGTTGTGATTTTAATAGAGAAGTTGTTTTTTTTGTATGGAGATGTTAGATGAAAAGAATTTTAATTGTTATATATACATTAGTGATAAAAAGAAAATTTATCAAATTTATAGATATTATACATATAAAATTATGAAAAATTGTTAATGAATATTAGTTAAAAAATGTAAATTTATTTATTTGTTTTTAATATAATATTCAAATCTTATTTTTAAAAAGTTTCTTATATATATATATATATATCTTAATTTTAAATAAATTTTATGTTTTTAAATTTTAAATTGTTTTTATTTATAACCACAAACGCCAGTTGGAAGGAACTTTTGATTTTGAACGACAAAAAACAGTTTAAAACGATAGAAAACATTTTATGTAATTGTTGCCAAATGCTACCCGCAAAAACTGCTTTTGTGGGTGCTTGTGGGAGAAAGAATCAAGCTCTGAGGGATAAATAAAGAAACGTTGGACATCTCTCCTTCTTCTTCAACTACTTGATTTACTAACATTTTTTTTGACAGAAAAAAACAACGAAAAACCAAACTGAGCCCATATAGAAGGATTAATAATAAGCCATTTGAGCCCATAAAGAAACCAGTTTCGGCCCATATTAGAAATCAGTTTTAACCCAAATTGAGTTTCCACTGTAAGTCTCCATTACCGTCGGCGAAATCACGATCCTTACAGTTCCGGCAAGTGATTCCATTCCGGTTCGGCCAAAAATACTGAAGGTTCTTCTTCTTCTTAATTGACCTTTTTTACCTTTTCTTTGTATCATCATCTTTTGTTTGTTGTTGTAAAACCATCTTCACGAGACCTTGAAAACCCTAACCCTGTCCTTGACTAGTCGCAATGTGGTTTACTGGTTTAGTCTCTCTCTCTCTCTCTCTCAATCTTCTTCTTCTGCATATATAAAAGATGAATGTTTGAGTCTTGTTCGTCTTCCGGCGAGTCTTAATGTTACTTTATTGGTATCATTTGGTTCATTTGGGATTTTGAAATTCCTCTTTAGTGGAAGTTAGGAGAGTTTTGATTACAAGTTGAACTGAAGTTGAGATGTCTCCCTGTTACCTTTGCATCTACAATTTTCACTCTGAAACTTTCGTTTTGCAGATTTTCGTTGTTGTGAAAAGCTTTCTACAGAAGAAGAGAAGATGGTTGGTGAAAAAAAGAAAACGAAACAGGCGTATGTCAGATACTTTCTCATCTTACCACAAAGGAAGCTGTTAGGACAAGCGTTTTATCCACCACGTGGAGAAGTCTCTGGCTTTGTGTTCCAAGTTTAAAATTGAATTCCGGAGATTTCCCAGATTTCAATGCCTTTGTGAGTTTTGGTGACAGCTTTTTCGATTCCAATAGAGTGTCATGCATTCACGAAGTCCTCTTATCTATTGATGGAAATGAAGAGGATGCCTCTTATCTCACTTCATGGATTGGTGCTGCATTTAAACGCAAGGTCCAGCATCTACATGTTGGGTGTTATCCAAATGAGTATCTTTATGTTTATGAGATGCCCGTAAGCCTTTTTACCTGTGAGACACTGGTGTTCTTACAACTTCAGTGGGTGGCCTTGCCTGATGCAGAGTTTGTTTCCTTGCCTAGTCTCAAGACTATGGATCTGCTAAATATATTATATCCCAATGAGACCACTTTCGAGAAGCTTGTCTCATCCTGCCCTGTCCTGGACGATTTAAAGGTTATCGTAGCTAGGAATGACGCAAAATTCTATCGGGTGCACTCTCGGTCACTGAGGAAGCTCTTGTTTTTACGAGTTTCTCCTATCCAGCTTGATTCTGTTTCGGGAGTTGTGATTGATGCACCTCTACTATGCTGTTTGAGCATCCATGATAACGTATCAAATAGCTTTGTAGTAAACAATCTGGAGCCCAATTCCATGTTAAGTATCTCTTTCAACTTTGGTGTGGATGCACCGATGAGAAGTCGCATCCGCAGTTTTCTCCCCGGGATCTCGAGGGTTAGGGATTTGGTCGTAGATTCAAAAACTTTCAAGGTATATTTGTGTAGCAGACATGCTCATTTTCTATAATGAAAAGTTTCTAACACGCATTACCTTCTGTTTGGTTTCAGCTCATCCATGACTACTCCAAATTCGAACCGCTGCCTCAATTTCGTTGCATGTCCGGCCTGCATGCTAGACTCTGTTTATACGATTTGAATTGGTTTCCAACCTTTCTTGAGAGCTGCCCGAACTTGAGATTACTCAGCCTGGTGATGATCTACTATAATCATACATCTCCATGAAGATTATATATATATATATATATCTATATCTTCTCATCTCTTTTTAATCCTCTGTTTTCCCCTCATGCGTTACATAATTACGATGAAATGCGTTCTGAGGAGATGAATCAAATCAGTTATTCATCTGTTCCTGAGTGTCTGTTATCGTCGCTCGAGCTTGTTGATCTCAATACCCAAATCTCGGGATATGCTGCAGAATGGAAGCTGGTGAAGTACTTCCTAGAGAATTCAGCAATCCTCAAGATACTCACTATACATGTGAACGATGTTTTAAAAGAAGATGACATCTTCAAGGAACTCCTCGAAATCCCAAGACGCCACGTCTGAAGTCGTCGTCATGTGAATGGTAAAGCTTATAGAGAACATGTGATGAAGATTGTCTTTTGTTTAATTAGTTTGTGTAGGAAGCTCTTGCCACACAAGAAACACAGATTTAGTCTCCTTCGTATGTTTGTGCAATCAAGTTTGTTACTCTATGTTCCTTAATCTCTTATTCATGTTCTGCAAAATTTGGGCCTCAAACCTACAATGTCTATATATGTCTTTCGTCTCCAAAATGCAATATCTTGCAACAAAAGTCTTTAATACAATCATTTTCGAAAGTTACTCGCTTAAGTCGATATGTACTGATTTGGATTGGTGACTGTACATCCATTATCGCTCTTGTCCATCCGATCGACAACATTGGACTCCGACTCCTGCGCATTCTCGAATGTCAATGACAGTGCATTATGCTGACAGTTTTTTATTTTATTTCACACGAGTCACATGCATACATGATACATCATACATATGAACCTCGGTTACGTATTTAACTTACTACTTATGTTGCTGAATACGTCTTATCTCACCTGATGGATTGATGCTGTGATCACTACGTGCATGAGCTACATTCCGAGGAGATGAATTGCCAAATCGAAGTTTAGCCTCAGTTTGGTCAAATGTGTTACTCTTCGTGTAATCTAATTTGAAATTGTTACCAAGCTTTCTCAAATAATTGGTATTAATTAATTAATTAATTTATTTATTTATTTTTTAATGGTCCAGAATCCAGGTCATACTTTTCTAAGTGATATTAATTTTAAATATTTTTTATCTGTCAAATTGTAATATTTACTATTCAGTTCAGCTATTTCTATTTGTATTAGATCATCATAGGATAAGAAGCATGCATATTAAGGTTATTATATATATTTTATCATTAAATATATTATTAATTTAAATAATATGTTTAGAACCGATTCTAGGCTCTTAAAGCAACCCCATTGGTGAGAACTCCTCTAAGAGCAAGCCCAATTCATTAGTGTGGGTTTTATTGATTAATTATTAATATTTTGTGTATTTTATGTATATAAGACACTTTATAGTATTTTGTTGTTTTTAAATCATACAATGAAGACACTTTTGATGGGTGTCTTAAAAACAATATATATATATTTAAATAAATCTAAGTAAAAACTTTTGTTAACAACTTTTAAATATATATTTTTAATAAATTTAAGTAAAAAAATAAAATATATTTTAATAATTTTCCATCGTCCACTCCGGCTTGCCACGTTTGCGTTCTTAACCCAAAAAGGTCTTAATTTAGACACTGGTCTAAAATATAAGACACCATTAACCATTTTTTTTATTATTAAGAACACTTCATTAGACACTTAAAGGTTACCATTGGGGTTGGTCTAAGATTCTAAAAAAATATATTATTATTTTAACATAATTAAATTTTAAAATTATATTTTAATCTAAATAAAAGCTTTGAACCAATGAATAAGAGACACGTGTGATTTGAGTTTCTCACTTTTCTCTCATGGGTATCTAAAATGAGAACCCCATCTCATTTCTCTCTTTCTTTTTCTTTTTTTCTAATATTTTGTTGTTGATAACTCCATTGACATACCCTCAATGAGATGCTCTTAGAGAAGAACCGAGTCTCAAAAATAGGCTTGCCACATCATTTTTTTTTTCCACTTAAAAATCCCACATGGGCTCTGTAATACTGATGCTCTTACCAACCTTTCTCTCAATTAATTGGTATTAATTAATTAATTAATTTTTTTAATGGTCCATAATCCAGGTCACACATTTTTAAATAATATTAATTTTAAATATTTCTTACCTGTCAAATTGTAATATTTACGATTCAGTTCAGCTATTTCTATTTGTATTAGATCATCATAGGATAAGAAGCATGCATCAGGGTGGCAACCGAAAAAGGTCATAGGATAAGAAGCATGAGGATATAATTCATAACCCTAAACTCCATTCCGGTGCCTTATATATTCTTCTTCTTGTTTTAATATTATCCTCATTTCCTGATCTTCAGAAACCTTGAAAACCCCTGACCTAAGAAGCATTGCATGTGATTTTAAGTTCTTGTTCTCTCTCTTAGTCTTCTCGATATCTGCTTTGAGTTGCATGCAAGCTAGTGCAATTGTCCGTATTTCATTCGGCCACAACACGGTGGGTACTTCTTCTTCTTCTTCTTCTTACTCGACCCTTTTTTTTGGTTCTTGATCTATAGTTTCATAAGACCATAGAAACTCTAGCCTGATTTGAATAGTCTCAATGTTAGTCGTCTCTCTCTCTCGGGATTTTCTTATGCATACGTCACTATGAATTTACTTCGTCTTCCGGCGGATGTTGATGTTATATACTTTATGGATTACGTTTGGTTCAATGTGGATCTTGAAACAATTCTCTTATCTGGAATTTGAACTAAAGGATAGGTTTGATTAATTTTGTTTGAATTTACCTTCTTTTGTCTCTCTGAATAGTTTTGTCTTTTTCAATTTTTTGTTGTTCTGAATAGTTTTCTACAGGAGAAAAGACATGGTTGTTAGAGGGGAAGCGATAGAGGCTCGTTCCAAAGAGTTGAGTCAAATATTGAAGGAAGATAGGATAAGTCAGTTACCTGATCATTTGATATGGCAGATACTTTCTCACTTTCCCATAGAAGACGCTGTTAGGACAAGCGTTTTATCCACTAGATGGAAGAGTCTCTGGCTTTGGGTTCCAAGTTTGGAATTGAGCTCTCGAAAATTCACAGAATTCAATGCCTTTAAGAGTTTTGGTGAGAGGTTTTTCGATTCCAATAGGGCTTCATCCATACACAAACTCATCTTAGGTATTCACGCAGATGAAGACGATGAAGACGACACCTCTTATCTCACTTCATGGATTGGTGCTGCAGTTAAACGCAAGGTCCAACATCTAGATGTTGGTTGTTCTCCAAATGAGTATCTTTGTGAGATGCCCATAAGCCTTTACATCTGTGAGACACTCGTATCCTTAAGACTCTCTGGGGTGCACATGGCTGATGCCGAGTATGTTTCCTTCCCATGTCTTAAGTCTATCCATTTGAATCAGATTTTGTATCCCAATGAGGCCACTTTCGAGAAGCTTGTCTCATCCTGCCCAGCCCTGGACTATTTAAAGGTTATCGTAGCTAAGAATGATGCAAAATTCTATCGGGTGCACTCTCGGTCATTGACGAAGCTCTTTTTTATAAGAGCTTCTCCTTCACAGCTTGATTTTGTTTCGGGAGTTGTGATTGATGCCCCTCTACTATTGTGCTTGAACGTCTATGATAACGTATCAGCAAGCTTTATTGTTAACAATCTGGAGTCCAATGCAAAGTTAGGTATTTCTCTCGACTTTGGTTTGCAGAATTTTCATGAAGCAAGCGTTTCATCAAGGAGAATTCGCTTCCGCACTTTTCTGCCCGGGATCTCGAGGGTCAGAAATATGGCCGTAGAACCAGACACTTTCACGGTATATACATGTGTGATCATTTTCATTTTCTATAATTAATGAAAAATTTCTAATCCACAAATTAATACTTCCTGTTTGGTTTCAGGTCATTCATGACTATTCCAAATTAGAACCGCTGCCTCAATTACCTTACTTGTCCTGCATTGTTGCTAAAATCTGTGTATCCGATTTGAAATGTTTTCCAACCTTTCTTCAGAGCTGCCCAAAATTGAAATCCCTCATTCTGGTAATGATCTGCTCAACCCAATACATTTTTTTTCCATCTTTATGAAACTATTTTATGAAACTATTTTATTCAGTGGTTAGCTGATTCTGAAGAAATGCGTTCTGAGGAGATGAATCAAATCAGTTATTCATCTGTTCCCGAGTGTTTCTTACGGTCGCTCGAGTTTGTTGGTTTCAAAGCCCCAATCTCTGGATATGCTGCAGAAATGAAGCTGGTAAAGTACTTCCTCGAGAATTCTGCAATCCTCAAGAAACTCACTCTACATGCATGTGAACCGTGGTTCGGTAGACTATGACATCGCCAAGGAGCTCCTTAAAATCCCAATACGCTCTGCCACCTGTCAAGTCGTCGTCAGCTGATTGGTAAAGCTTAGCGAGAACATGTGAAGAGTGTCTTTTTGATTACATCAGTTTGATGTGGAGATTCTCATGGCACACAAGAAATGCAGGTTTAGTGTTTCTTGTGTTTGTTTTCTTTGGAGTAAAATAGAGATGAAACTGTTTTAAGGTACTTTTGCAAGAAATCGTGTTGTTGTTATTGTTGTGTTGTTGTTGTTGTTGTTTATGGAATCAAGTTTGTTACTCTTTTACTTTGTTCCTCTTATTCTCTTAACCGGGCAATGAAGCTTGTAAGGTTTTCTGATTATAATAGAAAAAAGCAAATTAAGTATGTCTTTTCTTTTCAAAAAAAAGAAAGTATGTCTTTCTTATGTTCCCAGATGGTTGCTGCTCATGTATATCACTAATTACAGATTTTATTTCGATTATTGATTGTTACGTCAAGCATTTGATGACATATATTGCTAACTCAAACATTTTCTGGTCTTTATTATGTATATATGTGTAACAAGTTGACCAGCAAAAAATCTGATTGTCAAGTCGTCGTCATCTGATTGGTAAAGCTTAGATATAACATGTGATGAAGATTGTCTTTTGTTTAATCAGTTCGATGTAGGAAAGTTCTCTTGCCACACAAGAAACCAAGGATATAATCTAATAAAACCTAAAGAGATCAAACGACGGGATGAAACTGAAAATATGATGTGTATTATTATTTTTGTCTTTTGGAGCGTGAGATGATACTTTTCAAGATTCTTATGTTGCTAAAAAGAGAAGAATAATTGTGATGATTTTGTGTAAAGACAAAATGAATATGTGTAGTACTACTAACTTGTCAAGTGATACTGATATTTATTAGCATTTGTTATTTTGCTCTTTGGTTTCTATATTTCTATCAAAGTTCCAGAGGTTTATAGTCAAACTGAACCATTAGCAGACATTTTTTTTGTAACCTATAAAAAAAAATATATATTTGAGCATTTAAATAAACATTCTTCCACGAAATGTTTTTTAACTAACGATCCTTTAATTTTTCTTTGGTACTTCTCTTACCAGTACCTCTTTTTATACTCGAAATTGGGACCGTTGCTTCACTTTTGTAACCTATTCCGTTTGAATGCTAAATTTTTTCTAATTTCGATTTTGAAATGTTGCCAACCATTCTTGAGAGCCGTCTCTCATATTTAATAATGGATATTGGATAGCTTTAACCCTCTGATTTACGCTAAATGTTTGTGATCAAAAGCTTTTATGTATGTATCTCTCTACTCAATTTGTTTTCTTCTGGTTTTGCAGGGACTGGTCATTGGTCATAAGAGCAACAGAGAACTCGGTGTTGTGTTATCATCGCTCAAGTTTGTGGAATTGAAACGTTCGACCAAAGGGTATGAAGGAGAATGAGAAGGAGAAATGGAGCTAGTAAGATACATTTATAAGAACTAGGAGAATATCCGCGCATACGCGCATGTTTTTTTTCTATATATTTTTTCAAAGACGTCTTATTTATATATCTCAAATTTTCTATGCTCACAACAATCAAAATTAATTATAATTTGACACATTCAACCATTATATATTTATATTAAAAGAGTATACAATTTTTGTTTGCAAAAGATTTTGTTGGGCCATGAAAAAGCAAAAATGGTGAGGCATTAAGTGTAGTTTGATTCTATTAAAAAGTTTAGTCCAGATTTAATAGGTATTAAAAGTCTAAATTATTTTTAAAATAAACAAAAAATCATATGGACGGAATGTGAAAAGAATGAAGACGGTAAGAGTCATTCTGTCTTCCTCCACAACTTGTTCCATTCCCACAAACTCCATAAAGTTAAACAGTCGTATTTATAGCTTATATTTCTTTTTTTAATTTAGAATTTTTGAAGTTTAATAAATAAGTTTTATCTCTATCCTTATATTAGTTTTGATTAATTTTAATTTATAGATTTTTTGGGATCAATTTTCACATACGATTGCAATTCGATTTCGCTATGGAGAATATTATAAATAAATATTAGACCACACACCTAAAGAAAAATTGACGGGGATCTGTACATCCTCTCTGAGGCGCATATTAACGATATTCATCAAGCTTGTTAGAAGATGCAAAATTTTGATTTGACTCTTGAGTAAGATCACATTCTTGTAATTGGAAATCGATGAATAAAAAATACTACCCCTTGTATCTATTTCATCCATGCGGGGTTTTCACCTATTCAATTCACAGGCACGGACACGGCTGACTTCACGAGCAAGGTTTGATAAATTAAAGAGATTTTTTTTTGGAGAAATTAAAGAAATTAATGCGTAAAATATTTTTCCATATAATTAATCATGAACGGATCAAAACTAACATGAAGATAATAAATAAAAATTTGTTATTTCACTAATCAGAAATCTAAAACAGAAATGTAAAATTTTGACTCAATTCAGAAATCCAAATTTACATATAAACTATCAAATTTGAAGTTTAAATGTGATCACACAATGTATTTTCCATATAAGTGCTTTCAATTGTTGTTAAAAAATGCTTTCAATTTAATGTGTAGAATATAGAGACAATATCATAATTGTTTAGAGAGGATTGTTAAGTAGTTCTCATATCATAATGGATAAAATAATTATCTTATATTGAGAAGATTGTGGGTTTGAATCCTCATGGGTGCAAAATTTAATACAAATAAAATGTTTTTTTTAAATTAAATAATGAATGACACGTGTCATCTCCTGGTGTGATTCTGCAGTCCTTGATAAACTAAAGCTTGCCTTCCTTACAGTTGCAATGCCATGCCAAGATGCTCAAGTGCTTGTGTAAGTCATCCCCCTATATATTTTTTGAGAATGAACATTAGTTGAAAAAGCTAAGTTGTTTCCACATTAAAAGTTAGTGCTTTCTAATGATGACTTCTAATGATAACATGTAAATGTGAAATAAACGAAATATTTTGATTGGCTGAGTTAAAATTACTAGAATTTGAAATAAATAAATTGTGAAATAATTATAGGAAAGACGATCTATTTCTCCCTCAGAACTATCGCATAGCACCAGATGTACACAAAGTTTAGGCCTCGTTCTATATCCCATCAAATAGAAGTTACAGATCTTATTACACCCAAAATTAAAACCACGCGGGTTACTACGGTTTGCGAGATAAACCCGAAACCAAACCACATAAGCTTTCCAAGCAAACCGAATTTAAAACCTGAGTCGTCATAAAACCGAACCCGTTAGCTCGATGATAAAATATCCAGTTTGACCACAAAAAAAAATCCCAAATCTATACTCTGAGAAATCTAAGAACCCTAAAAGTGAGGTTTTCAAAATCGATTTGAAATCGACTGTAAGTGATTGTTAGGGTTCAAATTTCTCGTTTTGCTTATTTGATTTCATAGAAACTTGAATTTCGTGTTTCTCATCGAACCCCATAGAACCTAACCAAAGAAGTTCGATTTGTGTTGTGTTGATGATTTCTGTTTATGTAGGTTGAAATTCCAGCGTGAGAATGAGCAATGTATCCGGAGCTTCGGGTGGAACATCAATTGTCCGAGCAAGAGGAAGAGTTGTGGGTGTGCCATCGAAATGTTGGTGTGGGTTTGTAATCGTGGAAAAGATTTCCAAATCCGATGCGAATCCTTACCGCCGATACTATCGTTGTGCTCACGCTGTAGCACGGAAGGTAATTTAAGTTTTTTTATTGCTTTGTTTTGTAATTTTTTTTATTGTCATCGTTGTGTATCATTCATTTTGTAGCTTGTCAACGACAATCATACTTTCAAGTGGGTTGATGAGGCTTTGTTAGATGAGATAGAGACATTGGCTTTACAAACTGAGAGAATTGAACAAGGCCTGAGAGAGATTACAACATAGAGGATGGAGCTTGAGAAGATGGTGTTTGAGAAAATGCAAATGAAGCTAGAGAAAAAGGTATTGGAGAGGGTGGAAGATGTATTGTTGGAAGCCAAATCCAGTATGAAGAAAATGATGATTGGTGTATTTTTGGATGTATGATTATGTTTGGTGTAATGAAACTAGTGAGTTGATTGTTGTGTTTTGTGTCACTAGGTCCATCCTGTGATGGTTTTTTAAATTCGGTTGTAATGAAACTAGTACTTTGGATCTATATATAAAAAGAACTCATCTTAAGCATCTACATGTTTTTATTATCATTGCAGCAAAAGTGTACAGACGCGTAGAAGCATTACCAAAGGGAGATGACAAAAAACAAACAAAAAAACAGAACAAAAACAAAGACATAATCACAAACACACAAACAAACACACGCACAAACAAAACAGAACCTCTTTGGCCTACAGAAGGCAACAACCACTTGATGACGTCTCAGGTTACTCTGTTTCTTCTTCTAATCTCTCTTTAGAACAGAGAACTAACAAGATAAAAAACATAATGCATAAGCTGAAAAACAGAAGGTTCAAACTCCATGTTTCATAATTAATACCGAAGGTTTCTAAGTCTTTAAGAAGATCATTACCATAGAAAAAAAGACACAAAGTAGAAACTTCTTAAACCTTTCCAATAACCGCTAAGAAGCCCATTCCCATAGAGAAAAACAGACACAAGAATGAGCTACTTCTTCTACAAAAAGATTGGTCTTAACAACACTTCTTCTACTTTTGGAGTCTCACACATCATGTCCCAGCCTGCGATTTTCCACTGACAGAACAGTAGATCCGCCATTCACAACCATCTCCTACACAACAATACCCAAGTTTGGTTTTGTCATACATGTATTGCTTGAGATTACAGTTGTCCTGGGTATAAATTTACATCACCACGTCTGATTTCGTAACGCTCTCTGGATGTTTGTCTTGCCGTCCTTTGTACTTTCTCTCCTTCTTCATCAGTATCGAAATCAGGATACACATTATGACGAATTGGAGCCTCATCAACAAACGAATATACAGCTTGCTCAATGTTGAAGTCATTCCGTTCCTGCCTATCTTCACCGTCTGAATCCTCGGGAAGAACTCCGTTGAACTCCACTATCGACATCGAGACTTGAATTTTTCGATTTCTCAGAATTCTGGGTTTTGTCGCCGTCGTTCGTCTCCTTCGTTTTGGGGATTTTTTAATTTAGCGAGAAAATTTTTTAACCAGGTAAGGGTCGTGGTTTAACCACTAAACCAATTTTTAATTGGTTGTAATCGGTTGTTTTCGGGTTTAATTCTGGTCTAGGTTTTTGTTTAGATTTTTAAAATTAGATTGGTAAACAGTAAACCAATTTTAATCGAGTCTGTGTGCAAATTAGTATTCAAGTATTATTATGTGTGTAATAAGATATTTAACTTCTATTTTGGGTGTAATAAGATCTGTAACTTCTATTTGATGGGATATAGAACAAGGCCTAAACTTTGTGTACATCTGGTGCTATGCAATAGTTCTGAGGGGGAAATAGATCGTTTTTCCATAATTATAACATAAATACACTAGATTATAACACTAAAATTAATAGAAAATGATAATTACTATGATTTCAATTTTTTTACATATATTCATATTTTGATTGGGTAGATTAAGATTACCTCTAACAAATATAAACATTACCAGAGTTGAAGGTGAAACGAAAATTTTACTTATATTTATAGTAACATCTATAAAATATGATTTCACAATTAAAAAAAAATATACTTCACAACTAATATAAATAACCTTTTAAAATATCATTTTACATCTAAAATCAGTTTTAAATGATCAAATATTAATTTTGTCAAACATATATATATGCAAGATATAAATACATATTTAGATTTTAAAAATTTTATTAGTATTAAATAAAATATTAAAATGAAAATTATGAAAATATTTTAACAGTAAATGGATATTTAACTTTAAAATAATTAATGTAAATTTATATAAAATTCAATTATGTATATATGGAAATTGATATGTAATATTTGATTAAGTAGAAAAATATTATTCTAATTTCATCATCGTAAACGTTAGGAAAATAAGAAAATTTTGATTAATCACAAAATTGTAGAAACGGTTTTCGTAATTATTGTTAAACGAATTGCATCTTTGTAAAAAGATAACTTTTGCGGAAAATATCAGGAAAACTAACCAACATCTAGTATTACAATTAACTTATTTCTAACCCGCATATGCATGCACAAATATAAATATATTTTTTTGTTGAAAATCAACCGTACTTTGTAAAAATAGATATTACAAGTCATACATTTTGTTATTTCCTTTCAACACATAAATCATCATATAACTATTTAGCAGTCCTTTATATATTTATCAACTTCAATTTTTCCACAAATATGTGTGAGGACATTAATGTTAATTGTGCAAAAGTTGAAGTCGCATACAGACTGATTGTGCATGCACTTTGTTAACATCGGTTTTAGTCCAACCTTAATTTTAATGATTAGACAACTTATCTTTTTTTGAACATCTTCATCTGTCCTAAGAGCGGCGAGATGGTTCGTCTGCACGTATATGTGGACCAACCACCTACCGTCTTTTAGGAAAAGTAAACATATATATATATATAAATAAATATTTTAATGTACATATATATTTTAAATGATTTGGAATTTTTATGCATAATTATTTTTGTATAATTACAAACACTTTTTAGTATAGTTATATATATATTTTTTCACAAATATGTGTGAGGACATGAATTTTAATTATGCAAAAGTTGAAGTCGCATGCGAGCTGATTGTGCATCAATTTTGTTAAACTCGGTTTTAGTCCAACCT
This sequence comes from Alliaria petiolata, assembly GCA_020283515.1. NCBI lineage: Eukaryota > Viridiplantae > Streptophyta > Magnoliopsida > Brassicales > Brassicaceae > Alliaria > Alliaria petiolata. The sequence continues at coordinate 469,882 of JAHZTW010000008.1, read as the reverse complement.
TAATTTTAATGATTAAAAACTTTTTTTTTCTTAACATCTTCATCTTTCCTAAGAGGGGCGAGTTGGTTCGTCCGCACGCAAGTGTAGACCAACCACCTATCCTCTCTTACGACAAGTAAACCTATATTTTTTTTTTAAATGTAAATATATATTTTAAATGATTTGGAATTTTTATGCATAATTATTTTTTTATAATTACATATACCTTTTAGTGTACAGTAGAAACTCTATAAATTAATATTCGATAAATTAATAAACTCTATAAATTAATAAATTTCTATGGTTCCGAGTTGGGCCGCTTCAAAATATAACACAAATCGATAAGATAATAAGATAATAATTTTTTCAAAAAACCTATCTAAATATACGGTCCCATTAATATCATAAATTAATAATTATCATAAAATAATCTTATATAAAAATATAACTATGATAATCTACTAAAATATGAGTATATTGTTTTTTTAATTAAAATTGAAATATTTTCACAACTCATCTCTAATTTTAAAATAAAATTTAAGAAAATATCATAAACTTGAAAGAAAATATTATTTTTAATTAATTATTAATAAATAATTTATTTTATTCAAAACCTATAAATTAATAACTCTATAAATTAAACAAATATCAAAGTTCCAATATTATTAATTTATATAGTTTCTACTGTAGTTAATATATATATATATATATATTAATGAGAAAAATGTTTTTATTTTAAATTCTTTTTAATTTTAGTTATTATTTAATATAATTTTAAAATTTGCAACTATACGTCACTATAAACGTTAGAAAAATAATGTTTTTGAAATAAATACGTTTTAATAGACACAAACGATACAAAACGGTTTATGTGATTGTTGTTAAACGACAAAAACTGCATTTGTGTACGAATATAACGTTTGTAGAATGTATCAAGAGAACTAATATACATTTAAATATTACATGTATATTAAAAAATTTATGTTCGCATATGTGTGCGGGCCAACCAACTAATTGCTCTTTAATTACAAAAAGACTTTGTTGAATTCGATTAAATTGTCATATTCGACCCAAAATCCCCTATATATTAATTGAGAAACATTCTCACAAACCATTTTATTTACAATGGTGCCATTTTGCTGATGTGTCACCACCACATTCATTCTGACATATCATTTAATGAAATTAATTAATTAATTCTTGATAATAATTATGAAAAAAAAAAAATTATTTCGTTTCTGGAGAATCAAACTTAAGACATCGAAGACAACATAGTAAGCACACAACCACTTTCACAAAGACATTTCATATGTTTTCAATCAGTTTCTTTTAGATATCTATAAATTACTTTAGCTATTAAAATTATAAACTATTTACATTATATGCCATTATCCACTTTCTGTTTTTTGATATAACTACAAAATATATATAAGAATTATTATGCATCATTAGTAATAAAAAATAGAATAAATTTATCCAATAAGTCTTTTTTTATATAACTAGAAAATTTATATAAAAAATATTATGCATCATTAGTAATAAAAATAGAATAATATAAACCTACTATTTATTCCAAAAATATGGAATAATGGCCAACAAAATTATTATTATTATTAAGTGACTTAATTAAGAACAATTACATAAAGTCACAAAATAAGTTTATAAGCGTACATATTATTTTACTTAAACAAAACTAAGGTGATGAATGTTTGTGTTGTTTTTAGATTTTGGTTTTTGGTTTTTGGATTTTGGTTTTTGTTTTTAGATTTTAGTTTTTAGATTTTGGTTTTTTGATAATACTTGGGAGAAAAACTCCAAAAATATAGATTTTGGTTTTTGCTTACAAATTGGAAGTTATTTTTAAAAACTAGTTTTCCTAAATTTTAGGGAATCTATTTATCAAAAAACTTGATTGGCAAATAAAATGGTTTTTGAAAAACAAAAGCCAAAAACTCTTTCAAAAACTACAAACATTCATCACCTAAATATTATTTTATTAATCCGTTGATTAATAAGAATTTAATAAAAATTTGATATTAAAATAATTCGAAATTATTATATTTTAAATTCAAATTCAACTACCCAAAAAATATAAATCTCTTATCACGCGCAGGATGCGAATTATCACCTAGTACACATATATTTAATAGATTTAATAGATTAGTGGGCTAAGTAAAACTAATCCCAATAGACTTCTCATACATTTTATAGATCAGTGGGCTAACTAAAATTAAGTTAGGCTTTTTATATATTTTATAGATTAGTGGATGAACTTTTTTTTTTTTTGGTAAGAAGAAGGAGACAATTGTCTCCTCCATTTTATTCATAATCAAACAAATTTACTGACGAACATAGCGAGCTTGCGAAAAGCCATTAATATCATCTGTTATAATTGAAGCAACTTCCCCCGACGGGGAATCAAAACCATGAAAACCTAGTGGTAAATCGAAAGCATAGTTAGCTAACCTATCGGTAAGACGATTAGCTTTTTTATACACATGTGAAATTCGGACTATCCAATCTCTAGAGAGAAAGTCATGGCACAGACGCACCAGAAAAAACAGGAGATGTACCTCACTAATCCATGTTCGTAGAAAATCCACCACAATATCGGAGTCCACCTCTAATTCCAACCGGATAATTCGTCTATTCCATGCTATATAAAGGCCATAATAGATTAATCAACACTATAATAATACAAGAGACTCCTTAAAAGTTGACACCTTAGATTTTCTGTTTGATGAGAAGCTGACACGTTAATTAATGAAAAATTTAGAAAACCAACAAAATTATTACATAATGACACAGCAACCTAAAGTATTTTTAAAATGACACTTGGGAAATAAATTTCAACGAGAAGAACATGGTCTCTGCCTCTTCGTCTTATTTTGTCGGTATTGATTAGATCAAATTAAAATCAATGTAATTCCAATTAGAAAGTGACACATGTACTAAAGTAACTAAACAATGATTTTCGCTTCTCTTCTCTTAAGATTCATCCCCTTCTTCAATTTAATCCGAATCTAAAATGACAATCGTTTCACCTTCACTTATCAATCTTGTGTCATATATTTAGTTTCCAAATTAAAGTAAATTGAACCATTCTTTTTTCCTCCAATATTTAGTTCAAATTAGGTTGGAACTGGATGAGCAAGTGAATCTGTGGTGGTTAATCTCCGAAGAACTATGCCAATATGCGATCTCAATGGTTTTCATGTTAGTATCTTCCAAAGTTCATATTGAGAATATCTTGTGTTTTTTTCTGACGATATCAAGTTCAAATCCCATACCTGGAATTATTTTTGAAAAACATTTATCTGGAAGTTCTGGAGGGGAACTTCACATATTACATAAATTTGTACGATATTTATCCATTATAAGCTTGCTTTCTGTACAAGTCAATTAAAAATAACCTATCAAATGTAGTTTTGAATATACAAATCATATTGAATCTATAAAAAAATCAGATTGATATAATCAGTTTCTTATGAATATAATAATATGTCGAAAAGAGCAAACAGTGGGTTCTTTGAATTCATACACTTTTAGTTTCTAATTCATAAGCATAGCACGAATAGTGCTCCGTTGATTATTTTCTTACGTCTAATCCTTTTAATTTATCATGCTTGATTTGATGAGTCTGGTTTTGTTTTAATAATAAGTTAATATTTGAAACCCAAAACTTAGATTGAAATTATATCATTTGTAGAAATGGAGGAGAAGACAAAGAGATGAAGAGTAAATAACATAAACCATAACAGGGGCTCAAGGTCTTGGAAACATATAACCAGATAAGAAGAGGTATACATATAAAAAAAGGCAGAAAGATGTAAATGCCCTTGATTAAGCTTATTCAATAAACCAAGGACACTGTCAAGAAATCAAAGTCATTTTAAAAACTGCCGACTTCTGATGTTGTTATGATCAAAGATATTTTTCTTCCCTTTTTTTTTCCTATAGGAGATTGGCGCTGTCAACAAACCAAAATTGAAATGTTTCAAACTCTGATGGAAGAAGCTTTGGTGAGAATCGAAGTATCAACTCGCTTGAAAAGTAATAATGCGGAGCATTGTAAAGAATTATCAAGTTATGGTCAAAGATTGTATAAGGCAGTTCAAATTTATTTGCCTGATCCAAGATAAAACAATCAAACTGGATTATGTATGTTTTTGTGTAGAATGGTTGGTGTATTGGCTTTTTCTGATTCGTCTTAAAAATTCTATTATACCCTTAAAATTAAGTTGTTAGTATATTGTTCATTAGATCTAAGGTTAAATTAGGTATTTAATACTAAATTTTACATTGAAAAAATAATAAGTATTTTGAAACAAAAAAATAAATATAGAACGATAAATATTTTAAACCGCAGGGAGTATAAGATTATGATGGTGAAATTCTTTCAGTTTCCATAACAAATTATGAGATATGAGAAACATCCTAAGACATCAAAAAAAAAAAAATGGAAGTAATATAGATACGCGAAAGAGAAATGCAAAAAAATAATTTAATATTTCATTAGGTTGTTTGATTTAGAAATAAAAATTTAATGTTTTACAAGTATCTACACTAGACAAGTTAGGGTAGAGAGATGATCAATTATAAAACAGGATAAAAGAAAGAGTAATATGAAAGAATTTGAAATACATAATGTAAACTAAAAAAAGAAAAAAACATAATTACTTCTAAAATCAAAGATAGTAAAAAATTTATTGTATTTGTTTTTAGTTTATGTTATGTAATCTAGTTTTATATATATAATAATAAAAGTTTAATTTCGATAAAATTGTGATTGAGTTGAATAATAGTTAAAAGTAAAATAAGTGAGTTCAAAGTTATAAAATTTAAAAGTGAGGGTGTTGTTAACAATTAATGGTAAATAATGATTAAATATATTAGAAATATTGTTTTGAAAGAAAAAAATGAAGCATGCCACTAGAGAAAAACTAATTTCTTTATTTTTCCTTTATTTTTGAAAAAATAAATGAAGGCAACCATTGCAAATGCACTTACGCAAAATCACTCCTTACAGAACGTAGTTTATTTTTTTTTCATTTTTCATGTTTTATTTAGTTTTTAATTAAATTTTGTAACATATTTTTAAATTTTAGGTTTTTTTATTCCTAGTTTAAAATATGTTTTTGATTTTTTTTAAATCATATTTTAAAAAAAATAAATTTTTTTTTTCTTAATTTTTTGTATTTATCTTTTTTTATTTTTAATTCTTTTCTTTTTAGTATTAATAATCGATACATTTAAAAAATAAATAATTTTTAGATTTATGTTAACATTATGTTAAAATTTAATTGGTTGATTTTTTACATGTGTAAAAATCTGAATCGAGATGTTTGACACGTGTCGAGATCATGTGAATTAACAGCTGTGATTTTTTTTTTATTATTATAATATATGTGAGAGACTCTTTTAAGAAACCCAACCGATGGGAATGCCCTAAAGCTTCGGATTTTTGGGCTTGTATATAAGGACTAATGGCGTAAAAAGAGCCTTTTTCAGAAGTTCTTGCTGATCTTTATTTTTGAAATTTCTCAAAATTGGACTTTACGGATACCAAAACTTGGAACATATATATCCGTTGACGTATAGGGCAAGAAATGTAAGCAGAATTCAGCAATCCTCTAGAAATGAAGCTGGTAAAGTACTTCCTAGAGAATTCAACAATCCTCTACATGTGAACCATGGTTCGATAGATGACATCTTCAAGGAGCTCCTCAAAATCACAAGACGCTCTGCCACGTGTGAAGTAGTCGTCATCTGATTGGTAAAGCTTAGATAGAACATTTGAAGATTGTCTTTTTGATTAAATCAGTTTCATGTTGGAAGCTCACACCAGAAATGCAAGTTTATCCTCTTTTGAATGCTTGCTATCTTTGGTGATTCTGGTGTAAGTAGAGATGAAAGTAGTGTTTTAAGGTACTTTTGGAATAAATCATGATTTTGTTTGTTGCTCTTTCTTATATTCCTCAAAAACTCGTTTATTCCAAACAAAATAGAGAAAACGAGTTTCTGACTTTTCTTTGGAAAAAGAACATTTCTATATCCAGAACAAATAGAGAAAAAGGAAAGTTAATTAACAATAAAAGGTATTATCCCAAAGGAGATCATCATCTGCTACAGAGAAAAAAGGCTTGACCGTGGAGGAACTATTGCTAGCTACTTCCCTACAGCGAGATCACTGTCCGTTCTACTAAGGATGCTGTAAGGGCAAGAGTTATGTCTCTTTGAGTTTCACTGACAGGTTCTTCTATTTCCAAAAGGAGTTATGGATACGTAGATTCCGGTTAAGTATTCATGATCCTGATGATTGATTCTATGACTACGTATAGGATTCAACATCTTGATGTTCATATTGAATACTTTTACAAGGTTCATGCATTCATAATTGTTGTGTAACTTATTTAGGTTTGCGCGGGAAGACATGTTTGTTAATCGTATTTCATCGAAAAACCATATGGTCTCTCTCTTTTATGTATGTAACTTTCAATTTATATTTTTAAATTTGATGATGCAGCTCTCTTGTGTGTTAGTAGGAAAGCTCTCTTGCCACACAAGAAATGCAAGTTTAGGCTCTCTCGTATGTTCGTAATCTTTGGTGTAAATTGAGGATTAATGGGCTGGCAAGTTTAGATTATTAAGCCCTCTTCGTTTTCTTTGCTACAAATAAACTTGCTAGGATTGATGGGCTGGCTAAAACTGAGCCCAATAGGCCCAAAATGCCGGAAAGCACCATCGTTATTCGTCAGTCGACACTCTCACACGACCACGACCACGACCACGACCTAACGAAATTTCGTCTCTCTCGCTCGGATTTAGGTTCGTCTCTCTCTCCCTCGCATTTAGGTTCGAGTCGTTCTCTTCGTTAATAATCTGTCTCTCTGCGTTCGAGAATCGAGCTAGAACCTTTGGGATGTACATCTGAGATTAGTATTCTAGGGTTTTGCTTCTTTTTTTTTTTTGATTCAATTGGTCGAGAGATTAGGTTGGTTGCAAGCAATGTGTTGGTGATACTTACGCCTCCAAATCTTCTTTCTCTCTAAAACTTTCGTTTTCCACTTGTGTCATGCAGAATAGTTGTCAGCAGAAGAATCAATACATGGTTGAAATAGGGAAATCGAAAGAGGAGGCTCGTCCCAAAGGGTCGAGTCAGAGGTTGAAGGAGGATTGGATAAGCGAATTACCTTATCCTTTGATATCTCAGATAATTTCTCTTCTCTCTACAAAGGAAGTTGTCTGTACAAGCGTTTTATCTACCAAATGGAGAGGTCTCTGGTTTTGGGTTCCTGAATTGAACGTAGACTTCAACGAATTCCCAGATTTCAATGCCTTCGTGGGTTTCTGCGACAGCTTTTTCGATTCCAATAGGCTTTCTTGCATACGCAAACTCAACCTAAATATTGAAGGCGGTGTAAATGGCGTCTCTTTCCGCAAGTCATGGATTGATGCTGCGGTTAAGCGGAAGATTCAACATCTGTATGTTCGTTGTCCTCTGAAGTTGCATCTTTATGAGATGCCCATAAGCATTTTCACCTGTGAGACGCTGGTGTTCTTGAAGCTTGAGTGGGTGATCTTCCCTGCTGATGCAGAGGTGGTTTTTTGCTTGCCTTGTATCAAGACCATGCACCTGATTAAAGTATTATATCCCAGTGAGGCCACTTTCGAGAGGCTTGTCTCATCCTGCCCTGTCTTGGAAGATTTAACCGTTTTCGTGGTTAGGAATGATGCAAAATTCTACCGGGTGCACTCTCGGTCACTGAAGAAGCTCACGTTTATACGAATTTCTACTGCCCCGCTTGATTCTGCTTCGGGAGCTGAGGTTGATGCTCCTCTACTAAGCTTTTTGAGCCTCTATGATGACGCATCATATAGCTTTGTAGTAAACAATATGGAGTCCAATGCCAAGTTAGATATCTCTCTCAACTTAGTTTTGGGGGACTTTGATGAAGCGACTGTTCTATTCAGGAGAAGTCGCATCCGCAGCTTTCTTCCCGGGATCTCGAGGGTTGGGGATATGATGATGATTGATGACACTTTCAAGGTATAATTGTATCTGCCATGCACATTTTCTATATTGAATATCTTCCAAGTTCTAACCCACAAATGCTTTCTGTTTGGTTTTCAGGCCATTCATGACTATTCCAAATTAGAACCGCTGCCTCAGTTTGGTTCCTTGTCCCACCTGCATATCAATCTCTGTGTATCCGATTTTAAATACTTACCAACTTTTCTTGAGAGCTGCCCAAACCTGAAATCCCTCATCCTGGTGATGATCTGCTCAAACCCATTGCATTTCCTCATCTCTTTGAAGATTCCACTTATCTTATCATTGTGTTTTAATCCTCTCTTATTTTCTCAGGCATTGAAGTTTGATGAGGAAATGAATTTGGAGGAGATGAATCAGTTCAGTTATTTATCTGTTCCTGAGTGTTTGTTGTCGTCGCTCGAGTTTGTTTGTTTCAAATCCCCAATCTCAGGATATGCTGCAGAAATGGAGCTGGTAAGGTACTTCCTAGAGAATTCAGAAGTACTCGAGAGACTCGTTCTACGTGTGAAACATGATTATGACATCTTCAAAGAACTTCTCAAGATCCCAAGATGCTCTACAAGCTGCCAAGTGGTCGTTATCTGATTGGTAAAGAGAGAACAATGTGAAGAAGATTGTCTTTTGCTTAACCAGTTCGATGAAGGAAAAAGCTATCTTGTCACACAAGAAAACGCAGGTTTAAATTAGGCGTATGTTTCTTTTTGTACTATTACTTTTGTAAGAACTCGTGTTGTTGTTTATGCAATCAAGTTTGTTTTTGTTCCTTAAACATAAGAATGTTCTTGATTGCGTTAATGGACGTACCTTATGTAACCTCGTGGATTAATAATGCTTTCACTAGGCACAGGATTCTTCATCTTGATGTTACTTCTGGATTGGCATACTACTACCAGATTGTGGCGGTACAGATACGCTTAAGCATATTTACATGTGATCGACACTTGTACTCTTAAGACTCTTTGGGGCCACCTTGGGCTAATATTGCCGAGTATGTTTTAGCCACTTTGGAGAAACTTGTATCAAGCTCTCCAGTTCTAGAAGATTTAACCATCATTCAGATGTAACGATAATAAGTTCTTCTCATATGTTGTGATAGTATCCAACATACCAACTTGGAACCAAATCGCTGAATTCGTAAAGGAAGAAGAAAACAGTATACACGTGGTTACGTTTGTGGTTTCAAAACTTAAGCAAAAGTTTACACTTAACAATAGTCAAAACAACTTGCTATATATTTTTTCCTTTTCTTTTGTTTGTTTGTTTTGGTTTAGAGACTTTAGATGCTTGGATGGTTTAAGATGTTAGAAGAAACTTAGAATTGATACGATCTTGAAACAAGATGTTGCTAAATCGAAAAATAACGTGTCAAACAAATAAATGCGTCCCAAAATGTAACCCATATATGTGTTAAATTTCTTACATTAAGGGCCTGACTAGTTTAAACGCAGCTGTTGCAGTTGCTGTTGCGAGAGTTTGCGGAAGCGAGCGATTGCGGTTAACAGCGTTATTAAGCGGGTTGTACGAGTACAGCGGTTAGAAATAGATGCATTTGCAGAATATTTACGACTGGTTAACTTGCGGGTGTAATAGCGGTTAAACAATAATTTAACAATATAAACAAATTTTATAACTATAAAAAATATTAAAAATTATATTATTATAAAAAACTATAAAATTATTAATTAAACATAATTAGTTATAAAAATTATTACTTTTATTTCTCAATTTTTTTAGTTTGGATGAAAGTTATGATTTTAATAGAAAAATTGTTTTTTTTTGTATGGAGATGTTAGATGAAAAGAATTTTAGTTGTTATAAATACATTAGTGATGAAGAGAACATTTATCAAAATAATTAGAGTTTATAGATCTTATACATATAAAATTATGAAAGATTGTTAATGAATATTAGTTAAAAAATGTCAAATTTATTTATTTATTTGTAATTATAATATTCAAATCTTATTTTTCTAAAAGTTTCTTATATATATATCTTAATTTTAAATAAATTTTGTGTTTTTTTTAATTTTTAATTTTTTTAGTTATCCATCCGCAATCGTCCGCAACCGCAAACGCTAACTGGAAGGAGCTTTTGATTTTGAGCGACACAAAACAGTTCGAAGCGGTAGAAAGCGTTTAGTGTGATTGTTTCCAAACGCCAACAACCGCTACCACCCGCAAAATCTGCATTTGCGGGTGCTAGCGGGAGAACCAATCAAGCGGGTCTGACTGGTTTAACCGCAGCTGTTGCGGTTGCGGTTGCAGGAGTTTGCGGAAACGGACAATTGTGGTTAACAGCGTTATTATGCGGGTTGTACGACTGGCACAGCGGTTAGAAACAGATGCATTTGCGGGATATTTACGACTGGTTAACTTGCGGGTGTAGTTGCGGTTAAACAATAAATTAACAATATAAACAAATTTTATAACTATAAAAAATATTAAAAAACCATATTATTATTAAAAAACTATAAAATTATTAATTAAACATAATTATTTATAAAAATTATTATTTTTATTTCTCCATTTTTTTAGTTTGGATGAAAGTTATGATTTTAATAGAGAAATTTTTTTTTTTTGTGTTGATATGTTAGATGAAAAGAATTTTAGTTGTTATATATATATTAGTGATGAAGAAAAATTTTATCAAAATAATTAGAGATTATAGATCTTATACATATAAAATTATGAAAGATTGTTAATGAATATTAGTTAAAAATGTCAAATTTATTTATTTATTTGTAATTAAAATATTCAAATCTGATTTTTTTAAAGTTTCTTATATATATATATATTTTTTTTAATTTTAAATAAATTTTGTATTTTTTTAATTTTTAATTTTTTTAGTTATCCATCCGCAATCGCCCGCAACCGCAAACGCTAGCTGGAAGAAGCTTTTGATTCTGAGCGATACAAAGCAGTTTGAAGCGGTAGAAAGCGTTTTGTGTGATTGTTGCCAAACGCCAACAACCGCTACCACCCGCAAAAGCTGCGTTTGCGGGTGCTTGCGGGAGAACCAATCAAGCCCTAAGGGCCTGACTGGTTTAAACGCAGCGGTTGCGGTTGCGGTTGCGGGAGTTTGCGGTAGCGGGCGATTGCGGTTAACAGCGTTATTAAGCAGTTTGTACGATTGGCATAACGGTTGGAAACGGGTGCGTTTGCGGGATACTTACGACTAGTTAACTTGCGTGTGTAATAGCGGTTAAACAATAAATTAACAATATAAGCATATTTTATAACTATAAAAAACATCAAAAACCATATTATTATTAAAAAATATAAAATTATTAATTAACATAATTAATTATAAAAAAAAATAGTATGTGTATAATACTTATTTTTATTTTTATTTTTAATTTTAGTTTGGATGAAAGTTATGATTTCTATAGATAAATTATGGAGATATTAGATGAAAAAAATTTTAGTTGTTAGATATATATATATATATATATATATATATATATTAGTGATGGAGAGAAAATTTATCAAAATAATTAGAGTTTATAGATCTTATACATATAAAATTATGAAAGATTGTTAGTGAATATTAGTTAAAAAGTGTCAAATTTATTTATTTATTTTTAATTATAATATTTAAATTTTATTTTTATATAAAAATATTATATATATTTTAATTTTAAATAAATTTTGTGTTTTTTTAATTTTTAATTTTTTTAATTATCCATCCGCAATCGCGCGCAACCGCAAACGCTAGCTGCAAGTAGCTTTTGATTTTGAGGGACAAACAGCGGTACAAAGCGGTAGAAAACATTTTGAATGATTGTTGTCAAACGCCAACAACCGCTACCACCCGCAAAAACTGCGTTTTCTGAAAGATGGAAAGCAAAGTTGTTTTCTCAATGTTCTTAATTGTATCTCTTTGTGCTGTCATTTTTGCCACTCAAGGAGTAGCTCAAATGCAAAATCCACCGAAGATCCCTGGAATTTTTTCTCCCGGCTTACCTGTTGATCTGGTGAAATGTTGGTCGTCTCTATTCAACGTTGAAGGATGTGTGCTCGAAATCTCCGGATCGATTTTCTCGGGAAAACTTGAAAATATTAAAACCACATGTTGCAAGGCTTTTTCGACCTTGGATGCAAACTGTTGGCCCCATATGTTCCCTTTGAATCCATTCTTTCCTCCTCTCCTCAAGGACAACTGTGCGCGCATCGCCCCCGTCTCCCCGGCACACAATTGAGAGCAAGAATGATTGTTACTCTAAACTCGTATTTTTAGCTTCCAAGTCTAAAAAGTTTTAATGTTAATTTTTGCTGGCCAATTGTGAGGTTATATCTTTACTCTTTAGAGAGAGAGAGCTCTCTCTATGTAATGTGTTTTTCTCAATAAAGTCAAATTTCTAAGTTTGAACTCGATATAAATCGATTTTTTCAACTTCCGTTCTCTGTTATCTTTTTCGGCCGGCCTCGACTCCCTCAAATTTTTCTTGGCTTTAAGTTAGGTCGACCAGAAATACTCATTTTGAAAAGAAATAAAAGAAAGAATGAGTTCGGCCTCTTAAAGCTATATATTTTGGGCCTCTTATACCTCTCTACGACTCTACTACCTATATCAATTGACTTTTTAATTTAATTGCTAATTGCTACATTCTTTGGCCGATCACGGGTTCTTTTTCTTCTTCTTCGTTAGTTTTTTTATTTTTTTTATCATATCTTCAAAAAACCTTGAAAACCCTAACCTCCATGTGATTTTAGTTATTTTTTCTCCATCTTCTTCTGTTACGATGTAAGTTTAAGGTCTGCCGGCGGATTTTGATGTACTTTTTAGCTATAATGATTACTACAAGTTCTGTTGCGTAATTGTCTTATTTGTTTTTGTTTTTTTTGTACGTGATGCAGATTAGCTGCGTGAAAGAGAAACAAATGGTTGGTAGAAATAAAAAAACCCTAATTTTTGAACAAGGGTCGAAGCAAGGATGTCAAGAAGATATGATAAGCCAATTTCCAGATCATCTGATATGTCGCATTTCTTTATCATCTTCCCACAGAGAACGCTGTTAGGACAAGCCTTTTATCCACAAGATGGAGAAATCTTTGGAAATGGATTCCTGGATTGGACTTAGACTCGTGCAGATTCTCCAACTTCAATGCCTTAGCGAGTTTCGCTGACAGGTTTTTCGATGTCCACATGGAGTTACACAAATTACGGTTAAGGATTCATAGTCCTGATGATGTTAAGGACGCAAGTTGTGTCATCTACTGGATTGATGCTTCTTTAACAAGGCATAGGGTTCAACATCTTGAAGTTCGTTTTGGATACTACTACGGGACTGAGCCAGTACAGATGCCCCTGAGCCTGTATACCTGTGAGACATTAGTACACTTACGTCTCTTTGGGGCCAACTTATTTAATCCCGAGTTTGTTTCTTTACCTTGCCTGAAAATCATGCATTTAGAAAAAGTTTCATGTCCCAACGTGGCCACTTTGGAGAAACTTATCTCAAGCTCTCCATTTCTGGAAGACTTAAAGATCTACGAATGTACGTTATCTGATGATACAGAGGTTTTACAAGTGCGGTCTCGGACGGTAAAGAGAATCGACATAGATCAGTATGCGCAAGTTGTGATTGATGATGCTCCTCTACTCCAGTTTTTGAGGATTAGGGTTTACGTTACGAAGAGCTTTAGGATCATCTATTCGGGTTTCTCTGCAAAATTACATGTTTATGTCAACATTTATAGTTGGTTTAATCCATATAACTTATCCGAAAGAAGCGCGGTTCGCGATTTCCTGACTGATATATTGAGGGTCAGTGATCTAGCTATTAGTAGTGATACTTCGGAGGTACACACATGTCAACTTTAATTTGAGCATATATATATATATATATTCTTCCACGAAGTCTCTAACCAACAATTATTTGTTTGTTTACTTGTATTGACAGGTCCTCTATGATTACTCTAAAGTAGAACCCCTGCCTCAATTTGCTTGCACGTCACTTCAGTGTGTTAGTCTCTCTATATCCGAATTAAAATGGTTGCCAGCTTTTCTTGAGAACTTCCCGAATCTGAAATCCTTTAACTTGGTGAGTAATCTTGCTAAACCTTATATGATTATCTTGCTTTTGTTAAACCACCTATCTTTTAATTTCGTTTATTATCTCCTCTCTTTTTTTTTCCCCTCAGGTATGGTATTATAACTTTGGGCAGATGTGTTCCGAGGAGAGCGATCAAATCAGTTTTTCATCTGTGCCCGAGTGTTTGTTATCGTCGCTTGAGTTTGTTGATATCAAAACAAAGATCTGGGAAGATGGTACAGAAATGAAACTCGCAAGGTACTTCCTAGATAATTCGGTAATCCTCAAGAAACTCACGCTACGATTGCATTCTCATCAAACAAAAGATGGCATCTTCGAGGAAATCCTCAGAATCCCAAGACGCTCCACCACATGTCAAGTCCTCGTTCCTTGATTGGTAACATGATGCAACATAGAACATTTGGACTTGTGCTTTGGTTATATTCTTTGATTTCTTTTTTTTGGTGTTGTCATGGATTTTCTTTTTTTATCTGTCTGTTGTGTGTTGGGATTAGCTTTGGATTTATGGCCTAGACCGGTCTTATAAAAAGGGACCAATGGCGTAAAAAGAGCCTTTTTCAGAAGTTCTTGCTCATCTTTATTTTTGAAATTTCTCAAAATTCGACTATACCGATACCAAAACTTGGAACACATAGATAGATTGACGCACAAGGCAAGAAATGTAAGCAGGTCGAATTAAAGTTAAAACACAATCGATTTTGAGCATACTATTAAAACCGAAAAGTAAATATCAAATGTATATTTAAGCATCGAGAATTGGCGACCAATAAAATAAAATAGAAGAAAAAAAGATAGGAGATTGTCACGCCTCCCTCTTTTATGCCTTTTTCACTTTGAAATGAATCTCGACTTTTAGTACTCCACAAGTAACATCAGAGCTTTCTTTGTTGCTGCGCCATATAATCAGAGCTCTGTCTTCCTCTTTCGACTATTTTGTCATTCTTCTTTGACCCCCTGGAATTGAGCCATCTGATTGGCTACAACCTGTCAAGTCGTCATAATCTGATTGGTGAAGCTTAGAGAGGAAATGTGAAGAAGATTGTCCTTTGCTTAATCAGTTCGATGTAGGAAAGCTCTCTTGCCACACAAGAAATGCAAGTCTAGGCTCTTTCGTTTGTTTGTAATTTTTGATTGTAAAAAAAGATGAAAGTGAAAAAACAAGAACTAACACAGAGATTTCTCAAACAAATTCCTTTTAGATTTATCTTTAATGGTAACTTACAAGAAACCAAAATAGAGAACTTACAAGTATCTCTTTTAAAGAAAATCTAATCTCTCAATTGGTTCATCTTACAAGAAGAACCAATAAACCCTTTTGTCTTTAGAAAACTCAAACTTTTAATCTCTGATTTTCTAAAGAAGACAACGACCTCTATTTATAACCATAGAGTCCCGAGCTTTTACAATTTCCTAATCCTAGAATAAGACTAATTTCCTTTTAACTCTTATCCCTTGATTTCCTTTCTTCTTGTTTTTCCTTTTTCTTTTAAGCTTACAAGCTTTGATTAACCATTTTCAATGTTTTCCTTTTCTTCTTTGTGTGCAGCTTATGTCTAATCTCTTCACAGAAAAAGTTGCATCTTCAGAAAGTACTGTTTTAAGGTACTTTTGCAAGAGTCTGGTCCAATTCTCGCTGCAGGTCTCGAATATACGGGGACTGATCATGATTTGTTGTTTGTTACACTTTCTTATGTTCCTTAAAAATCTATGTTTCAGAAATGGCAGCTCATGAATTATGATCTCATAACAAAAAGTTCAAATGTTAGGCAAGTCAACGAAAAACTTGCACGATTAATGGGCCTTGACTGCAAATAAACTTGAAAGGATTAATGGGCTGATTTAAACTAAGCCCAATAGGCCCAAAATGCCGGAAACACCATATTCACTCTCTCTCACTCGACTCGACTGACTGTGCAAGGTTTCTCCTCCCAAATCAGTCTGCAATTTCAAACCGAACGAAATTTCGTCTCTCTCGCTGCGTCGCTCGGATTTAGGTTCGTAAAACATTTCCCACCATTTTCGTTACTTAAACCTCTCTTCAGTCATTATCTTCGGTAATCGGTATCGAGCTAGAACTATTGGGATGTACATCTGAGATTACTATTCTAGGGTTTTTGTTTGAATCAATTGGCCGAGCGATTAGATTGGTCGCAACTCGCAAGCAATGTGTTGGTAGTACTTACGACTCCAAATCTTCTCTCTTCCTAAAACTTTCGTTTCAACTTGTGTTATGCAGAATAGTTGTCTACACTCAAGAATCAATACATGGTTGGGAAAGGGGAAGAAGCGAAACAGGCTCGTTCCAGAGAGTTGAGTCAAAGATTGAAGGAAGATAGGATAAGCCAGTTGCCTGATCCTCTGATCTGTCTCATACTTTCTTGTCTTCCCACAAAGGATGCTGTAAGAACAAGCGTTTTGTCCACCAGATGGAGGAGTCTCTGGCTTTGGGTTCCTGAGTTGAACGTAGACTTCAAGGAATTCCCAGATTTCAATGCCTTTGTGGGTTTCTGCGACAGCCTTTTCGATTCCGATAGGCTTTCTCGCATACGCAAACTCAACCTAGATATCGAAGGCGGTGTAAATGGCGTCTCTTTCCGCAAGTCATGGATTGATGCTGCGGTTAAGCGGAAGATTCAACATCTGTATGTTCGTTGTCCTCTGAATGAGCATCTTTATGAGATGCCCATAAGCATTTTCACCTGTGAGACACTGGTGTTCTTGAAGCTTGAGCGGGTGGTCTTCCCTGCTGATGTAGAGGTGGTTTTTTGCTTGCCTTGTATCAAGAATATGCACCTGCTTGAAGTATTATATCCCAATGAGGCCGCTTTCGAGAAGCTTGTCTCATCCTGCCCTGTCTTGGAAGATTTAACCGTTTTCGTGGATAGGACTGATGCAAAATTCTACCGGGTGCACTCTCGGTCACTGAAGAAGCTCACGTTTCTACGAGGTTCTACTGTCCTGCTTGATTCTGCTTCGGGAGCTGAGGTTGATGCTCCTCTACTAAGCTTTTTGAGCCTCTATGATGACGGATCATATAGCTTTGTAGTAAACAATATGGAGTCCAATGCCAAGTTAGAAATTTCTCTCGAATTAGGTGTGTATGCTTTTCACGAGGCAGGCGTTTCATCGAGGAGAAGTCGCATCCGCAGTATTCTGCCATGGATCTCGAGGGTCGGGGATATTGTGATGATTGATGACACTTTAAAGGTATATGTGTATCAGACATGCACATTTTCTATAGTGAATATCTTCTAACCCACAAATACTTTCTGTTTGGTTTCAGCTTATTCATGACTATTCCATATTAGAACCGCTGCCTCAGTTTCGCTCCTTGTCCCGACTGTTTGTTACTCTCTTTTACTCCGATTTCAAATACTTACAAACTTTTCTTGAGAGCTGCCCAAACCTGAAATCCCTTATCATTGTGTTTTAATCCTCTCTAATTTCCTCAGGAATTGAATTATGAAGAGTTAATGAGTGATGAGGAAATGAGTTTGGAGGAGATGTATCAGATCAGTTATTCATCTCTTCCTGAGTGTTTGTTGTCGTCGCTCGAGTTTGTTGATTTCAAATCCCCAATCTCAGGAAGTGCTGCAGAAATGGAGCTGGTAAAGTACTTCCTAGAGAATTCAGAAATACTCGAGATCCTCACTCTACGCGTGAAAGATGATTATGACTTCTCCAAAGAACTTCTCAAAATCCCAAGATGCTCTACAAGCTGTCAAGTCGTCGTTATCTGATTGGTAAAGCTTAGAGAGAACATGTGAAGAAGATTGTCAGTTCGATGTAGGAAAGCTCTCTTGCCACACAAGAAACGCAGGTTTAATTTAGGCTCTTTTGTATGTTTCTTTGTAGTAGAGAGAAACATTTTGTACTACTTTTGCAAGAACTCGTGTTGTTGTTTATGCAAATCAAGTTTGTTGCCCTTTTCTTTTGTTCCTTAAACATAAGAATGTTCTTGATTGTGTTAATGACGCACCTTATGTTAACCTTGTGGATTGATAGGCACTGATTCTTCATCTTGATGTTACTTTTGGATTGGCAGTACAGATACGCTTGAGCATATATACATGTGAGAGACACTTGTACACTTACGACTCTTTGGGGCCACCTTGGGTTAATATTGCAATTAGAATATGTTTTAGCTACTTTGGAGAAACTTATATCAAGCTCTCCAGTTCTAGGATAATAAGTTCTTCTCATACGGACGTCTAAGTTTGATTTAACACGATTGTGGACGTTGTGATAGTATCCAACATACCAACTTAGACCGGCCCGGTCAAGCTACCTCAGCCGGATTTGGAACCAAATCGCTGAATCCGGATTTAAAAGGAAAAAAAAACAGTATACACTTACGTTTGTGGTTTCAAAACTTAAGGACTCAAAACAACTTGATGTAAGAAAATTTAACACATGGGTTACATTTTGGGACACATTTATTTTTCACGTTACTTTTCGATTTAATAACATGTTGTTTCAAGATCCTATAAATTCTAAGTTTCCTCTAATATCTAAAACCATCCAAACATCTAAAGTCTCTAAACAAGAACAAAAAGAAAAGGAAAAAGACGTCTAGTAAGAAAGATGGAAAGCAAAGGTGTTTTTTCAATGTTCTTAATTGTATCTCTTAGTGCTGTCATTTTTGCCACTCTTGGAGTAGCTCAAATGCAAAATCCACCCATGATTCCTGGAATTTTTCCTCCCGGCTTACCTGTCGATCTGGTGAAATGTTGGTCGTCTCTATTCAATGTTGAAGGATGTGTGCTCGAAATCTCCAAATCGATTTTCTCTGAAAATTTTGAAAATATCAAAACCGCATGTTGCAAGGTTTTTTCAACCTTAGATGCAAACTGTTGGCCCCATATGTTCCCATTGAATCCATTCTTTCCTCCTCTCCTCAAAGACAACTGTGCGCGCATCGCCCCTATCTCCCCGGCACACAATTGAGAACAAAAATGATTGTTATCCTACACTCATAGTTTTTACTCGTTAGCTTATTACAAGTCTAAAAAGTTTTAATGTTAACTTTTACTGGCGAAGTAAGTGTGAGGTTATCTATCTCTTTAGAGAGCTCTCTATGTAATAAGCATCAGCCTTTTATAAGATGTCTGGTTGGTTTTAACGGTGTTTTTTAATCAGTTTCTGGTTCAAACATCGTTGAAGAAAATTTTGAAACCGAGATGGACCGACCAATTCACATCTTCCCTCGCAAATCTATCTAATGGTTTCTGGTTCAAACATCGTTGAAATTTCTTTTTCTCATGTAAACGATGTGGTTCCGGATGAGCTGGTACACCAAACTACCTTTTTCGAACCAGTGTTAAAATTATATGGAATTATACGTTTGCTGTAAAAAAAAAAAATAACAAAGAAATTAAGGTTTATCAACTAAGTGAACATTTTCTTTGATGCTGAATAGTATTATTACAAATAACATAAGATTTTTAACATCGACTTTGACAAATCATTCGGAATGAACGGTATTCGATCAGAAATACTCATTTTGAAAAAAAAAAAGAAAAAAAGAATGAATTAAACCTATCTATAAATTTTGGGCCTCTTAAACAAACAGTTAAACCTATTGATTTTTTAATTTAATTTACTACATTCTTAGCTGATCACGCACGGGTTCGTTTTCTTCTTCTTCGTTAGTTGTTTTTAATCATCTTCAGAAAACCTTGAAAACCCTAAGCCTCCATGTGATTTTAGTTTTTTCTTCTTCATCTTCTTCTTACTTTCTTACGATGTAAGTTTAAGGTCTTCCGTCGGATTTTGATGTACCTTTTTTGGCTTTGATGATTACTCCAAGTTCTGTTACGGATTTGTTCTTATCTTCTTTTTTTTTTTTTGTGTGTTGTACTTGATGATGCAGATTAGCTGTGTGAAAGAGAAAAAAGAATGGTTGGTAGAAAGAAAAAAGCCCTAATTTGTGAACAAGGGTCGAATCAAGGATGGCAAGAAGACATGATAAGCCAGTTTCCAGATCATCTGATATGTCACATTCTTTATCATCTTCCCACAGAGAACGCTGTTAGGACAAGCCTTTTATCCACAAGATGGAGAAATCTTTGGAAATGGATTCCTGGATTGGACTTAGACTCGTGCAGATTCTCCAACTTCAATGCCTTAGCGAGTTTCGCTGACAGGTTTTTCGATGTAACATGGAGTTACGCAAATTCCGGTTAATGATTCATAGACTTGATGATGATAATGACTCCCCTTGTGTCATCCTATGGATTGGTGCTGCTTTAACTAAGCATAGGGTTCAACATCTTGAACTTCGTTTCAAAGCGTCAGTACAGATACCCCTAAGCCTGTATACCTGTGAGACATTAGTACACTTACGACTCTTTGGGGCCAAATTGTTTAACGCCGAGTTTGTTTCTTTACCTTGTCTGAAGATCATGCATTTAGAAAGAGTTTCATGTCCCAACGTGGCCACTTTGGAGAGAGTTATCTCAAGCTCTCCAGTTCTGGAAGACTTAAAGATCTCTGAATGTGAGTTTTCTGATAATACAGAGGCTTTACAAGTGCGGTCTCGGACGGTAAAGAGAATCGACATAGATCAGTATGCGCAAGTTGTGATTGATGATGCTCCTCTACTCCAGTTTTTGAGGATTATGGTTTACGTTACTAAGGTTACGAAGAGCTTTAGGATCATCCATTTGTGTGTCTCTGCAAAATTACATGTTTATGTCTCTTGTAGTTGGTTTGATCCATGTAACTTATCCCAAAGAAGCTTGATTCGTGATATCCTCACTGATATATCGAGGGTCAGTGATCTATCTATTACTAGTGATACTTCGAAGGTACACACACATCACATGTCAACTTTATATTTGAGCATATAGATATTCTTCCAACAAGTCTCTAACCATCTTTTGTTTTTGCTTCTACTGACAGGTCCTCTACGGATACTCGAAAGTAGAACCCTTGCCTCAATTTGCTTGCGTATCACGTTTGTGTGTAACCGATATTGAATGGTTGCCAACTTTTCTTGAGAGCTTCCCGAATCTGAAATCCTTAACCTTGGTGATGAATCTTGCTAAACCTTATATGATTCACTCACAATTCGTTAACCGCCTTATCTTTTCATTGAGTTTATTATCTCCTCTCTCTTTTTTTTTTTTTTTTCATCAGGTATGGTATTATAACAGTCGGAAGAAGCCATGGTTCGAGGAGAGTGATCAAATCAGTTTTTCATCTGTGCCCGAGTGTTTGTTATCGTCGCTTGAGTTTGTTGATATCAAAACAAGGATCTGGGAAGATGCTACAGAAATGAAACTCGCAAGGTACTTCCTAGATAATTCGGTAATCCTCAAGAAACTCACGTTACGATTGCATCCTCATCAAACAAAAGATGACATCTTCAAGGAAATCCTCAGAATCCCAAGACGCTCCACCACATGTCAAGTCCTCGTTCCTTGATTGGTAACATGATGCAACATAGAACATTTGGACTTGTGCTTTGGTTATTCTTTGATTTCTTTTTTTTGGTGTTGTCATGGATTTTCTTTTTTTTTTATCTGTCTGTTGTGTGTTGGGATTAGCTTTGGATTTATGGTCTAGACCGGTCTTATAAAAAGGGACCAATGGCTTAAAAAGAGCCTTTTTCAGAAGTTCTTTCTCATATTTATTTTTGAAATTTCTCAAAATTCGACTTTACCGATACCAAAACTTGGAACATATAGAGAGATTGGCGTACAAGTCAAGAAATGTAAGCAGGTCGAATTAAAGTTAAAACACAATCGATTTTGAGCATACTATTAAAACCGAAAAGTAAATATCAAATGTATAATTTAGCATCGAGAATTGGCGACCAAAAAAATAAAATAGAAGAAAATAAGATAGGAGATTGTCCACGCCTCGCTCTTTTATGCATTTTTCACTTTGAAATGCTTCTTGACTTTTAGTAATCCACAAGTAACATCAGAGCTTTCTTTGTTGCTGCGCCATATAATCAGAGCTCTGTCTTCCTCTTTCGACTATTTTGTCATTCTTCTTTGACCCCTGAGAGTGAGACTGTGCCATTGGAGTCATAGCCACATAGATTGACTTTGGAGATGATGAAGTTGCAGCTGCTGCTACTTTGGCTGCTGCTGCTGCTGCTGAAGCTGAAGCAGCTACCATTTTCTGTGCACCTTCTCTAACTTGAATGTAGTCGTCCTCTATCACAAATAGCTGCAGCCAAAACCAGCTTAATAACTTTAGAAAATTTTGAGAAAAGACGTTAAAATGGTTTGTGAAGTGGAATGAGACAAACCTCAAGATGGCTAGCAACAAATTCGTCCAGCTTCCCGTACTCTTTCCTGTAATCATGCCAGTGCAGAGGTGCTAGCATTTTGCCCAAACGATTTGGAAGCTGTAGAATGACACAACAAGCACCTGTTATAAGAAAGACCATTTCCAAATTCGATTGTTCACTCTCATTGTGGTAAACGGTATTTTGCTCTCACCGTTGAACTGATTCTGATTCTTCCACCAGCTGGTATAGTACGAACGATGCAAGCCAAAAGCGACCTTTCATCCAGAAGAGCGCTCTCTAAGTTCCTCTCAGCTTTCCCAGGTGACACTAGAGTTTCAGGCACCATGGACTTAGCACCATTTTGTTCACCGGGTGAAACCTGACCATTAGCCTCATCTCCTCCTACCTGTTCATTCACAGAGGACGATGATCTACATCGTGCTGCTCCCTGGCTATTTTCAACATCCAGATAATCTTGGCCAAGGAACTGCCCATTGGCAGGGACTTGGTATTCACTCTTCGCATCAGAGCTTACCAAGCCATGAACACCTTGAGATGGATGCACGTGATTCTGCATAGGCATTTGTGAGCTATCTGGTACAGCCTGCGAAAAAACGCATGAAAGACTATGGTCATTAACTGTAATTAAACGAAACAAAAAGATTCATTCTTAAGCTCACACATTTTGCTGCAGCAACACTGTTTGTGCAACATGAGGTGAATGGCCCCGAGGCTGAACCAGCTGAGGAATTTCTTGTTGATGCATGACAAAAGAATGCAGAGGGGTCACCTGACCCGCTTGAAGGTACCCATGCGTCGCATGATCAACATCTTTGTTCTACAAATAATCACAAGGGCAAAAGCAGTCACGGTTAGGATAGGATCCATTTCAAGTGCCTTAGCGCGGATTTTATTGCCAAGAACACAAGCCATCATACTGAATATGATGTGGAACATGAAAATTCTAGAATTCTGAACAATCTGCATAAAACTGAATAGACAAGCGACAAAGCAAATACTTCACAATACAATATCACAGAGCTTTTTGGCTGCCAGGAATATTCAAATATATCACTTTTGCTTAACAATTTCTAGCACCGAACGCCTAAAACAGTACCTCGATTTGGTTCCCGCTGTTCTGGATAATCTGGCTCCTGCTGTTTTCATGAGCTTCGAATTGTTTCACGCTGTTTTGGACAATCTGGGAGGCGCCGTTGGAATTTGTTTTAGAGCCACCTCCTCCCTTTAAATTGGCAAGCTGAAGCTGAAGCTGTTGCACTGTATGCGAATGCAACCTCTCCATCTCCACAAACTGAACTCAATGAGATGGAACAAATATAAGATAGGAGTAGAATCGTCTCGAGCAGAAAAACTTTTTGGAAGAAATTCAGATAACCAACCTGTCTTTGGCAACCAAGCCAGAGCTGGTTATACTGCTCAGTACGTTCTCGCAATTCAGCCTGCAATGAGTGATTTGTAGATGATTGTAAAGCATCCATCTCTTGGGCACGCGCGATCCAACCTTGTGCTTCTCTCAGTTGCTCATCCTTGTACATGATAGTTTCTTGAGCAATCCTATTCTACAAGCCATTAAGGATAAGGACTCTGCTTTTAGTGTAATTCAAAATTTCAAAAATTGGCAATGAGATAAAACTGCAAGGTCCATAATCATGAGATGTTTGAACATATTTGATTGTGTCACAAAAACACAGGACAACTAACTTGTTCCTGCAGTTCTGTGAACTGTCTCTCTTTCTCTTGAATATGCTCCTGAAGTTCAGATATTTGATGTATATTTTGGGACCTCTCCGCTTCAGATTGATCACGCTCTCTTCTGCAAATAAAGAAAGGAAAAAATGCACTCAGTTATATATTCCAAAACCTCACGCCTACAAAAATGTCTTCTTATATAAGTAAAAGTCGAAGGCCCAAAATAATACTTTCAAAACAAAACAAAAGCAGCAGAACCTTATAGAAGATAAAAGAGTAATAGAGAGAGTTTGAAGAATTAACAGCACCTGAAAGTGGCAAGTTCTTTATTTTGCTCTCTTAGGATACTCTCTTTGGCCCAGGCCTGGTAGCAGTACAAGGAGAACTTAGACACAAATCATTCAGATTTATATCTGACAAAAACCTAGGAATAATCT
This sequence comes from Alliaria petiolata, assembly GCA_020283515.1. Classification (NCBI taxonomy): domain Eukaryota; kingdom Viridiplantae; phylum Streptophyta; class Magnoliopsida; order Brassicales; family Brassicaceae; genus Alliaria; species Alliaria petiolata. The sequence goes on along the minus strand of JAHZTW010000008.1, from coordinate 445,400 downwards.
GTAAACCATCATACCGCATCATTATCCAGCTTTATCGCATGTAGCTCTCTGTCTTTCTCTTCTAACTTCCTCTCCGCCTCTCGAACAGATCTCTCTTTCTCATGAAGTTGCTCCTAAAATTTACAACAACATTCCTTTATCTTCCATGCAAGTATGCAACATTTGTGCTCAATGAAATATACAAAAAAAAAGATCCAGGAAAGAAAAACCCTGTTAAGGAGAGTGAGCAGTTTCAGCTAACCTGCATTCTAGCAGAAGCATTAGCATACTCAGTGAATTGAGATTCAAAGTTGCTCTGGATTTGTCTCGCAATCATCTGGTCTCGAAGCTCAATCTCCAACTGCTGTAGCTCTCCTTTTTTTCTAGAAACGTTAAGAAGTTGCTGCTCCAACAGCTCGCCATTCTGCACTACAAGAAAGCCCACCAAGAGGTCGTTCCCACTAAGAAACTTTTGATATTCATATGAACTAAACTATAAAAACTCCTTCATCTTCCAATGATTTGAGTCTAGGCTATTTAGATATATCTTTAGCCGTAGATTTACTCCAGTAAGTGAAAAAAAATCTAAGTGGCATTGCAAGACAGAAGTAATTAACCTCGTATATGGTTCTCTCATCCGTCTGGTTTAGCTTTAGCTGTTGCAAATCCTGCAACAAAATTTTGATCAACGCCAAAGAGAGCATAAGAATTACATTAAAATCTATTAAAAATAATAATTTTGAGCTTATATAACGACACAAACGAGAACACTAGTCGAACTGCAAAGAAGAGATAAAACAGTATCAGGCAATCAAAAAAAAAAAAAAAAATCCAGATTTAGTCTACACATTCCTCAAAATAAACATAACCTAGACGCATATCAGTTCCAGATTGGCACATTACCACAAAGTCTGTAGCGTCTCCGGCGCTATGTGAATCCGAAACGGCGCGCCACTCTTTCCTTGACGGATTCTGAAGGGAGCCGCCGCGAGTAGCGGCTGCGCTCGAAGCGGTCTCCATTATAAAGAAATCCACCGAAGAGACTTCAACTCCACTAGTACTGATGACTGATCTCACTGGAAAAACTAGGGTTTATCGGGGAGTATTTGAGTATATAGCCTAGAGATTCTAAGCTAAGACGCAGACAGAGATGATGAATTAAAAACCACGATTGACGAAGAGGAGTATAGCTGAAGAAAGGTTTAAGGGACGAAAATGGCGGAAGTGTTTGACGGAGGAGAGACGAACAAAAGAAGAAGCGAGACGATACGAAATTGCAGAATCAATCATTCATTCATTTGGCAAATTTCTACTCCTGAGAGTGAAAGACTGAAGATCGAGTTCCTGATTCTATTGGGCCTATTGGGCCTAGATATCTTTGGCCTATCAATGCGTTTTGCGTTTCGCTTTGAGATTTTTAGCAAAACTTCGTTGAAGATATTTTTGTGAAATCTCTCGTTGTCTTTTTTGGTTAACCGAAATATCTTCAACCTAATTTCGGTCAGATAACTTAAATCAAATCACAAAATTAGATTGACCAATGTAAACTCAGAAACGTGTGTAGGAAGAAATCCACATTTGTCTTTACACAAACAAACCCTCGACAAGTTTCACCGAAGTCTTTTACACAACAAAATCACCAAAAAAGACAACGAGATTTAACCAAATTGAAAGAAAAAAACCTGAAGTTATATAAATATTAAAGAACAACTCGACAAAACCCTTTTCTCAAAAAAAAAAAAAAAAAACGCGACAGTGAATAGTTTTCCCTATATATTAGGATGGTGTTCACAGCCATTTTCAATAAAAAGTGAAAATAGAAGTTTTAAAATAAGTGAGATGTATCATTTTAAATAATTTATAAAAATTAAAAAAAAAATTGTAATATTAAAAACAAAGATAAATAATAAGAAATATTTCATTTAGGAAAAGGAAAATAAAAAAAAAGTCAATAAAATTAACTTTAGCGGATGGTAATTTTGAAAGATTTTTTAGCCGGTTTCTAACCCTAATCGAGTCTCTTTGTTATTGTCCCGTCGAAACCACTCTTCTTCCGTCGAAACCATCATGTCTGATCGGCCCGTCGAATCTATGTCCTCCGGTAAGATCTCTCTCTCTCTATTAATTATATGATCGATCTGCGAGAATAATACATGATTGTTTATGCGTTTCCTTTTCTTTTTTTTAAAGCCTTCCTCGCAGAGTCTTGCACTGTCTTCTGGGACGTCGTGGATTACCCGTTCCCTGGGGGTCTTAATCCCGATTTGATTTATCCGAGAATGAAATCATTCCTTGAGGATATTGGTTGTCGTGGTGAGGTGTTAATCAAGGCTTATGTTGATAAGGATAAATGGCCCGATAAGACAATCCACGGAATCGACATCGTTCCCATTCAAGGTGAGTTTTCGTGTTTATGTCTATAATAATGATAACTTTTTTTGTTTTGGTACTTGTGTATTTATGTCTCTAATAATCTAGATCGACGTTGATATACACTTTCAGGGGATAACTATACCAGAGGTCTTTCTATGTCATTGGACATTGCTTTTTGGGCAACTGAAAATGATCCGACCTATTTGAAACCGTTTGGTTTTATGGTGATCTCAAAGCAAGTAAAAGAACAATCGGTTTTCGTCCCTTTGTGCAGACGGTTTGCGTTTTCGGATTTCCATGTTTGCTTAGTACTTATGATCCTACAACATTTGATGATGTCTTATTAACACCTGATGGTCCTCCCAAAAATATGCTACATACTCTAAGCTTCGATTGCCTTTCGAGAAGCTTATTAGACAACCATAAGCGGAAGAGGAGACAAGGCTCAGACGACCATAAGCGGAAGAGGAGACTGCGCAGCTAGATTAGAGCTGATGCAGGGTTCGATACACTCTTTATGATCCTTTTCTGTCAGATGTTTTTTGTGTGTTAAAAACATTCATTACTCTTTGTTTACCCCAAAAAAAACTAGATTCCATTCCAAATGTATATATCGGTTAAAACTTCCAAATTCAATCACATGAGAGCAATGATAATGTGAATTGTGTATATAACATAAGGTTCGGGTATATTTTACAGAGATCATGCTGACCCAGCTTGGTGCAAATATGTTGCACGATTAAGTCAATAGCCACATGATTATCCCCGCCACGAGGAATTACGATGATATTACTTCTAATTCGTTGGAAGAATAAAGTCATCAAAAGCACCAAACGGTTTGCCAATATCTCTATCATTATATTACGGCAAAGTGGGAAAAAGTGTGGCCTTGATTCTTAATTAGTTTCTTTAGTAAAGACGTGTGTTTAGCATCTTTATTTTTTAGTTTATTTTTTTTGGTCAGGGGGATATTAAATTAAAAGAACAAAAAAAGCTTTAAGTGTGTTTCTTGTTATGATCATGATCATCCTATGACTCAACATTATTATGAGTCCTAGGGCAAAAAAAAGTTTTAGACCTTTAAAATTTATTTATTTTTGGGTTTTTTACTACAAATTCTATATTTGATATTATTGGAAATTCTCCCATGCATCTGTTCAAGTTCGACTAAATAGTCTAAATCAAATTCGACTAAATTGTCTTAATCAAATTAAACTTAGCCAATTACAGTTACTAATCAGTAATCAACCTCATAAAATAAATTAAAGACTCAAAACCATGCATACATAGGGTGAAACCCAGATTTTTTGCTGGTCAACTTGTTACACATATATTAATATATAGACACATAAAGACCACAAAATGTTTGAGCTATATATGTCATTAAATATATACTTGGCGTAACAATCAATAATCAAAATAAAATCAGTAATTAGTGATATACATGAGCAGCAACCACCTGGGAACATAAGAAAGACTTAACTGCTATATTTTGTTTGTAGCTCAAAGCTCCTATGAATCAACCAATTTATACGACCAAAAATTAACCCCAACAAGAATATATTTATCTTTTACTAATTAAAGAACAAAGGTTTTACAAACGCTAGAGCATTTTGGCATTGCAAGGAGCTCTTTGAGTATGACATATATACTTAATTTGCTCTTTTTGGCTATTATAATCAGAAAACCTTAAAGAGTCAATTCCCCCCATGTTGTTGAATTCATCAGGAAGTACCTTTCAAGCTTCATTTCCCGGTTAAGAGATTAAGGAACAAAAGAAAAGAGTAACAAACTTGATTCCATAAACAAAACAACAACAACACGATTTCTTGCAAAAGTACCTTAAAAGAGTTTCATCTCTATTTTATTCCAAAGAAAACAAACACAAGAAACACTAAACCTGCATTTCTTGTGTGGCATGAGAATCTCCACATCAAACATGATTTAGTCAAAAAGACAACCTTCACATGTTCTCTCTAAGCTTTACCAATCAGCTGACGACGACTTGACAGGTGGCAGAGCGTATTGGGATTTTGAGGAGCTCCTTGGTGATATAGTCTGCCGAACCACGATTCACATGTAGAGTGAGTTTCTTGAGGATTGCAGAATTCTCTAGGAAGTACTTTACCAGCTTCATTTCTCCAGCATGTCCTGAGATTGGGCCTTTGAAACCAACAAACACGAGCGACCGTACAAGACACTCAGGAACAGATGAATAACTGATTTGATTCATCTCCTCAGAACGCATTTCGTCATAATCAGCTAGCCACTGAATCAAATAGTTGATCAAAACGCGATGAGGAAATAAACACAAGTTTCAGAAAGATGGAAAAAAAAAATGTATTGGGTTGAGCAGGTCATCACCAGGTAGAGTAATTTCAAGTTCGGGCAGCTCTCAAGAAAGGTTGGAAAACATTTCAAATCGGATACACAGATTGTAGCAACCATGCAGGACGCGTAAGGTAACTGAGGCAGCTGTTCGAATTTGGAATAGTCATGAATGAGCTGAAACCAAACAGAAAGTATTAATTTGTGGGTTAGAAACATTTCATTAATTATAGAAAATGAAAATGAGCTGAAACCAAACAGAAAGTATTAATTTGTGGGTTTAGATATACCTTGAAAGTGTCTGATTCTACGGCCATATTCCTGACCCTCGAGATCCCGGGCAGAAAACTGCGGAAGCGACTTCTCCTCGATGAAACGCTTGCTTCATGAAAATTCTGCAAACCAAAGTCGAGAGACATACCTAACATGGTATTGGAGTCCCGATTGTTTACTACAATAATGCTGTTTGATACGTTATCATAGATGCTCAAAGAGCATAGTAGAGGGGCATCAATCACAACTCCCGAAACAAAATCAAGCTGTGAAGGAGAAGCTCGTATGAAAAAGAGCTTCTTCAGTGATCGAGAGTGCACCCGATAGAATTTTGCATCATTCCTAGCTACGATAACCTTTAGATATTCCAGGACAGGGCATGACGAGACAAGCTTCTCGAAAGTGGCCTCATTGGGATAGAAAATATGTTTCAAATGCATTGATTTGAGACAAGGGAAGGAAACATACTCGGCATCAGCCATGTACACCCCATAGAGTTTTAAGGATACCAGTGTCTCACAGATGTAAAGGCTTATGGGCATCTCACAAAGAGACTCATCTGGAGAACACCCAACATGTAGATGTTGGACCTTGCGTTTAACTGCAGCATCAATCCATGAAGTTAGACAAGAGGCGTCGTCTTCATCGCCTTCATATCCGTAAATACCTAAGATGAGTTTGTGTATGGATGACACTCTGTTGGAATCGAAAAACCTGTCACCAAAACTCTTAAAGGCATTGAAATCTGGGAATTTTCGGGAGCTCAATTCCAAACTTGGAACCCAAAGCCAGAGACTCTTCCATCTAGTGGATAAAACGCTTGTCCTAACAGCGTCTTCTATGGGAAAGTGAGAAAGTATCTGCCATATCAAATGATCAGGTAATTGGCTTATCAGATCTTCCTTCAATATTTGACTCAACTCTCTGGAACGAGCCTGTATCGCTTCCCCTCTACCAACCATGTTTTTTCTCCTGTAGAAAACTATTCAGAACAACAAAAAAATGGAAAAAGACAAAACTATTCAGAGAGACAAAAGAAGGTAAATTCAGACAAAACTAATCAAACCTATCCTTTAGTTCAAATTCCAGAGAAGAGAAGTTTCAAGATCCACATTGAACCAAACGTAATCCATAAAGTATATAACATCAACATCCCGCTGAAAGACGAAGTAAATTCATAGTGACATATATGCATAAGAAAATCCCGAGAGAGAGAGAGAGACGACTAACATTGAGACTATTCAAATCAGGCTAGGGTTTCTATGGTCTTATGAAACTATAGATCAAGAACCAAACAAAAGGGTCGAGTAAGAAGAAGAAGAAGAAGAAAAAGTATTCACCGTGTTGTGGCCGAATGAAATACGGACAATTGCACTAGCTTGCGTGCAACTCAAAACACATATCGAGAAGACTGAGAGAGTGAGAAGAAGAAGTTAAAATCACGTGCAATGCTTCTTAGGTTTCTGAAGATGACTAAAACCAAGCAAGGAACATGAGGATAATATTAGGACAACATGAGGATAACATGAGGATAAGACAAAGAATGAAGAAGAACGCACTGGAATGGATTTTTTTAATTAAGACCACTGTGAAATTAGGGTTTTGAATTATATTGCCGCTCGAGTGGCTAAGATACGGTTGCCATGCCACCTGCTTCTTATCCTACGAATCTAATACAAATAGAAATAAATCTAATTGAAACAAATTACAATTTGACAGGTATAGAAATAATTAAAATTCATATCACTTAGATATAAAGGTGTGAACTGGACCATTAAAAATAATTAAATTACTTAATTAGTACCAATTACTTGAGAAAGTTGGTGAAAATTTAAGGGGTAACACACAGGTGGGGACACATTTGACCAAACTGAGGCTAAACTTCGATTTGGCAATTCATCTCCTCAGAATGTAGCTCATGTACGTAAGCACAGCATCAATCCATGAGTTGAGGATCTCAACATAATAAGTAGTAACCGAGGTTCATATAATCATATGTATGCATGACTGCTTGTGTGAAATATAAAAAAACTGTCAGCGAAACTCACAAATGCATTGACATTCGAGAATGCGCAGGAGTCGAAGTCCAATGTTGTCGAATGGACAAGAGCAATAATGGATGTACTCATGTAAACCAATCCAAATCAGTACATATCGTCACGAGGAGAAAATTTAGCCATGGGAACATTGGATTTTAAGAGAGTAACTTTCGAAAATGATTATTTAAAGACTTTTGTTGCATTTTTGAGACGAAAGATATAGAGATATAGGTTGAGGCCCAATTTTGCAGAACATTTAATGCCTGGTTAAGAGTTTAAGTAACAAACTTGATTGCACAAACAAACGAAAGAGACTATAAACCTACATTTCTTGTGTGGCAAGAGAGCTTTAATTCCTACATCGAACTGACTAAACAAAAGACAATCTTCTTCACATGTTCTATCTAAGCTTTTACCCATCAGATGACGACGACTTGACATGTGGCAGAGCGTCTTGGGATTTTGAGGAGCTCCTTGAAGATGTCATAGTCTCTAGAACCATGGTTCACATGTAGAGTGAGAATCTTGAGGATTGCTGAATTCTCTAGGAAGTACTTTACCAGCTTCATTTCTGCAGCATATCCCGAGATTTGGGTATTGAGATCAACAAACTCGAGCGACGATAACAGACATTCAGGAACAGATGAAAAAGTGAATTGCATCATCTCCTTGGATTCCTCATTATCATCCAATGCCTGAGGGAAAAACAGAGGACTAAAAAGAGATGAGAAGATAGACAGAAACTTCGCAGAGATGACAATAAATAAAATAAAAAACTAATTGGGTTAAGCATATCATCAGTTCATCACCAGGACAAGGACTTTCAAGTTTGGGCAGCACTCAAGAAAGGTTGAAAACCAATTCAAATGGGATGCACAGAGTGTAGCATGCAGGCGAGACATGCAACGAAATTGAGGTAGCGGTTCTAATTTCGAATAGTCATGGATGACCTGAAACCAAACAGAAAGCACTGTCGGTTAGAAACTTATTCATTACAGAAGATGAGCATGGCTGATGCGCATATATACCTTGAAAGTTTCTGTATCTACCACCAAATGCTTAACCCTCAAGATCCCGGGAAGAAAACTGCGGATGCGGCTTCTCCTGGATGAAACACTTGCTCCATCAAACTCCACCAAACCAAAGTCGATAGAAATACCTAACTTGCCATCGGACTCCAAATTGTTTACTACGAAGCTATTTGATACGTTATCAACGATGCCCAAACAGCGTAGTAGAGGAGCATCAATCACAACTCCCGAAACAGGATCAAGCTTGATAGAACAATCTCGTATAAACAAGAGCTTCTTCACTGATTGAGAACGCATACGATAGAATTTTGCATCGTTCTTAGCTACGTAGACCTTTAACTCGTCCAAGACAGGGCAGGATGAGATAAGTCTCTCGAAAGTGGCCTCATTGGGATATATTATTTTTAGCAGAAACATAGTCTTGAGACAAGGCAAGGAAAAAACCACCTCTGCATCAGGCAAGGCCACCCACTGAAGTTTTAAGAACACCAGTGTCTCACAGGTAAGAAGGCTTATGGGCATCTCGTAAAGATTCTCTGGATAACACTGAACATCTAGATGTTGGACCTTGCGCCTAACCGCAGCACCAACCCATGAAGTGAGATAAGAGGCGTCGTCTTCAACTCCACAAATATCAAAGACGAGTTTGTGTATCCATGAAGCCCTAATAGAATCGAAAAACCTGTCACCAAAACTCACAAAAGTACTGAAATCTGGGAACTTTCGGGAGCTTAGTTCCAAACTTGGAACCCAAAGCCAGAGACTCTTCCATCTAGTGGATAAAACGCTTGTCCTAACACCGTCCTCTATGGGAAGATGAGAAAGTATCTGCCATATCAAACAATCAGGTAACTGGCTTATCCTATCTTCCTTCAATCTATGACTTAACCCTCTGGAACGAGCCTGTTTAGCTTTCCCTCCACCAACCATGTCTTTTCTCTTGTGAAAAAACTATTCAGAACAACGAAAATTGAGAAAAAAAAAATCAAGTTTCAGAGAGACAAAAGAAGGTAAATTTAACCAAAAACCTATCCTTTAGTTCAAAATCCACAGCGAACCAAACGAAATCCATAAAGTAACATCAACATCCGCCGGAAGACGAAGTAAATTCATAGAGACGACGACGACGAACCACATTGAGACTATTCAAAATCAGGGCTAGGGTTTTTACGGTCTTATGAAAATGACTATAGAAAGAACAAAAAAAAGGGTCGAGTAAGAAGAAGTATCCACCGTGTTGTGGCGAAACGCAATCACTTGCCGGAACTGTAGATCGTGATTTCGCCGGCGGGAATGGAAACCGTTGCTGGATATCCCCACTTGCCGGAACTCTGTCTGCAATTTTGGGCCAAAAACATCGGTATAGGCCGTAATTGTCCAATTGATTAATATTGGAGTTTGGTTTACGAACGGGTTGAACCAAAACGACATCGATCAGTATCCGGTTCAATAATTGAGTTATATTACGCTTTATTGAACCAGATTGATGTGGAGCAAGTTAGAATAGTTCAATAAAGCGTGTGACGGAAAAATTATTTCCGATTAGTATAAATAAAACTTCTAAAAAATTTCGAGTTGATTCATCTTTGATCTTTGGATTTTGTATCGAACTCCATCACAGTCAAGATTCAAGAGCGTTATATATTTTTTTAACGATAGTTAATGATTATTCAAGAAAAGTTTGTATTCAAAGAACTTCATTGCCACGTTAAGAGATTAAGTGCCACAACAACACGATATCTTATAAAAGTACCTTAAAACAGTTTCATATCTATTTTACTCCAAAGAAAACAAACACAAGAAACACTAAACCTACATTTCTTGTGTGGCATGAGAATTTCCACATCAAAAAGACAATCTTCACATGTTTTCTCTAATAAGCTTTACCAATCAGATGACGACGACTTCACAGGTGGCAGAGCGTCTTGGGATTTCGAGGAGCTCCTTGGAGATGTCATAGTCTATCGAACCATGGTTCACACGTAGAGTGAGTTCCTTGAGGATTGCTGAATTCTCTAGGAAGTACTTCACCAGCTTCATTTCTGCAGCATATCCTGAGATTGGATCTTTGAAACCAACAAACTCGAGCGACCGTAAAAAACACTCAGGAACAGATGAATAACTGATCTGATTCATCTTCTCAGAACGCATTTCTTCGTAATCATCTAACGCCTGAGGGGAAAACAGAGGATTAAAAAGAGATGAGAAGATATATACATAATCCTCATGGAGATGGAAAAAAAAAATTCATATGATCATCACCAGTACGAGAGATTTCAAGTTCGGGCAGCTCTCAAGAAAGGTCGGTAAACATTTCAAATCGGATACACCGAGAGCAATATGCAGGCATGACAAGGAACGAAATTGAGGCTGCGGTTCGAATTTGGAATAATCAAGAATGACCTGAAACCAAAGACAGTATTTTGTGGGTTTCATTTATAGAAAATGAAAATGAGCATGTCTGATACACATATACAGTACCTTGAAAGTGCCCGCATCTACCGCCATATCCCTGACCCTCGATATCCCGGGCAGGAAACTGCAGATGCGACTTCTCCTGGCTTCATCAAAAGTGTCCAAACCAAAGTCGAGAGAAATATCTAACTTGGCATTGGCCTCCAGATTGTTTACTACAAAGCTGTTTGATATTCTATCATAGATGCTTAAAAAGCCTAGTAGAGGAGCATCAATCTCAGCTCCCACAACAGAACCAAACGGGAAACAAGAAACTCGCATGAAAGTGAGCCTCTTCAGTGACCGAGATTGTACCCGTAAGAGTTTTGCATCATTCCTAACTAAGTAGACCATTAATTCTTCCAAGACAGGGCAGGATGAGACAAGTCTCTCGAAAGTGGTCTCATTGGGATACAAAACAGCTACTAAGTGCATAGTCTTCAGACAGGGCAAGGCAAAAAACTCTGCATCAGGCAAGGCCACCCCCCACTCGAGTCTTAAGTACACCAGTGTCTCACAGGTAAAAAGGCTTATGGGCATCTCATAAAGATACTGTGGAAAACACACAACATGTAGATGTTGGATCTTACGCTTAACTGCAGCACCAATCCACGACTTGAGATAAGAAAAATCATCTACAGTTCCATTAATATCAAATTCGAGTTGGTGTATCAATGAAGCCCTATTGGAATCGAAAAACCTGTCACCAAAACTCTTAAAAGTACTGAAGTCTGGGAAATATACGGGATTCAATTCTAAACTTGAAACCCAAAGCCAGAGACTTCTCCATGTGGTGGATAAAACGCTTGTCTTCACAGCGTCCTCTATGGGAAGGTGAGAAAGTATGTCACATATCAAAGAATCAGGTAACTGGCTTATCCTATCTTCCTTCAATCTATTGGAACGAGCCTGTTTCGTTTTCTCTCTTTCACCAACCATTTTCTTTTCTTCTGTAGAAAGCTTTTCAGAACAACGAAAATCTGCAAAACGAATGTTTCAAAGAGAGAAAATTACAGATGCAAAGGTTAACAGGGAGACACATCTCAACTTCAGTTCAACTTGTAATCAAAATTCTCCAAACTTCAACAAATTAAAGAGAAATTTCAAAATCAACCCAAGAACCAAATGAAACCCATAAAGTAACACCAACACTCGAAGGAAGGCGAGCAAGACTCAAAAATTTAATATAGGCACCAGAAGTGAGAGAGAGAGAGAGAAACTAAACCACATTGCGACTAGTTAGGGACAGGGAATTAGGGTTTTCAAAGGTGTTCTTTGAAGATGATTTTACAAAAACAAACAAAAGATAAAGATGATGATACAAAGAAAAAAGTAAAAGAGGTCAAGTAAGAAGAAGAAGAAGAAGAACATACAGTATTCTGGCCGAACCGGAGCGGGATCACTTGCCGGAACTGTATCGATCGTGATTTCGCCGACGACCGTAATGGGAAACACTTAACGTGGGAAACATGGCAACTCAATTTGGGCCGCAACTGATTTCTAGATGGGCCGAAATTGACATGTCCATACCATATCTATGGTTTATTATTATTTATCCTTTAAAACTTTTCATTTTTTTTGTTTGTTGCTGTCGACAAGGACTTTTTTTTACCGAATGAGAATATCCATGGAGGTTGAGAGGATTTGTGTTGAACAAGAAAAGAGAGATGTCCAACGTTTTTCTATTGATTTTGTTGCAGAACATTAATGCTTGGTTAAGAGTTTAAGAAACAAACTTGATTGCACAAACATACGAAAGAGCCTAAACCTGTGTATCTTGTGTGGCAAGATACATAAACTGAGTTAATCAAAAAGACAATCTTCTTCACATGTTCTCTCTAAGCTTTACCAATCAGATGACGACGACTTGACACGTGACAGAGCGTCTTGGGAATTTGAGGAACATGTCAAAGTCTCTCGAACCATGGTTCACATGTATAGTGAGTTTCTTGAGGATTGCTGAATTATATAGGAAGTACTGTACCAGCTTCATTTCTGCAGCATATCCCGAGATTTGGGTATTGAGATCAACAAACTCGAGCGACGATAACAGACATTCAGGAACAGATGAAAAAGTGATATGATTCAACTCCACAGAATGCCATAATTTATAATCATCTAACCCCTGAGGAAAATAGAGGATTAAAACGCGATGAGAAAACACACACACGAGTTTCATAGAGATGGAAAAAGTTCATTGGATCTGAGCAGATCACTACCAGGATGAGGGATTTCAAGTTTGGGCAGCTCTCAAGAAAGGTTGGTAAACATTTCAAATCGGATACCGAGAGATCAACAATCAGTCGGGACAAGGAACGAAATTGAGGCAGCAGTTCGAATTTGGAATACTCATGAATGACCTGAAACCAAACCGAAAGCATTTGTGGGTTTAGAAAATTTTCATTATAGAAAATGTGCATAAGTCCAATACATTTTATTATACCTTGAAAGTGTTCGGAGCTATCGTCATATCCCTAACCCTCAGGATCCCTGGAAGAAAACTGTGGAAGCGACTTCTCGTCGCTGAAACACTTGCTTCATCAATAGCATCTAAACCAAAGTCGAGAGAAATAACTAACTTGGCATTGGACTCCAAATTGTTTACTACAAAGCTATTTGATACGTTATCAAGGATGCTCAAACAGCATAGTAGAGGGGCATCAATCACAACTCCCGAAACAGAACCAAGCTGGATAGGAGAAGCTCGTATAAACAAGAGCGTCTTCAGTGACCGAGAGTGCACCCGGTAGAATTTTGCGTCATTCCTAGCTACGATAACCTTTAAATCGTCAAGGACAGGGCAGGATGAGACAAGCTTCTCGAAAGTGGTCTCATTGGGATATAATATATTTAGCAGATTCATAGTCTTGAGACAAGGCAAGGAAACAAACTCTGCATCAGGCAAGGCCACCCACTGAAGTTGTAAGAACACCAGTGTCTCACAGGTAAAAAGGCTTACGGGCATCTCATAAACATAAAGATACTCATGATGTGGATAACAGCCAACATCTAGATGTTGGACCTTGCGCTTAACTGCAGCACCAATCCATGAAGTGAGATAAGAGGCACCGTCTTCATTTCTACCAATAACTAACTCGACTTTGTGAATGCATGACACTCTATTGGAATCGAAGAACCTGTCACCAAAACTCAGAAAGGCATTGAAATCTGGGAACTTTCGGGAGCTCAATTCCAAACTTGGAACACAAAGCCAGAGACTTCTCCACGTGGTGGATAAAACGCTTGTCCTAACAGCTTCCTTTGTGGTAAGATGAGAAAGTATGTCAGATATCAAAGAATCAGGTAACTCGCTTATCCTATCTTCCTTGAATCTATTGGAATGAGCCTGTTTCGTTTCCTCTTTTTCACCGACCATGTCCTTTTCTTCCGTAGAAAACTTTTCACAACAATGAATCTGCAAAACGAAAGTTTCAGAGAGAAAATGATAGATGCAAAGGTAACAGGGAGACATCTCAACTTCAGTTCAACTTGTAATCAAAACTCTCCTAACTTCCGCTAATTAAAGAGGAATTTCAAAATCCCCAATGAACCAAATGAAACCCATAAAGTAACATCAACACTCGCCGGAAGACGAACAAAACTCAAACATTCATCTCTTATATAGGCTGAAGAACAGTGAGAGAGAGAGAGACTAAACCACATTGCGACTAGTCAGGGCCCTCGGGTTAGGGTTTTCAAGGTGTTTTGCGAAGATGATTTTGCAACAACAAACAAACGATGATGATACAAAGAAAAAGTGAAAAAGGGTCAAGTGAGAAGAAGAAGAAGAACCTACATTATTTTGGCCGAACCGGAATGGAATCACTAGCCGGAACTGTGTCGATCGTGATTTCGCCGACGGCAATGGAAACTCTAATTGGAAACTGGGAATCGAAAATGGCAACTCAATTTGGGCCGCAACTGATTTCTAGATGGGCCGAATTGACATGTCCATACCATATTATGGTTTATTATAAATTTGCTATATGTGATAACAAAATTAAAAAATAGACAACCAACAAAATTGTTAGAAGGAATAAGCTAAAAAATGACGCTCCGAGGTATTAGGCGAAGTAAAATAACGGTTATTGCCGCTGGGTGCGCGTGGTATGAGCTTTAAATGAGAAGACAAGATATTTTTTTTTCGTTTCCTGACGTCAGCCTGCTTGATGTCATGTCGAGTTATGTGATAGTGAGTGAATGTTTCGAGAAAACGTGTTAACTTGAATTTCACTGACAAAAAGTTGGAAATTAAAAAATATCGAGATACATGCTTTTGGATTGTCCATAAATAATGGTTTCCTTCCATCCATATTGCTTAAAGGTACAAACAAATATTTCTACGAAAATATTTGTTGTGAAAGGTTTGATGTCTCGCTATATTTTTTTTTTTGACAACATTTTTTTTTTGACAATGATGTCTCGTTATATTGGTTGTATTATATATATAAATATATAATTGTAACGCTTTTTTAGCGTCCTATTAATAATAAGATTGTAATTAATATTGCATGTTGTTAGGATATTTTGGTGAACGTAGACTGAAAATTGAACACAGTTTTTATATTTATATATATACATACCCACCATACAATATGTATGTATACATATTTATACAATATTATTATCATATGAAATAGCTTTTGTAATTTTATATGTAAACTTGTATATAAAACATTACTTCTCTATATTTATATATGTATACATCCATAATATTATATATATGTATACATCGTTATATAGTGTTTTACGTAAAACATTACCTCTCTATTTTTGTATATATATACAAAATACAGTACGAATATATCATTGTATAGTATTATTGATATATAAATTAAATTTGGAATTTAATATGTAGATTTTTAACAACCTAAAATACATATGTTTTATGAGAATGTATAACACGTTGCCAGAAATTGATTAACTTAGAGTTTGGGTATCCATGAGTCCCTTTGGGTTTCGAAGAACATTTCTGCGAAACTCACAAAGGCATCCAAGTTGGAGAATGCACGGGTGTCTAAGTCTAATCCAGGAACACATTTCCAGAGATTATTACATGAGCATTGAGCAGCAACCACCAAGTAACACATAAGAAAGACTTAACTGCAATTGTTTGCTTGTGGCTGAAATAGCTCAAAACGAAATGTTGTTTAAATAAATTAGGGAACAAGGACTTCACAAGCGCTAGAGCACCTTGGCATTGCAATGACTTCTTTAAGGAAAGCACTCATTGTCTTTTTCGTATAGTGAGTATCAAGCTTTAGTTTCTCTAGGATTGTTGAATTCTTCAGCAAGTATCTTACCAGCTCTATTTCTCCTTTAAACCTTGAGGTCAAACGTCTCAGTTCCACATACTTGAGCGATGTTACCAAACACGAAGGCACTGTTAAAAACATCATATATGGTTCTCTGTTCATCTTATAACGCGGGTCCTTGACCACTTCCTGCAAAAACAGAAGAAAACAAAATTGAGACAAAAGCTTTTCACAAACAATATGCGTAAAATAAATCAGAGGGTTAAAGCTAGTCATTACCAATATGAGAGATTCTAGTTTTGGGCAGTTCTCAAGAATTTTTGGCAATGTTTCAAGTTCGAGTTTAGAGAATTTAGCATTCAAACGGGTTAGGTCACGAAACTGAGGCATCGGTCCATATTCCGGGTATATAATTATGTTCTGGTAGCACAAGTAAAACCAAAAACAAACAAACAAAAATGCTGGTTAGAAACTTTTTAGTGGAAGAATATTTATTCAAATTTCTCAAATGTTGAAATGTATACCTTCAAAAGAAGACTACTAATAACAAGGTTTCTGACCCTCGAAATATCGGTGAGGATACTGAAAATGAAGCTCCTAGTGCAAACCGCATTACGAAAGACGACATCAATATCTAG